>CM053590.1:138210170-138255355 GCA_028646515.1 Pseudochirops corinnae
GCATATGAATACATATGTGAGTGTGTGTATGTATGTGTACATAGACAGAGGACACAGGATCAATTGAATAGGAAGGGATGATATTTTAAAAAGTGAAATTGAGAGGTGGGAGAGGTTTAAAATGAGAGGAGACAGGGAGAGACAGAATGGGGTTAATCATCTCATACAGAAGAGGCAAGGGATAACTGTTACAATGGAGGGGAAGAACAGGAAGGCAAAAGGGTCAACCTTAGTCTCATGGAACTTGGTTTAGGGAGGGAATGACATACACTCTAAATCTAGTATCTTGCCCTGCATGAGAGTAGGGGAGAAAAGGACGAGAGGGGAGATGATGGAGGGGAGGGCAGATTGGGGGGGAGGGTTGCTGGAAGCACACACTTCTATAAAGGGACAGGGACAAAGTAGAGAATGGAACAAGTGGAGGGAGCAATAGAAGGGAGGGAAATATAGTCAGTCTTTCACAATATATCCATTGTGGAGATGTTTTGTGTAACTACACATGTGCGGCCTATATTGAATTGCTTGTTTTTTTCCAGTGTTTGTCCTCAGTGGGTGACAAGGGAGGAAGGGATAGAATTTAGAGTTTAAAGTTCTAAAATAAAATGTTAAATATATATATATATATAATTATTATTATTATTTACATGCAACTGGGAAATAGGTGCAGGCACTGGGGTATGGAGATCCATCTTGCCCTACTGGAAAGTCAGAGGGGTGATGGGGAAGGATATAGGAGAGAGTAGATTGGGGGAGGGAGTATACAGTAGGATTGCTGTTTTGGGGTGGTGGGTAGGGGAAGGACGGGGAGAAAATTTGTAACTCAAAATTTCGTGGAAATGAATGATGTAAACTAAAAATAAACAAAAGTTAATAATAAAAAAAGAAACAGTTACTATTTGTATTCACTCTGAGCCAGGAGGGTCTAAAATATAGCCATTAAATTATGCTTGGCAGGGACCTGTTGTGGTCTAATCTATGAGCTCCAGAGTGAAATTAGTGTAAGATTTGGTCTTTGAAAAGGAAATCTAGCCAGTAAACCCCAAATGAACTAAGTTGCTTTCAGTCATCAAAATTTACTTTCCTTTTATGAGGAAGAGTTAGGAGTATTAACTAAAGTAGCATAGTAAAAACAGTTGGTAGAAAACATTCTCCCCAAAGTCTCTCAAAAGTACTTATAGAGTTCCAATGGAAAGAGAGCCCAAGTTCGTAGAACTAATGTAGCAAAGAATCATATCTGCTCATTATTAGATCGTTTCTCTCTTCGTGGAGTACTCACAAAGTTCTGATGTGTGGTGTAACTTTCTTCAGGGTTTCTTGCAGAGTCCTAAATCTTCCTTACCTCAGTGTGTCCAGTTTGTCCCTGGTTTCTGAGGTAAACACTGCTGTCAGCTATTTTAGGAGGTTGATAAGAAATCTAAATCTTCTGGACTTTTCAAGGTTCCCACAGTGGTCTTCTGGTCAAAGGGGAGAGAAGAAGGTAGAAGCTCCTTTTTTTCCCCTCCTTTCCAAGTAATTTCCTTCCATTAGAATGCTGGGACAACAAGAATAATCCAAACTATCTTGTTATTTTATATCAGGCTCAAAGGGTATGTTTCTTCAGTCAATTCCAACATACAATGGTTGGACATATTCTCCTCCCTTTCCCACTGGATTAATTAGATTTTTCATACTTGGTTAAGTATCTTTAATTGACTAATTCAGTAAAAGTGTCTAAACCTGATTTACATTTTATTTATACCTCATATACATTTAATCAGAAATCAAGACCCTCTATATAATTATTGAGGTAGGGGTATAGAACACCCCTGTTATATTATCAAAGATCTATCTTACACAGTTTTTCCATTCACTAATGGATGGCATAGTAAGTGCTGAGAGAAATGAAATCAAATTATTACTGGACAGGCTCTAGCAAATATTTACAGATTCTGGGATATTATTATTTCGGGGAGTATTATATTATTTGGGATATCATATTTGTTATAAATATAAGCATAATTATTATTATACTTACTATAATAATAATGGTATTCTATCGGTAAATAACAGCTGGATTCAGACTTTGCAGAAAGTGTGTTCGTTTTTCTGAGTCTGACCTAATTGCAGTTATACGGCTGTCTGATATTGCAAAGTCTGCCTCTACATCCATTCACATAGCCCCTCTATTGCATAGGAATGATAAGTAGTCCTCCCTCGTGATAAGCACTCAGCTTGTCTGCAACCCCATATCTTGTCAACCTCTTCATCCTGAGGTCGAACTTCTCAACTCTATTTATTTCAAGAAAACACTTCATTAAGTCCCCATTCTGAGCAAGAAACTGGGGATATAAAAACTTTTTTGGAAAGCACATCAAAGATCCTGCCCTCAGTGAGCTTACATTCTATTGGATTGAAATGGAATGTACACAGATAAATATAAGGCAGGAAGAAAGGGGAACAAATGAACACTCAGACAAAGTATTTTAGGCAAATGTGAATGAGATATGAACACTTTCAGCTTGGGGTGATGGAGAAGAGTGAAGGCTTCCTGAGGAAGTGTTACCTGAACTGAGCCTTGAAGGAGAAAGATTTGGAAAGGTAAGAATGAAGGAGGAATACATTCTAGGTTTAAGGAAATGGCCCTAAGAAGGACAGAAAAGCAGGTTTTAGCCAGATTGTGGAGGGTCTTTCATTCCAGGCTAAGGCATAAATGTTTTATCCTAGCAGTAATAAATAGTCACTGAAAACAGTTAAGCAAGAGTGGTATGGCCAGTCTTGTGTCTTAGAAGACAACTTTAGTAGCTGTGTGAAGGGAGGACTGAAGAAAGGAGAGAAGGAAAGCAGGAAGACCAATGAGGATGCCATCACAGCTGCTCAGGCAAGATGTGACCAAAGCCTGAAGTGAAGTAGTAGAAGTGGGAAGTGGAGAGAAGTGGAGAGAAGGGGGAGTCAAAAGATGTCATGGAGGTTGAATTAATGAGGCTTAGAACCATATGATGGGAGTGGAGTGGGGTGGTTAGGATGAGGGAGAAGGTAGAGTTGTTGTTATTAAGTTATTTTTAAGTCCTGTCTAACTCTTTGTGACTGCATTTGGGGTTTTCTTGACAAAGATACTGGAATGGTTTGCCATTTCCTTCTCCAGCTCTGGAAACTGAAGCAAACGTGGTTAAGTGACTTGCCTGGGATCACTTAGCTAGGAAGCATCTGAGGCTGAATTGAAATTCACATCTTCCTGATTCCAGGCCCAGCACTATTACACCATCAGTCATAAAAACCTGAGTTCAAATCCAGCCTCGGACACTTATTAGCTGTGTGACCCCAGACAAGTCACTTAACCCTGTTTACCTCAGTTTCCTCATCTGCAAAATGAACTGGAAAAGGAAATGGAAAACCACTTCAGTATCTTTGCCAAAAAAATGCCAAATGGGTCACAAACACAACTGAACAAGACAAATAATATAGATTAGAAAACCATCTTCATAAAATGATCATTGAACCCATGCAAACACTGGGAGAGTACAAAGAGAGAAGAGGGCTCAGAATTGAGCTTTGGAGGATATCTACTCTTAGGAAGTAGAGAGAGGGAAGTGAACTAGTTAAAGAGACTGAAGAGGAGAGGTCAGAGAGGTAGGAGCTGAACCAGGAGTAAACTGTGTCACAAAAAATGAAAGAGGAGGGACAGCTAAGTGGCAGAGCAGTTAGGTCTCTGTTCATGAAGTCAAGAGGATTTGAGTTCAAGTCTGGCCTCAGACACTTACTAGCTGTGTGCCCCTGGCTAAGTCCCTTAACTCTGATTGTGTGTGTGTGTGTGTGTGTGTGTGTGTGTATGTGTGTGTGTGTGTGTGTGTGTGTGTGTGTGAGGGGGAGAGCAGGAAGAAGAGTGTTCAATCAGAATTCAGATTGCAAAGGACTGTGAAGTCAACTGGTGGTAAGAAAGTAGGAAAAGTGAATGTAATCTATTCTTTCTAGGAATTTAGCAATGAAAGGGAGGAGAGATCTAGCACAGGAGTAGGGAAACTGTAGCCTCGAGACCACATGTGACCCTCTAGTTCCTCAAGTTCAGCCCTTTGACTGAATTTAAACTTCAATGAACCCTTTTGGGATTTGTTCTGTGAAGTTTGGATTCAGAGAGCCACACTTGAGGACCTAGAGGGCCACATGTGGCCTTGAGGCTGCAGGTTTCCCACCCCTGATCTAGGATGATAGCTTGAAAGTTTGGCAGGCTCAAGGGAATATGGTTTAAGGCTCAGAGAGAAATGAGTATGTTTGTAGGTGACAGCAGGGCAGGGAATATTAGATGGAGAAAGGCCAAAAGAAGAGGGAGAGGAGAGAGAAAAAGGGAAGGGAGAGAAAAAGAGAGAAAGAAGGAAAAGAGAGAGAGAGAGAGAGAAAATGAGAATGAATTTAAAGACACAATTGGACACAGCTCTTTGCCTTGCCAAAGAGAAGGGGTCCCTCATACTCTGAGCTGGCAGGAAGAAGAAAGGTTGGGTGAAGAAAGTCTGTAGATGTTCTGAGTTGTGAGAGGGGGCATTAAGAAACTCCCAATAGACTCAATCTTTTCAGCAAAGTAGGAGAAAAGGCCATGAAGGGGAAATGGGAGGAGGGGAAAGAAATAGAGTTGGGAGCTTGAGAAGAGAAAAAATCTGGACAGGTACTGAGGGAAAGATGATAGGCATTCCATCATCAATGAATTTTTTAAATGCCATGCCTCAGTGAGGGTCCACTTGAGGTCAAATACCATGTGGTGGACCCAGTCAGCAGTTTTATGATATCTTTCCACAGGGAGAGAGTAAGCAGATGTTGAAGGTGGAAGGGTTAGAAGGGTGTGAAGAGCAGGTGAATACGTGGCAAGATAATCAAGATTACAGGATAGTGCTTTGTTGAACTGGTTAATTATAAGGTCAAGTCTGTGAAGGAGAGGGAAGGTCAAAGGAAGACTGATTGGTAAAACAAGGAGAGACTGAGGGCCTAGTGATTGCAGTAAGGAAGAAAAGAAGGTTTAGGAGTGAATCAATAAAGAAAACAAAAAGAAATTTCAAAGAGTGGAATTTCAGAATACAAAATCTTAGACATAGAATAGTTCTGACGATAAAGTCTATGGTGTGACTATTATAATTATACACATGTATTTTTTCCCCACATTTTCTTTCTCCTTCTGTAGCCCCTCCAAATGGTTATCTGACACTCTGGACATGTCCATTTGTCCAGAGTTTTTTCTATGGTACCTGAAAAGTTTTTCAAAAGCTGGAATAAATTTCTGTCTACCTTTCTGTCATATACATTAAATAGTCACATGGCAAAAGGGTAAATTCACAGTTGCTGATGGTTGGAAATCTTTTTCTACCTTTCTGGATTTGTCACATTATACATCAAATAGTACCTCATTTCCTTTGCAGGAAAAAAAATTAGTAAATCCATGAATCAAAGTTCTGTTTATAATTATATTCTGAAGGCTAGTCATTTGATTAAATCCCTATGTCTTGAGTTAAAATATGCATACTTAAAGTATTAACTAAGCTTGGCTCCCTGCACTGCAATAAAAGATTAGATATAACTCGACATAGCTGACATTTAAATTCACCTTTCCTTACTTATATGCATTAATTATTTTAATTGGAAGGTAAATTATCCCACTTATAAACAAATGAATTATTTGTCTTGACAACAGAAGTGTAAAGACTCCTGTTAAATATAATTACTAATTGTTTCTTCTTATTCAATATTAGCACCAGCTAGTTCTTTCAAGTACTATTTTTTTTCAATAAGCCTGCAATCTGCAGTAATAGTTATAATATAATATAATAATAATTATCCAAGAATGGATAATTAGGCAATAACAGTCAATAGGCATTTGTGAAACACCTACTATGTGCCAGGCAATGTGCTCATCACTGGAGATCAAAAGAAAGGGGAAAAAAAAGACAGTCTGCTCTTAAGGAGCTCACAAGCTAATAGGAAAGAAGATGAAAACATGATATATTGAGGATAAAGTGGAGATAATCAGCAGAGGGAAGACACCAGTATTAAGGGGGATCAGGAAAGTCTTCTCATAGAAAAGAGATTTAAGCTGAAACTTGAAGGAAGGCAGGAGTTGGAGATGACAAGGGATAGAATTCCAGGCATGGGGGACAGCCAGTGAAAATCCCTGAAGTCTGGAGATGGATTGTCTTGTTTGCACAATAGCAAAGAGGCCAGTATCATAATAAAAGTCATTTATATTTAATGCATGAAATTCATCGTATGTTTTTGTTCCAGTGAAGTGTGACCATATTGGGTAGCAGGGGGGGAGGAGGTAGAAGTGGTTCATTATTGCTTCAAAAATGACAGTGCTTGGGACCAGAAATCTTTCTCAATTCCATTCAATAAACATTTATTAAGCACTGAATCAATCATATAGCACCATAATTCATAACTCTTGTGTATCATTAAGGAGTGTAGGAGAAAGTGCCTAGGGATGTAGTATGTGAAGGGGGAAATCGACTCTGGAATAAAAGTTTGCCATAGGTAATCCACAATGCAACTCTTCATGTAATCATATATAATGGAGCTGAAAGGGACAATATTGATCACATATACCACTTCCTTCCTTTTAAGAGGGAACTGAGGCCCAAAGAGAATAAGTGACTTACCCAAAGTCCCACAAATGGTCAGTAGTGGTAGAATCAAAAATAGTTGGTGACAATTTTATTTTTTCCTTTTATTTTATTGTGAATTCTCCTTTTCTATTGGGATTTTGGTTTTCTTCTATTTAACCAGATTAACTAATAGTCTATTTTATTAGTTTTTTTCCAAAACAATTACTTGTTCCATCTATCAATTCGATGAGTTTTTTTTTGTTTTTCAATTATACCTGTTCTTTGATTTTGAAAATTTTGTGTCTGAGTTTTATGTTACTTTTTAAAAAATAGTTGTATATCCAATTCATTGATTGTATCTTTCATTGATTAAAATGTTTAGGGTAAACATTTTCCTAGGAGGACTACTTGAACTAAATTCCAAATTTTTATGATTTATTGTGTTATCATTACTTTCTTTAATGAAATTATGTATTGTTTCTATGATTTATGCTCTTGACTCACCAAATTTTTACAATCACCTTATTTTCTATTTAAGTTTGAATCATTTCTTAAAATACTTTCATTGATTATACTTACTATGTTTCTCCTTATTATATTTCTCCTTTTTTGCATTTTTTATTAAGTTTGTGCCCTAGCAACATTGTCAATATTTATAAAGTTGTGTTCAGTTGATAAATATGTATATTCCTTTCTTTTCCCATTTGGTAATCACCAGAGAGCAATCATATTTAGCTTTTCCAAAATCCTATTTAGGTCATTAATTTCTTTTCTCATTTATCTTTTTGTTAGATTTTTCTAGGTCTGAAAGATTGTAGATCAAGAGCCCTAACCATCATGGTCTTGCTATATAATTTTCCTTTTAATTGATTAATTTTTCCTTTTGGCATGCCATTAGGTACATACATAGACACGTACACATATATAAGTACATATATATGTAAAATATATATTTTCATTATCTATCTTTAGTGCCATTGACCATAAGTTTCCCTGTTTATCTTAATCATATCTATTTCTACTATTGCCTTATCTGTGATAATAATTGCTACTCTTACTTTTAAAAATTATTGTGAAGTGTAATAAATTCCATTCCAGTCTCTCACTAAAGTGATGCATCTTTTTCATTAAGATTACTAGAGAATGAGGTAGAAGGAAGGACTATTTGTTTGGTAGCAAGTAATCCTTAGCTTCTTTTAAGGTTTACCATCTCCTATCAGAATTTGTTCTTGATCCCCCTAATTGTTTGTGTTTTCTATATCCTCAAATTATCTGGAATTCTCTCGTTGTGGTATTTATCCTCAAATTCAAGTTCCTAGAGAGTAGAGAGTAATTTATGCCCTGTCTTTTATCCCCTTTCACAGAGTAGAGCTTAAAGAAATGATTGTCAAATGAAATGAAATTGAATGAGAAAACTGAAATACATTGAAGCTGAGTTAATTACACAAGATCTTGTGGCTAGTAAATGAAAGTATTAGATATAGAACCCAGGACTTCTGAATCACAGGCTTATGAGGTTAGGTGGCAAAATGCATACAGCCCTGAACTTGGAGTCAAGAAGACCTAAATTCAAATCCCCCTCTGGTACTCAGTTACTGTGTGTCACTTTATCTTGATGGCCTCTAAAGTCACTTCATTTGGAAATCTAATCTTCCCATCTAAGCACACTGTGTTCATATTTTGCTAGAACACTCTGATGCCATGCAATTCCATAAAGGCACTGGTTAAAAACACTGAACTTTAGTTGGCAATAGAAACTCAGAGGCAATAAAAGCTTGATATTCTCGGGCTGGTTGAAATTCAACCTCAATGCCAGTGCTAATTATCTGCATTTTCACAATGTATTCCTTTCCTGTAATGTTTTGCCAAGATAAATATAGTCATTAACATTGAGTGAGTGAGGTCACTCTTTCTGTCCTTGGGGAGCACTTCCATCTTTGACTGTCATAGATAGAAGAGACTCAAAAGATCATCTGGTCTAAGACAAAAGAAAAGCAAAATCTAGAACAAAATAAGGACAGGTTGTGCTAACTTTTTTTTGTATTTTCACTTAACAGTAAAGCTCTTAGTCTTGGCCATGTTGAATTTTATTGTGAGCTATCTATCAATTTATCTATCTGCCTATGGTGACATTGGTTTAGATAGCTCTCAGAGAGGCAATTGCTCTTTAACTTATAGTATTAGAGGATGGTCTAAGGGGGCACTGAGAGGTTCAGTGATTTACCCAATGTCACACAGAATATATATCAGAGGAAAGACTTGAGCCCCAGTCTTGCAGACTCTGAGGCTTTTTGTGACTCCTCTGTTACACACACACACACACACACACACACACACACACACACACACATCCACTCAAAATAGACAATTTTAGAGTCAGGAAGGACTTGGGCTTAGGTCTTGCATCCGACACATAGTAGCTGTATGACCCCTGGTAAGTCACTTAAGTTCTTGTTGCTCTAGACAAATCTCTTAAACTATAAATTATAGATGTTGTCTATCTGCATATGTGAAGGGGATTTCTACACTAGGATTTCTCTACACTGATGAAATAAATCAAAGGTTGAGACCAAAGAATAATTAGAAACATATACATACATACATATATACACACACATACATATAAGCAATTTCTCAACAAGCATTTATTAAATACAATTTATGTCTAGCACTGTGCTAGGCATTGGATATACAAAGATAAAAAGAAATAGTTTTTGCCTTCATATAGATGTATACATAGATATGCACACCCTCTTTTAGGAATCAGAGGACCTGAGTTCAAATCCCAATTCTAGTATGCCCCACTTATG
Source organism: Pseudochirops corinnae (assembly GCA_028646515.1). Lineage (NCBI taxonomy): Eukaryota > Metazoa > Chordata > Mammalia > Diprotodontia > Pseudocheiridae > Pseudochirops > Pseudochirops corinnae. The sequence continues at coordinate 138,219,538 of CM053590.1, forward strand.
TGGCCTTAGACAAGTTGTTTTTCCTCCCTTCATCTCAGTTTCTTCCCCTGAAAAATGATAGGATTCAGCTAGCTTGTTTCTGGGGTTCCTTTGAGCTCTGTGTTCATGATCTTTTGACCACTGAAGAGCTATCCAGTTCTCAGTGTATAATTCTCTGTAGATAGAGATGAAGATTTAGATACAGGTATATGCCCTTGTAATTTTTTTGTAATGTGAAATTAAAAAAAAAATTCATAAAGGGAATTAGGGCAGCCAGATGACACAGTGAATGGAGTACTGGGCCTGGAGTCAGGAAGATTCATTTTCCTGAGTTTAAACCTGGCCTGAGACACTGACTAGCTGTGTGACCCTGGAAAAGTCACTTAATTCTGTTTGCCTCAGTTTCCTCCTCTGTAAAATGAGCTGGAGAAAAAAATGGCAAAACCTCTACAGTATCTTTGCCAAGAAAACCCCAAATGGGTCTCTAAGAGTCAGTTGGATACGTTTAAAATGACTGAGTAACAACTGAAGTCTGTCAGTCCTTTCAGTAGGCCAAAGAACTGACTCATCAGAAACAACAAATTTTACTGTTACTAGTATAAGAAAATTTTCAAAATACGTTAATGCTTAGTTAAGGTTTATTGTAAAACTCCATGTAGAACCTATTGTCACCTCCTTGTACTTTTTTAGGCGAACTTTCCTGCTGGCTACCACTGTAGTACGAGTGGGGTAAGAGCAAAACAGCTGCTTCCTTCACTCTCCTCAAAAAGGTTAATCCATCTGAAATCCTTGTTTCAGTTTTTTAGTCTTTTAGACCTTCCAGTAACTTCCCCAACCATACATCCCTAATTGTTGATCTCCTGCCATTGTTTTTAACGGACAAGTTTCCCTCCCTCCCTTTTTGATTGGTAGCTAACTAGGCAAAGCTTCTTTATTGTTAATCTGTGTTTTCCCAATTTGGAAATATGGGTAATCGAGGATTCTAATGGTTCCTCAGTATTATCTTTACATCAGAGACTGTCATGAATGAAGCGTTCAGATATTCTTTAGGGATTTCTTCATTTTTCTTGTTCACCTGCCCCTTTCTTTAAAGACTGGGAAAAATGTCTGCATTGAAATACTCAGCAAGCAAACACTAACTCCCCATTTATTTTCATTTCATTTTAAGCTTTTTTTGATGGTCTTTTTTTATGACAGTAACACAGTCATTTCCATACATTCTCCTCTCTTTTCTCTCCCACTGCCCAGTGAGTTTTCTTTTATAACAACAACCCCAATAAAAAAACAAACCCAAGCAAAAATAACGAATATGTTGACCAACTGACAACATATGTAACATTTGTAACATTTACCACAAGAAAAAAGGGAAGTGAATTAAGTCATCTCTTTTAAAGGAACTGAATTGTCCATCCTACATACATAGCATTCAGTTTCACTTTATTGAAGCTTGTTGTTGTTGTTGATACTGTTGAAGTTGTTGTAAATATTTTCTTGGTTCTGCTTATTTCCATTTGTATCGGTTTCCATCTGTATAAATTTTCCCATGTTTCTCTAAATTACTCATGATCATTGTTTCTTTATGGCATGTTAACATTCTGTAACATTCATGCACCACAATTTATTTATATATTCCCCAGCCAAAGGTTATCTACATTTTTTTCTAGTTCTTTTTCTCTTAAATAGTTCTGCTTGAACATTTTGGTATGTATGGACCTTTTCTTACACCCTCCCCCTCCACCTCCACCATCTTTGATCATTTGAGAGTATACCTAGCAGTCTGCGAATCAAGGAATTTTCAAAGTTGTCACTTTTTTTCATAATTCCAAATTATTTTCCAGAATGGTTGGATGAATACACAATTTCAACAAAAGTATTTTCTATTGTCTTTCTTCCCATAACGCCTTCAACATCAACTATTTCCATCTTTTCTCATCTTTGCCAGTTTATGGGGTTATGAACCAAGACCTCAGAACACAAATTCCTCTTTTACAAAAATATTATTCAAGATGTTCATGAGAAAGTTTTTTCTTTCTCAAAGAATAAGGAAAACAAAAGAGAAACTCTTCACCAAGTATCACTAATCCCAAAGATTCCATAGTATAAATCCCAAGAATTATCTGTATTCTCAAAAATGAAGATTCCTCTGGCTGTTTTTCATGGGAGTCCCTATTACCCAATGGCACACACATCCAGATGGGCATCATGTCCATATTATTGAGGCTAAGTGATATTGTAGAAATTGTGCTGGCTTTGTAGTCAGAGGAACTAGAATCAAATATTAGCTCTGTTATTTTACTACACATGTGACACTGGATAAGTGATCCTTTCTGTGTCTCTCTATTCAATTTACTCCTGTAAATTAAGAACGTTGGACTATTATCAGTGGTGTCAAACTCAATTAGAAATAGAACCACTAAACTGTACATAGGTTCCCTGTGAGCACATATTGACTTAGAAAATCACACATTTACATTATCTGTGTTCTATTGTATTTTTATTTTGTTAAATATTTCCCAATTACATTGTAATTTGACTCAGGCAGTACTCAAAAAAGAGTTGTGGCTACAATGTGGTCATGGATTATGTATTTGACACCTCTGAACTAGAGAATCTTTAAGACCACTTCTAGTTCTACATCACAGGATGATAGATTTAGAGCTAGAAGGAACCTCTGAGGCCTCTCATTTCACACATGAGGAAATTAAGGCCCAACTTGCTCAAGGCTACAATGATTATATCAGAGGTAGAATTTAAACCCTAATCCTATGACTCCAGAAACAGATAGAAAAAAGCATTTATTAAGCACTTGGTACATATCAAAAACTAAGCTAAGTATTGGGGACAAAAATTATTCTTGCTCTCAAAGAGCTTACATTCTAATGGGGAAAGTCAACACATAAAAGTGAGCTAGAAAGGAGGGGATTGGAAAGATACTGTTCACAAGGAGTTATTGTTTTTGTTCCTCCTTCATTCTCAAAGAGGACCAATGATATCACAAGAGTGATGTCTTGACTTGCAAGTGAATTAGATTTAAGTGAGTCAGAGTTTCAAAAAGTCATCAGCCCCACTCTCTCCTCCAGAGCCATCAGATCCAATGGCAAGACAAAAGTCAAGATAACTAGCAATGACTCAGGATATAGCAGGGGACTTTGATCTTTTTAAGCTAAGGTCTTTCCCAGGTCTCAGTTTTTCTGAGACAATGTCCATTCAGTAATTAAAGGCTAGGTGAAAACTGAGACAAAGATGGCTTAGTTTTCATCACAAAAGAATCCATCCTGATTCTTAGGAGAAGTCTGGAGAGTAACAGTAAAATAAAGAGTGAAATGAACATGGTTTGGTCACCCCATGAAATAATGGTCTGGGCCAAGGAATCACTAATGAGGAGAAAGGCCTGTAGGGTAATGGCATCTCTTGGAAGAGGAGGTAGAAAAATCTGGAGAACCAGAATTAAAGAGTCAGTGTTCTTCCTACTGTGCTGTTGTCCAAATGTCTTTCCCTCCCCTGATACCTGTAATATTTAATACCTACTGCCACCCACCAAAGGAGTTCTCCCTACTGTCTAGCAAATGACAAAGGACCACCAACTATTGCTTAGTTTCCTCTGCTCATTCATTTATGGTGGAATGATTTGAATCACCCCAGGCTCTTGGCATTCTCCAATTATTACCAGCCAAGGCCCACCTAAGGTTATCTTCAGTAGTTCCACATGCCTATGGAAAGCTATTCTTTCCTTAAAGCATCTCTGAGGGAGTAGGGAGGAAATGATTCCAGCTTACCCAATATTTCTGACAACTCATAGACTCATAGGCCCTTAGACTCATAATATAGCAGAGGTTTTGAATATCTTAGTGGCAGTATTTATTTACTGATCTGCTTGTATTTTTTTCTCCATAAAAAAATGTGAACAGAAGAGCAATGCTATAAAACAAGGATGCATGAAAAACAAATTCTGAACAGCTTAAAAAGGGAAAGAATATGTTGGAACTTCTTGTCATGGAAGCTTTTAGAAGAAGCCATCTGTTTAATTGTGAAAAAGAGTTTGATTAGTTAGGAAAAGAACAGTGAATTCAGTATGCTTTTATTATCACTCTATTTACTATCCCTTGCTCAAGTTATGGGGGAAAACCCAAGTAGCGAAATATATTATATAAATTCCAACTTCCCTCCTATACAGAAAAATGAGAAAGTGAATACATTTTTAGGTCATACTTTGTATCTAAATTCTGATGTCATATAAACCTTCCTTCCATGCTAAATACCTTCCAACTGTTTTAAATTAATTTAATTAAAATGTGTAATATTGAATTATATCCTAATGTTTTCAAAGTTAAATGAATAGGGTCATGAAAACTTACCTATTCACCATCCTAACTTTTTAAGATAATAAAATGTATAACAGTCATTAAGAATATTATGGTTTAGAGTAGCAGTACCTCAGTTGGTCTCATGACCCCTTTATACTCTTGAAAATTATTGAGAACCCCAAAGGGTTATCATTTATGTGGGCTAAACATACCAATATTTACTGTATTAGAAATTAAAACTGATAAATCCTTATTCATTTGAAAATAAAATAATAAAGATACTACACACTAACATAATATATTTTTATGAAAAGTAACTACATTTTCCAAAATGATAAGTGATGCAAAGAATGGCATTATTTTACTTATTTTTGCAAATTTCTTCAATGTTGGACTTAATAATAAAAAGCAGTTGGATTCTCATAACTGCTTCTGTATTCAATCTGTTGAGATAGATTGTTTGGGTTGAAGCCTATGAAGAAAATCCAGCCTTACAGAGATACATGGTTGGAAAGGGGAGGCACAGACAATTGATGTCTTTGCATTATTATGACAGTAATCTTGACTTTGTGCACCCCCTGAAAGGGTCTCTGGGTTTCCCAAGGATCTGCAGGCCACACTTTGGAAATTGCTGGTTTATAACAATGTCTTTTATATTGTGGAAAAAAGGAGGAAAGGAGGAAGGAAGAAGGGAAAGAAGGAAGAAAGGAAAGAAGGAAGGAAGGAAGGAAGGAAGGAAGGAAGGAAGGAAGGAAGGAAGGAAGGAAAGAAGGAAGGAAAAATTAAGAAACATAAATTTTTTATTCATTACCTTCTTCTGGCACTGGAGAATCTTGGTTTCATTTCATCTGGTCTAGAGAATAAAGAATAATAGTAGTTCAAACAGATGTACCTTATGGTTACAAAATGTCTCATGGAAATAATTGTATTTGATTCTTACAGCAATGCTGTAACATGAATAGTTGTCTCTATTTTACAGACACATAAAGTCTCAGAGAGGTTAAGCGACTTGGTCCAAATCACATAACTAGGAATTTGTGAAGCTAAGACTCAAATCCAGTTCTTACTCCGAGTTCAGCTCTACATGATGATACCTCTTAAGTTAGGAAGGGAAGGGAATTAGCATTTATATAGGACCCACTATGTGCCAGGCAATGTGCTAAAAAAATATCTTTTTTTATCCTTACAACAACTCTGGGAGGTGGGCTCTAGTATTATTCCCATTTTACAGTTGAGGAATTTGAGGCAAATAAAGGCTGAGTCACTTTCCCAGATCCACACAGTTAATAAATGTCTGGGCCGGATTTAAACTTGGGTTTTCCAGACTCCAGGTCCAGTTCTCTATATACTGAGCCAACAGTTGTCTCTATGTATGAAAGAAGTGATCTCATTTGTGTTTATTCTTTAGGAAAATTCTAGTGTCAATAGCTCAAAAGACTACTGCCAGGTGACTAAAGTTGTTATAAATATATACAATTGCCTTGTGTGCATGTGCTTTTTTATGGGTGTATATCTTGGTCAATAAATAAAGAGTCAATAAGCATGCATTAAGGGCTTACTATGTGCCAAGCACTATGCTAAGAGCTAAGAACACAAAGAAAGACATAAGCCAAGAAAGAAATTGTCCTATCATTTCCCACCCAGCTTCATGAATACCTTTTGTCCCTCTGATTGGAAGGCAGAATACTGGTATTTAAAAAGATGGGCTTTTTGTTTCTGAGAGAAATACGGAATCATTAAATTACTGTGTAATTTACTAGAGGCAATTAAGCTCATTTTCCTTCTGTTCAAGCCCAGATCTTTTTCTGTTGTATGCTCTACTACATGGTTTTACTGGGGTATGACTGCCACATATCCTGTAGCTTCTTGGAGCCACAGGTGAGTTTGGTGACAGGAGGACCCAAATGTGGGTGAGCAGCCCTGAAAAGGTCTCAGCTAGAGGTGTTAGTTGTCTCTAAACACCGCACACACACTTTTAGCTAGCTAAACGAACATGAAATAACAGGAGTGTAGTACCATGACTTCCCCATGACATGATAAGGCTCTCTGATTGACTGAAGGTTAACCTAAAATTGGAAGACTAGATCAATAAGCCTGACTCACAGAGTTCAGGTAGGGAAATCTCAAATTCAGTTTATAAGACTCACTAAAGTGATTTTCCTAAAACAGAGGTGTGATCACATCACAACCCCCTACTCAATAAAGTCCAGTGGCTCAGACACCAATGAAATGGGAGGTCCAGAACCCCACCCCTTCACCCTGTGTCAAGGAGGAGAGAATATTACTATAACCTACTGAATTATTTTTTAATTTATATTTTTCTCTTTTTTCTCTCAATAAATGATTTAAAACATGATTTTGGTAAGGAGTCTGTAGAGCCAGGGGAAAACGGTAGTATGACTACTAATAATAAAAACAATAGCTGACATTTGTGGGGCACTTCAAGATTATAAAAGTGCTTTACTTGTTTTGCTCTCTTGTGTTCACTAGCTACCTAGTACGGAAACATGTTTAGAACCTCCTTTATGGTTTCTCTGGAAATACTAAGAAATCATATCTCTCTGATTTGAACACTTTCCAAACTGCTTAATTCTCAGGTGGGATAGATCCAAGTTATATGTAAAAACAGTTTTGAAGATTTAGGTTTTAAAACTTTGAGTTCCAAATTCTTTCCCTTCTTCCCTTCCCATCCTACGTCCCCCTTCCCCCCATTGAGAAGGCAAGCAATTCAATATAGGGTATACATGTGTAGTCACGCAAAACATATCCATAATAGTCATGCTGTAAAAGAAAACATAGGCAAAAAACAAAAACGCAAGAAAAATTTAAAAAGTATGCTTCAATCTGCATTCACACACCATCAGTTCTTGGGGATGGACAGCATTTTTCATCATAATTCCTTCAGAGTTGTCTTGGATCGTTGTATTGCTGAGAATAGCTAAGTCATTCACAGCTGATCATCTTACAATATTGGTGTTACTTTGTACACAGTACATTTCACTTTGTATCAGCCCAAGTAAGTCTTTCCAGATTTTTCTGGGAGCATCTTGTTCATCATTTTTTATAGTACAATAGTATTTCATCATAAATATATACTACAACTTATTGAGCCATTCCCCAATTGATGGGCATCCCCTCAATTTCTAATTCTTTGCCCCCAGAAAAGAGCTGCTACAAATATTTTTGTACATATAGGTCCTTTTCCTTTTTGTTTTTGCTATTTTTAAAATCTCTTTTGGTATACGGACCTAGCAGTACTATTGCTAGGACAAGGGGTAAGCATGGTTTTATATCCCTCTGGGCATAGTTCCAAATTGCTCTATAGAATGGTTGAATCAGTTCCCAACTGCACCAGCAGTGCATTAATATTTCATTTTTCCCACATCTGTCATTTTTCTTCTCTGTCCTATTAACCAATCTAATAGGTTTTGGATGGTACTTCAGAATTGTTTTAATTTGCATTTCTCCTATCAATAATGAGAGTATTTTTTCATATGGCTATAGATAGTTTTGATTATTTCATCTGAAAACATATCTTTTGATCATTTATCAATTGGAGAATCACTCTTATTTTTATAAATTTGACTCAGTTCTCTATATGTTTGAGAAATGAGGCCCCCTATCAGAGAAACTTGCTTCAAAATTTTTTTCACAGTTACTATTGCTAATTGTATTTCCTTCCATCCTATCCCCCCACTCCCCATTTATTCTATTTTCTGTCCTTTCAACTTGTCCCTCCTTAAAAGTGTTTGGCTTCTAACTACCCCCCTCCAATCTGCGTTCCTTCTTATCACACCCCTCTTCTCTTATCCCCTTCCCCTCCTACTTTTCTGTAGGGTATGATAAATTTCTATACCCAATTGATTGTGTATGTTATTCCCTCTTTGAGCCAGTAAGGTAAGAGTAAGGTTTACTCTCTCACCCTTGCCTTCCACCTCTTCCCCTTCACTGTAAAAACCTTTTCCTGCCTCTTTTATGTGAGATAATTTACCCCATTCTATATCTTGCTCTTTCTCCCACTACATTCCTTTCTCTTATGCCTTAATTTTATTTTGTAGATATCCTTTATATTCAACTCACACCTGTGTCCACTGTCTATATGTACTCCTTGAAACAAAGTATGGATCAATGCTCTGTTGCTTGTGCTAATTTTGGTCTAATAATTAACACCAAGAAAATTCAGGTGCTCCATCAACCACCACCACACCTTCCACACATACAGCAAACGGAGAAGTTTTGAATGCTGTGGATAAATTCACTTATCTCAGTAATATACTTTCCAGGGATGTACACATTGATAACAAGGTCGACACGCACATTGCCAGAGCTAGTTCAGTGTTTGAAAGGCTCCAAAAGAAAGTATGGGAGAGAAGAGGTATTAGATTGACTACCAAAATGAAGGTCTACAGAGCCATTGTGCTGACCTCATTGTTGTATGGCTGTGAAACCTGGACAGTACACCAGCATCATACCAGGAAACTGAATCATTTCCATTTGAATTGTCTTAGTAAGATTCTGAAGATCACCTGGCAGTATAAGGTACCAGACACTGAGGTCCTTACTTGAACTAAACTGCTAAGCATTCAAACTCTGCTTCAGAGAGCACAAGTCCATCAGAAGATGGACTGGTCAAATGCAAGACATATGCTTGCCAGAAAGACTATTTTATGGAGAACGTAGGGCAAGTGTTCACATGGTGGTCAGAAGCAACACAAGGACACTCTCAGGTCACTCTTAAGAACTTTGGAATTGATTGTGTGACATGGGAGACATTGTGTTATCCTGACTGTGGCTCCATGATACTCAAATTGTTTCTTTTTGGATGCTTGCAATATTTTCTCCTTGACCTTGGAACTCTGGAATTTGGCTACAATATTCCTGGAAGTTTTCATTTTAGGATCTCTTTTAGGAGGTGATTGGTGGATTCTTTCAATTCTATTTTCCCCTCTGGATCTTAGAATATCAGGGCAGTTTTCCTTGAAAATTTTTGAAAGATGATGTCTAGACTCTTTTTTTGATCATGACTTTCAAGTAGCCCAATCATTTTTAAATTATCTATCATGGATTTATTTTCCATGTCAGTTGTTTTTCTGATGAGATATTTTATATTGTCCTCAATTTTTTAATTCTTTCAGTTTTATTTGATTGTTTCTTCATTTCTCATAAAGTGATTAGCTTCCATTTACTCCATTCTAATTTTTATGGAATTATTTTCTTCAGTGAGCTTTTGGACCTCTTTTTCCATTTGGCCAATTCCGCTTTTTAAGGCATTCTCCTCCTCAACAGCTTTTGGACCTTTTTTATCATTTGACTAAGTCTGTTTTATAAAGTATTATTTTCTTCAGTATTTTTTGGTGTCTCCTTTACCAAACTGCTGACCCATTTTTCATAATTTTTTTTGCATCACTCTCACATCTCTTCACAGCTTTTCCTCTACCTCTCTTACTTGATTTTCAAAATCCTTTCTGAATTCTTCCATTGTTTGCTCATATTCTCAGTCTATTACTTGACTTTCAACTATTTTTAAAGTGTGGCTCCACTTCCAAGGTGGAGGGCACACTGTTCCAAGCTTCAGGGGTTTTATGCTGCTAAGAGATACTTCTAGGGACCTGTAAATTTTCAGTTCTTCCAAGGTGGTATGATCTAAGGAGAAGTGTTTACTACTCTTCTGGCCTTTGCTCTGGTTTGTGAGTGACCACATGCACTCTTTTCTGCCCTGGAACTGTGAAGGTCTTCCCCACCCCCCCTTCACTATGGCCACAAGCTTTGCTATTTCCGTGCTCCTTCTCACCCTGGGACTGCCACAGGACTGCAACCCAGATCCCAGTTTAGGCAAAGCAACAGAGCCCTGCCTCAGTGCTAATCTCCTTCTGTCCAGTTTGATTCCCTTACCCTCTGTGGACTGAGAACTCCAGAAGGAGCTACTGCTGCCACCATTGCTGATTCAGTCATTCCAAGGTCTGTGGGTCTAGGCTGTGCTGGCACAGCCTGTGCTGGACTGTGTTCCACTTTCCCCCAGATGCAATGGACCTTTTCTCCTGAACCTCCAAGTTGTCTTGGGCTGGAAATTTGTTTCACATCCATATTTTGTGGGTTTGTCTGCTCTAGAATTTGTTAAAGTCATTTTATAAAGGTATTTGGAGGGTCTTGGGAGAGAACTCAGTGAGTCCCTGCCTTTACTCTGCCATCTTGGCTCTGCCTCTTGGAAAGTGATATAAAAATAAAAGAAATCAATTCACATAGTCTCAAGTGTATGTGTGATCTCATCAATTTGGAAATTGCATTTAAAAAGATCAATATAAATTTTTTAAAAAATGTTTGTTGAATTGATGAAGTCTATAATAATGTGTTAAATATTGAAAATCATACTATTTTTTTTCAGGGGAGAAATAAGATTCTTGAAAGCTATGACCAGGAAGTAGCAGCATGGGCTTATTCTAACAAGGAAAGAGGGAGAGAGGGAAAGAAAGTGAGAGAGGCAAAGGGAAAATGGGAAAGAGGCAGAAAAGGAAAGTGGGTGAGATGAAATGAAGAAAGTAAAAAGAGAGAGGGAAAGGAAAAGAGAAAAGAATAGGAGTAAAAGAAACTATAATTGAAAATTTTGATACCTGGGGAAAATTCAGTTGAGTAGGGGAAGAGAGAGAGAACATGATATATCCTGAAGTCAACACACACCACTATCACCACTTATCCCAGGAAAAGTAGTGTGAGGCAGGCAATCTGCTCTAGACAAATGGTAGGGGAAGGCAGACAGACCCCAGGAGAGAGGCATGATTGGGTCAGGATCTTTGGAAGGGGGAGTATGTGATTTGGGTCCTGATGAGAGGAGGAGGTTGATGGTGCCACATGGTACAGAATCATGACATATTAAGGACTACTACAGGGAAGACACATGTCTCTTGATTGCTGGCTCCCTGGGGCAAAGCCCCAGTTACTCCATGCTAGTTACAGCTTTGAGACAGAAAAATGATAAAAACTTTCCTTCCAGTTCTATAACTTCCTAGCTGTAGGAGGTTCCTTACTGTTATCTAGTAGACATCTGTTTAATTTTCTTTCTGTGGGAAATGAAAATGAATCTTAAATATCCTTGCTGCATCTTATCTATATCTCCCCTAGCTAGTTACTAAAGGATGAATCAGATGTCTTGCCCATATCAATTAGCTATGACAGTTAAATAGTTGGTTTTCTACATCCTTTGAAATTATGATTATGTAGGGGAACACTGATACTGATAGACACAAAGCCTAGCAGGAGGTGACAGGAGGAGAGGGTTGGGGAGTTATGTTTCCAGCTGTACGAACTGCCAAGTATTGTGTGAGCTGATTATCGCCTCCTGGAATCATGGAATCAGAATATTAGAGCTGAGAAAAAGCTTAGCAATAAGGTATTACACACACACACACACACACACCCATTCAGTGAAGAAATAACAACTCAGAAAGGGGAAGTGATTTATCCAAAATCTGGTTACTTAGTGGGAGAAACAGGACTAGGACCCACTCCATGAATCTTAAATATCTTTGTTGCATTTTATCTGTATTTCTCTCAGCTAGTTACTAAAGGAGCAATGAAATGTCTTACCCTATTAGCTAGCTATGACATTTAAATGGTTGCTTTCCCTCTGTAGCTCATTGCCTCTCACTCTCTCCTTCCTTCATGTAGGAATGGAATATCATTAAAAATGGAAATTTGAAAAGAAATGAGCCATGTGATTTTCTCTAATAATGAAATAGAAATCACTCAGAAGTCAAGACATCATCCTCGTGATGTCATCGGTCCGTTTCAAGAAGGATAGATGAACAACAAGAATCAATAGCAAAGAGATAGCATGACCTAATGATAGAGGCTTATCCTTGGGATCAATAAGAATTGAGGGGCAGCTAGGTGGCACAGTGAATAGAGCATTAGCCCTGGAGTCAGGGAGGATGTGAGTTCAAATCTGGCCTCAGACACTTAACACTTACTAGCTGTGCAACCTTGGTCAAGTCACTTAACCTCAATTGCCCTGCCTTGCCCTCTCCAAAAAAATTGGGTTCAAGTCCAACCTCTGACATATACTATCTGGGAGGTCATGGACAACTTACTTCTTTAAAATGTTATTATTGTTGAGTTGTCCCCAAGCAACTTTCTAAATTGCTGAGGCTTAGACTAGTTGCTGATCTGAAATCTGTGGTAGGGATAGTGAGGTGGCACAGTGGATAGAGTGCCAGGCCTGGAGTCAGAAAGACTCCTTCATGAATCTGGTCTCAGACACTTCCTAGCTGTGTGACCCTGGGCAAGTCACTTAACCCTGTTCGCCTCAGTTTCCTCATGTATAGAATAAGCTGAAGAAGGAAATGGCAAAACCAGTCCACAACCTTTGCCAAGAAAACCCCAAATGGGGCCACAAAGAGTTGGACACAACTGAATAACAACAAATAGTACAGTTTCAGGCCCTGAGTCCATTCTTCTCTTCCACTTCTTTTCTCATCCCAGGCTCTTTCCCCCACCTTTCTTGCTTGAATCTTCCCACATTTAAGTTTCTACTCGTAGGAATTTCACCCTTTCAGTTTTGAGCTGAGTGCCTACTGTGTGCCTGTCACTGTGCTAAATTCTGGGCATATAAAGGAAGGCACCCTGCCCTCATGGAGCTTGAATTCTAATGGGGGAGACAATATGTAAGTGATGATATACATGCAAGGTACATACAGTGTAAATGGAAGGCAATCTCAGACAGAAGGCAGCCCTAGCAAGAGGGGCATTGGGAACGGAAAGTAGGAAGGGCTTCCTACAGAAAGCATGATTTAAGCTAAGTCTTGAAGGATACCAGGGAAGCTAGGAGGTGGAGGTGAGGCAGGAAAGTATTCCAGGCATGGGGACAGTCAGAACTGGGAGATGGAGTAATGGTGCATGGAAATGAGCAAGTAAGGTCAGTATAGCAAAACCAGAGAGCCTGTGATGGGGAGAAAAGTATAAGAAGACTGGAAAGCTTTAAAGAAGACTGAATAGCTTTAAGAGGAAAAGATTTGGTATTTGATCCTAGGGTCACTGAAGTTTACTGGGAGGGTGGGGGTGGACAGGAAGGGACATGGTCAGACTCACACTTTAGCAAAATCACTTTAGCAGCTGAAGAGAGGATGGATTGTAATGAGGAGAGACTTAAGGCAGGAAGACCGTCCTGGGATAAATATAGTTCAAAAACTTCGGAAATAAGAGCCAGAACATTTTCCATAACTGAACACTATTAGCTGGTCCTCAGATCATTTTGGAGAGCAACATGGTGGTACAGTGTATAGAACCCTGAGCTTAAAGACAGGAAGACCTGGGTTCAAATTTGACCTCACACACTTACTAGCTCTGTGATCCTGGGCAAATCTGCTTCAGTTTCCGTATCTGAAAAATCAGGATAATAATAACATCTCCTTTCTAAGGTTTTTATGAGGATGAAATGAGACAACGTTTATAAAGCAAACTGCAAACCTTAAAGTGCTACATAAATCCTTGCTATTATTATTATTTAGGACAGCTGGATGGCACAGTGTTTGGGGTGCCAGGCCTGGTATCAGGAAGACTGAAGTTCGAAAGTGACCTCAGACACTTACAAGCTCTGTGACTCTGGGAAAATTATTTAACCCTGTTTGCCTCAGTTTCCTCATCTGTAAAATAAGCTGGAAAGGGATATGGCAAACTGCTGTAGTATCTTTGCCAAGAAAACCCCAAAAGTGGCCACAAAGAGTTGGATACAACTGAGATGACTAAACAGTAGCAATTATTATTTTGTTAGCACAGAGGATCTAAAAAGAGTTCATTTCACCTTACAGATCCAGTAATTGATTCGGAACTGAAAATTAAATTAAATTTTAAAAATAAGACAAAAAGAGTAATGGGTTGAATCTAAACCTTTGCTGAGGGGATATACAAGTGGAGATAAGGGTAGGATACAGAGGGAGACTAAAATTTGGATACATCAAAAAGAAAGTTGAAAAGTTGGCCCATATTAAGATGGGGAGAGAGGATAGAATTAATGACCTTTCTATTCCCTGGTATCACATGCTTCCATTTAATTATCAAGATGTCTTTGACACTTTCCCAAATTATGTATCCTTCCTCTACACAGTCTCTTGCATGATACAGATTCATTACAGCAGTCCTAACCAGGTTGGCATCTAAATTCTTTGACTTTCATGAATGGCTGTCTGCTTGTTGCTCTGATCTCATTTCCTGTAACACCTCACAGATCCCTTCTTTGTATACAGTCCCCTCTGAAATCTGTGGTATTCTGTGCCTAGAAGCCCCATACACATGAGGGAGTAAACAGGATCCTGATCCCTCCTGGGAAATGCTGTGTCACTTTGCAAGATGACAGTCCCTACTTTAAAGTCTTTCCCATGAGAATTGTTAATGTAGTAAGACCCAAGAGGCTTTCTTCCATATGTGACAGCTTCTTCCTCAGATAACTTCACTCTGAAGTACTTCCCTCCTTTCCTTTGTAAATCCAAGAAAATTCTGTAGCATCACCATTTTGTACTGGAAAACAGTCTTGTAGGAGTTTGAAAACACTAAGGCTGCTTATACAAGCTTACCTTTCACCATGAGTTTGGATGCCTCTGGGTTAGGTAGAATTTGCAAAGAACCACCAAAAATTAAATTAGGAGGTTCCTTTTTAAGGGCCAGATGTTTATTGTTTGAAGCTAATCTTTTGCTTTGAAAGACTCATGGCAAAGAACATTGTGCAGATGGCAGCAGATAAAAAGGCATTGGGCTTGTTTTCATTCTTTCTAAAAATAAAATTCACAGTGAATCAACTACCAAATCACAACTTCCAAAGATTTTCATCCTTTACATTTGCGCACACATACTGCCTGTATATTTGTAGCTACTTAGTTTGGGGTAGTTTGATATCCCAGGGGTACCACCTGGTAATTTTGCAAAATGAAAAATACACTAATTGCACATTTTTAATGAATTTTTCTTTGGTTCATTTTTGATCCAGATTTGTAATTTCATCGGTGTGGGAAACTCCTGGTAAGGACGTTCCTACCACCAGTATTGTTGTTGTTCAGTTGATTGGTTGTGCTCAACTCTCTATGACCCCTTTTGGAATTTTCTTGGCAAAGATCCTGGAATGGTTGGTCATTTGATTCTCCAGCTCTTTTCATAGAAGAGGAAAATGAGGCAAACAGGGCTTAGTGACTTGCCCAGGGTCATATAGCTAGTAAGTATCCGAGGTCAAATTTGAACTCTGGCTCTCACTCCAGGACTCATCTATGGACTGTCCATAGACTATACCATAACTGATCTTAATTCTTGCTGCTACAAGAAATCCTTTCCATCTTTGCCACTACCCCCATGCCGATGTATGTTTTAGTCACTGATGTACCAACACTTCTCAGTCACTGAAGCTTCACCACCCCAATCTGTTACAAAGCAATCTATCCATCAGCCAACAGTCATCAAGATTTCAACATTCATCCACTAGATAAATTGTTCAACCTTCTCTACCTTTGCTCTTTTCAACCCTTGCTCTTTCTTCCATCTTCCCCGCTGAAATTTTCCCAGTTTTTAATCAGCTTCCACACGACCTTTCCTTTTCAGTCAAAATAAATTCTATGACATAATAGGCAAATAGATATTTGTTTAAAATAAAATGCAAGGTTCTAATTTCATCAGAAAAAAACTCAGTACCTGTTTCCAAAAAGATCACCTCACCTACCTCCTACTCAGAGAGGTGCCAGTTAATGGATCTCTGCTCCCTACTCAGGCTCATTGGTATAGTGAGTAAGGGAAATGAAGGGGTGTGATGACAGACATATATGACCCTGGGGAAGTGATGGTCTTAATTTTCCTGGGCCTGGGTTTCCAAATGTGTAAAATGAGGGAGTTAAACTATATTGGCATCTAGGTGTCTCAGTTAATATAGAGCCCTATGTCTCTATATATATGAGTCAAGAAAACTCATCTTCCTGAGTTCAAGTCTAACCTCAGATGCTTTCTAGCTATGTGACCATAAGCGAGTCATTTAACTCCATCTGCCTCAGTTTCCTCATTTGTAAAATGATCTGGAGAAGGAAATGGCAAACCACTCCAGTATCTTTGCCAAGAAAACCCCAAAAGGGGTCACAAAGAGTCAGATACAATTGAAAAACAACCGAACAACAAATGCTTCTGTCTGTCTTTGTATTTCTGTCTCTGTCTTTCATCCCCAAAGTATTGTGGGAAGATGGGGGTCCTTCAGAGAAAACTCTTACCTATTTCCTTTGCCAAATTATCTCTTTTAAATTGGATTTTGGAAAATAATTTTTAAAGATTGATTCCAAAGTTAGTTAAAAAAAAACAAACTCAAGACAAAACTCAGTGTCTCCCCTTTCAGATAACCTCCCACCAACTTTATATGTATTTTGTTCTGCCTCACAAATCTAACTCATGTACAAGTCCAGACATTATTCATACATACTGTATGCTGATCCCAATAGCATGATGCCACTGATCTTCTTCAAAAGCAAAGGACAAACAGTAATAACAACAACCAGGAACCTGGTTATTTCCATGCCGTCTCCTCTGCTAGATTGGATTTCCCGTGAGGGCAGGAACTGTTTTTCAACTTTCTTTGCCTTCCAGTGCTTAGCACACTGCCTAGCAAATAGTAAGTAGATAATAAATGCTTTCAGACTAACTGACTGAAGATGCCTTTTTTTAAAAAAAAAAATTGCCTGATACATATTTTTCTGCTATTGTCATACTTTGAGTTTTCTCAGTATGCCAGAATCCTAAACCCAAGACTTGGATCTAGCAGGAAAGGAGAAAACAACTTGATTATTGGCATACCTGCTTTGGAATTCCCAAAGACACACTTAAGCAAATCATCCCTAGATACTAGTAGTGAGTAGAACAGTTTGCCTTAAGTATTCTGGAAAGGGGGCATAGTAAATAGAGCATTACCATTCTCAAATGTTAAATAAAATTATTTCAAAATGTAAAAACCAAAAAAACCACATTCTTAACTCACTATCCATATAAAAACAGAGGATGACTCCTGCCTGAGAATACATTGCAAGTTGTCAAAACTTAATCAGGACTAATGGTGATATAGAGAATTGACCAAAGACTGTATGGTAACCAACATTCACAGAGTCTACTGGCTATCTAATTCTTATTTAGGGCTCTCCAGGACTACTCTGACAAATCATTACCCCTTTTTGTCTTCTGATTTTTCCTGTCATCCCTCACGCTTTCAACAGTTACAGATAACCACTATTGCCTCTCACTGCTACAATGCTAGTGTTCACATTAATTATAAAACAGAGAATTTTACAGGAGAATTTATGGAAAAATCGTGGCCTCCAATATGGACCAATCTATCAATATACAAAGCAATCTGACTATTTTCAAAATTTCGTTGATTTCATGATCATCGAGAACACAAAAGTTTGTCTGTGGAAAAGCAGATTGTGAATGACTTGCAGAAGAAAAATTGCCATGTGATGGGGTAGGGGGGAATCTTTTTTAGAAAATGAGGCTTCAAAGAATATTTGGTTAACAAACGAATCCCTTCTTCCTAATTCTTATTCTAAATGGAATCCTTACTATATTGCTTAAAAATAATGATAATAATACTAGCAATAATAATGATAGCTGAATCTAGTCCAACCTATTCTTGTCATTTGTTTTCTACTTAGAAGTGATGGTTTTTGACAGTGGTTCATTATGTGCAAAGAAATGGAAGGGCTGTCAAGCCCTAACAGTGATAATTATATACCTTTCAATTACATACAAGTTCACTTGGAACAAAACATTTTCCAGGTCAGATTGGCAATTCCCTGCCTGGAAAATGATTCATTTAGAGACAATATTCATCTATTTAAAAATCTTATCATGCCTGAACATGAACTAAATCAATTAAAATGGATTTTAGTAGAGATAAATGCAAAGTCCTATACATGAGGTAAAAAATTCAACTGTTTTTCATTAATTCTTTTTTAGTACAACCTTTTTTAAGATTAGGGAGTTTGGGTAGGATTTTATCCACTGATTAAATATTCACTTGATTTTTAAAAATTAAGTATAGAATTTAAAATATCACCTGCTCAAGGTGCAGGAGTATGGAGAGACCTCACTAGATGTTTTGTATAGAAATAGTATGGGGATTTTAGTGAACTACAAACTCAGTAGGAATCAAAAGTATAATACTGAAGACACAAAGATGATGCAAATTTAGTTTCAAATAATTGAAGCATAATGTTTAGAATGAGAGAGAAGAAAGACTTACTGAATTCAAGCCTGGTCAACTAGATGGCATACTGGATAAAGCCCTAGGCCTGGCATCAGGAAGACTCATTTTCTTGAGTTCAAATCCAACCTCAGATATTTATTAGCTGTGTGACCTGGGAAAGTCACTTAACCCTGTCTTTCTCAGATTTCCTCATCTGTAAAGTGAACTGGAGAAAGAAATGTCAAACAACTCCAGTATACTTGCCAAGAAAACCTCCAATGGGGCCACAAAGACTGAAATAATGGAATAATAACAGCCCTGGTCAGACTACAACTGCAATACTACGTCTAGTTCTAGGTACCACATTTTAGAAAGGTCATTAAAAAACTGGTGCCTCCTCAGAGGAAGGTAATCAAGATGTAGAGCAGACTTGAAGCCCTATCTTACAGACTGTTTGAAGAAACCTGAGGGAGAAAGCTGGAGGAAACATATCTATCTTTCCGTTATTTGTCATGTGAAAGAAGATGAGCTTATTATGTTTTGCCAGAATTAGAAGGAATTGATAGAAGTTGCAGAGACAGACTTTGGCTTGACATAAGGAAAAACTTAATTACTTACTGAGCTGTCTAAAAGTCAAACGAATTTCTTAGAAAGGTTCCCAATCCTTGTAGGTCAAGTGCAGGAGGGATGATTGCTTGTCAGGCTATTAACAGCGGAATCTCTATTCATATAGGAGTTGAGTTAGTCTCTAACAATCTCTTCTTTTATGTGATACAGTGACGAGAGCTGGATTTGGAATCAGTGGGCCTGCGTTCAGATCCTAGCTGTTATACCTGAGACCTTCGTAACCTGAGCTAAATTACTTAATTCAGTAACTAATCCATAAAAAGTGGGGTTGAACTGGATGATCCTTTAATTTTGTGATTTCACAAGTATGAACTCCAAAAAAAATTTCTTAGTCCTCATTATACTTCTTAACTACTCCTGATTGCATATGCTACAAAAAGAAGTTCCTAAGCAGAAGTAAAAAAACCTGAAATTTAGTTTTAAAAATAGACACTATCTATAATGCAAACAAGAATAACTGACATGTTTGCAGGAGATTTATTCTGTGCATTACATTTGAAAATGCAAATTGAAAGCCAAACTTTCTCCTTTGAAATATGTGGGTTTATTTTATTCCAAATGGTTTTTCTTTTTGAAATTTGGCTTTTGACAGCAGAGAGCTCTACCATGAGAAGGCTTAGAATTATTTTTTAAAATTTCCTTTTGATGTTACATTATCCAAATACAGTCTTATCAATATATTAGCTTCTTAGATATTACAGAAATATAGACTGTCCCCAAAGTCTTGACGCAACTACATTAAGACTTCGAGGATACTCTTTATTTGTTCTCTCTCTGTCACATGAAGATTGAAACTTTGTTGTTGCCTGAAAACATAATTTAATAATAGCTTTTTTTTCAATATTTTACAGGCTTTTATGTATAGTTATATTTTGTTCTCTGGTGGTTAGTAAAACATTTAACCTTCTGGCATTCAAAAAAGAAAAGGTTTTGCTAAGTAATTAGTTTAATTTCCTGAATAAACAATAGTTTTGGGGAGATACTTCCAATGAGCAATTTATTAGGTTTCTAAGAAAAGTCTTATCATGACATTTTGCATTATCTGTTTCAGGGGATATCTTTGGCCCCTTGGTCATCTCACACTTTCTCTGTCTGCTTCGCTTTTGACTTCACCTTTTCCTGTAAATCCTATATTGTGAAATTAATCAATTCCCTGTCTTTCTTGCTAAGGCTTTCAGACAACGCCTTATTCATCATTGTTAAGTAACTTTCCCCAGAGTCCTAATCCAAAGACATAGTTAGCTGTCAGGTGAGAGTGTAATGGAATGAAGGTGACAGTCTGTGAAAGGAAGCCAGGATGTGAAGTTTATTAAAGCCTAGCTGGAATATAAAACTCAAAGGGACTAGAATAGCAGGGGGTCAGGATGTAACATGTCCATTTCTTTCCTTAGAAATAGATTTAACATTGATGTTAATTGATGACCTAAGACTGAAAATATATGAAGAAACAGGACTGGAGCTTTGAGGATTAGCAAAATTAACTTAAGGACATCTGATAATTCAGTTTTAATCTGCTTATATGGGCATGAATCCTACAAAGAAAAATAAGTATAGAAAAATGTTAATTTTGTAAACCTTGGAATTATAAATTGACACAAAGACTGAATTTGCTGTAAGAAAAGAGAGGACAGCAATGGAAGAAAACCTGTGTATCTATTGAAGAACTGTAGCTGCTTGATTATTTTAAATCTCACCATTGACATTTGACAACTGTGTGACCACAGATGATTCACTTAACTGCTCTGAGGCGAAGTTACCTAATCTATAAAATTAGGATAAATACTTTTAGCAACCTACCTCACAGGACCCTTTTGAAGTTCACATGAGATAATTTATGTGAAGTGCTTTGCAAACTTTAAGGCTATATAACAGTTCCAGTTATAATTAGCTGACACTACTATCCATCTAAGGCAAGAGGCATCCATTTTGGTCCTGGTGAATAGATTATTGTCTGTCCATACTTGGTGGCACAATGGATAGAGTTCTGGGGCTGGAGTCAGGAAGACCTGAGTTCAAATCTGGGCTTAGATGCTTACTAAACTGTGTGACTTTGGGTAAGTCATTTAACCTCTGTTTTCTCTTCTGTGAAACAGGGATAAAAATAGCACCTACATTCTAGGATGGTTGTGAGATCAGATGGGATAATAATTGTAAAGTGCTTAGCACAATATCTGGTGCATAACAAGCACTATTTAAGTCTTAGCTACTACTATTATTTACTTATATTATTATTGTATACTCATATTATACTTATTATTTACTTATTACACACACACACATACACTTAGAATTTATCCCTATAATTATAGTGTTTGAATTTTTTGGTAACAGCCCATTGAAAGGTCAAAAATTTCAGTAAGTGTATGAATACAATAAGTATGTGGAGGACTGTGTTGATCAGCCCTTTGTTAGGATACAACTGGTTTATGGTGACTATCATTCCCTTAGTAGAGAACCCCAACAAAGGCTTCCAAGTCAGCATTAGTAACACATTGTAACACAAAGGACTTTCTTGGGTCTGCATAAGCCAACACAGTATATGAGTGGGACAGTTAAACAAATCTTTAAAATTTATTCATGTTTTCCATCCCAATTATCTTCAAATGATTTCAGAATGTTTAAGCTAAGCCTTTAGGACCTTTGTTCTTCTAACTCTATATGCCCTGTGAGATCATTGAGTGGTTTGACAATAGCAACACAGTTATTTAGAAATTTGCCATAATAGCAACTAACCCTAGAAAAGTCTTTAATCATCCAAAGTTCTTTGGATGTGACCAACTACGAAATGCTTCTACCCTCTCTGGATCAGTGTTCACTACCTAGTAAAGCATTCTGTGACCTATGTACTTGATAGAAGCTCTGTAGAACAGGCACTTGTCAAGAGACCAACCCAAATGGCAGAGTTCAAGGAAAAAGTAAAGTACAGCTCCCCCTACATCTACTTGACCAGCAGTTCTTTCGGATGGTTTCTGAGATCATCTATCACAAGTAAGAAGAGTGTGATCGCTCTTGAAAAGATCTAGAGTCAGCAAGGTGGATTCTACAAAATATTACTTAGATGCTTCTCACATACCTTTCTTGCAGTAAGAACACCTTTCTCTGCCTACTGAACTTTTCCATCAACTGTTTTTTTTTCCCCATTTTTCAGGCCCCAGAGAGTTAAATTTTTCTAAGTCCATTACTGAGTTGGAGAAATCAGTGCTGTGAGGGAGGTCTCTGCCACCGCTTGCTTCTATCTTTCTGTAGTACTCATCAAAAGTTACATGCATAGCCAAATATAGTCAATAAAGTTCCAGCTTGCTGCCAATAGCATGTTACTATTATATTAAATAAGCTGGAATTCTCAATGCTAATGCCCAGAGGTACTCTCTGGGTCTAGACATATCAAGGCCATGGGGTCCTCTTTGCTGTCAGCAACTTCCTTAAGAAATTCCAAGTTCACTTTGATATAGTCCATATAAGAAATTTCCTTATTATAAAAATCTATAGCACCACCTTCACAAGGTTGTTGTAAAAATCAAATTAGGTAATACACATAAAGTACTTTGCATTATATAAATGTTAGCTAACATCACTACCACCATCATTTTTATTATTGTCACAGTTACATCATCATCATCATTACTATATTGTTTTTATATTTATGTTTGATGGAACTCAGAAGTAACCTTGAAATGAGTCACCAGCCTTTTCTGTTTTGACTTTGACAAACTATTTTGTAGGTGCATAAAATTATTTGATTGGAGTAGGGAGTAATTGAATGAAAATTTTTACAGGGTCATCTCCTGTAGACTCTTTGAAAGCATTCCACTCCTCCAACAGAGTAGTGAAGTTATGTGTATCTTCTGTGTCCCACAATGTTTGGCTTTCTTCTGCTAGGTCTCTATATTTTGAAAGGTTTTCTAGATGCTATGAGTGTTTGGAATGACAATAGCTATTAAAATAACTTTATTTTGTGGGGAAGTGTTATGCATGCATTTTACATGTGATAATTTCCAGTATGGCTTATTTTTTTTTGAATATCAAGGATATTTTGAGTTTTGTATTTGTAATACAAGGACATATTGTCTGTTAGTTCATGATAAACAGTGAGCTTCTAGTGTGTCTTATCCAATTAATTACCTTTCTAGATATTCATTAGGTGCTAATTTATTCTGCCTTTAGATATATTTTTCACAGCACATACTTTACCAATTTCTTTCAAAGTCTTCACTTGTCAATAAGTATCTTTAATCATAAACTTTTTGTAATTTCTAGTAGTAATAACTTGGTCTTACATTGCTGTTATGAATCCCATTGTTTCTTAAAAAAAATAAATCCACTTGATTTAATCATTTGTTTGATGCTTTGTCAACAAGGTGATGGTGGTTATTAGGATCTGTTATTATTCTTATCATCATTGTTGTTGCTCTTCTTCTTTTTTCTATTAAGACACATCTATTAAAGCAGTTTTAAAAGAATAATTTTATGGTCCAGTATGTCTGGGCAATTGTGATCAACAGTTTTTTCTGTGATAATGCTCTTGTTGCAATACATTTCACTTGTTGAATTTGTAAGACTATTTTGGTGTCTCTATTTGTAATATGAGGATTTGTGATTTTCTGAGTCCACAAAGGTTTGTGAGATTCTATTGTGTTATTCTGGCAACCTGATCATATCTTTCTAGGTATTTGCAAGGTGATAAATTTTTGTAATTTGTAGATATATTTTGTATGTTTCTTTGAATAATCTGCATCAATCAATGAGTCTACAGTCCTTAACAATAATCTTTCTATAATTTCTGTCAACAGAAGTCTTATCTTGTATCCCTGGATATCTATCATAAACTCTTTTCATTTATGTAAACAAGTCTGCATGACTCAGAAATATTTGATGGAAGTGTTGATATATCACTGATGAATTCATATGAATGTTGCTTACTGTGGCCCTTTGGATCTCATGTGAAGATCTTGGCCATGTAGGCACTGTTCAGAGGTCAGTCATTTTTGGTTCCATTTGACAAATCCAATATTATATAACTTTTGTTAGCCTTTACTTTTTTTTTGTTCTGTGAAATGATGCCTGTATGTTTTAGGAATAAATGTTAGTTTTAAATACACTTACCACATGCTCTAAGAACATTTATCAACCTTCTTCATGATTTTTGATGAAGTATCAGTATTTCTTTAGCTGTCTTTGAGTGATGGGCTTTGTGTTTCGTGAATTTTGTATGGGTCTTTGTTTGGATACTTTGTTTGGATACTGGGATTCTTAGTCATCCATTTTATGAACAGTAATGTTCCAAAAGTATATGCTAAAACTAGTATTACATGAGTGTTCATTGTCCTAAACATGTTCTTTTCATTGAACTTTGACATCAGAATGACAATAAATTTTTTGACATACTTGGTCAGGGCTTTCTCCTTTATGCATATGTTTTATACTAGATATGCTCTGCTTGAAGGAGACCAAGTTATTTCTAAGTATTTCCTTCATCCATTGACCAATCTGACCTGTTTTTAAGCTCAAAGGCTTCAGTTTCCCTTTTTTCCTGGTGTACATTAAGAATTTAATCCTTATTGAGTCCTAAATCATTGGGAAATCATTTTGAAATCATTGGAAAAAGCACCATAAGATAAAGAAACTATTTCATATATTTTTGATTGGACCTATGTAACTTGACATTAATTAATATTACTGCTACTTATTATTAAGAACAGTATTCCTTTTTACTTCTTTTTCTCTTAATTCTGTTTTCTCCATGAACTACCATTATATATGGTTTAGTGATTTTAGATAAATTGCTTAACAGTTCTGATTCTCAAGTTCCTTATCTTTAAAACAAGGGCATGGGATTAAATGTTCTCTAAGGTCCCTTTCAGTTCTAAATCTACGATACTAGGATCTTTGGGGTGGGTCAGGAAGGAAAAAGGATGGAGGTAAGCCCAAAAGAAAGGAGTTTGTCTGCTTCCCCCCCAAAAAAACCCAAATACTTTTCTAAAATTATTTTTTCTGGTCAGTAGTTTACTTTGTTTTCAAACACAGAATATACAAGTTGAAAAGGGAAAAGTAATCTTGAGAAGCCCATCTTTGAGATGTCCACCATCTCAAGATTTTCATTTGAAAATTTAAAGTCAACTGATATGTTACCTCTAACCATTGTGAATCTGGTGTTTATCTCCCAGGCTTTGTTTGTAGTGGCCCAGAAAAGGGTTAGATAATTTCTAAGCACAAAAATTCTTTCTTCAGGGGCAGCTAATAGTTCCCTTTCTGGTTTGGCTCCTCATATGTCCAATTAGTCTAAAATCAACACAACTTGGGGACCATGAAGAAAGTTCAGGGTTCTATGTTGATTGCCTTTATAACAGAGTTATAGATGGGTTTAATGGGTTTAAGCAGAGATTTTTTAATTGAAAAAGAATGAAATTGGGTGTTTTGAAGGCTGAAGTGACCAAAACTATTGGTTCAGATCACTGTCACATGGCTATATGAAATACATGCTATGTGGTCCCTATTAATCTAATTTGAACTCAAATGATACATTTGTTATTCTTGTTCAGTCATTTCAGTTGTGTTTGACTCTCCATGACTATTTTGGGGTTTTCTTGGCAAAGATACTGGAATGGTTTGCCATTTCCTTCTCCAGCTCATTTTACAGATGAGAAAACTGAGGTAAAGAGAGTTAAGCAAATTGCTCAGGGACACACAGCTAGAAAGTGTCTGGGGTTGGATTTGAACTCATGAAGATGAGTCTTCCTGACTCCAGCACAGTGCTCTATCCACTGTACCATCCAACTGCCCTAAATCATGCATCACTTTACTTAAAAGAAAATTACCCAAATATCAGATCTTCAGCTTTGGAAATTCTCCAAAAGCTGGATTGTAAACTCCTCAAGATCAAGAGATTATTTCATTTTTGTCTTTGGATTTCCAGTAACTAACACAGTTGTTATTGTTCAGTCATTTCAGTCCTATCCAACTCTTCATCACTTCATTTGGGGTTTTCTCAGCAAAAATACTAGAATGATTTGCCATTTTCTTCTCCAGCTCATCTCACAGATGTGGAAACTGAGGCAAACAGAGTTAGGTGACTTGTCCAAGATCACACAGCTAGCAATTGTCTGAGGCTGCATTTGAATTCACATCTTCCTGACTCCAGGCCCTGGCACTCTATCCACCATGCCACATGGTACCTGATATCTAGTAGCTACTTATTTCATAAATGTGTATTGATTAAGGAAAAAAGAAGAAGAAAAAGAAAGAAGATTACAACCTATTTATGACTTAGTAGATAAGTCCTACCTAGACAGTAGTTTAAGGGACAGAGCAGTTAAGTATCTAACCCAAAGTCACACAACTGATTAAGTGCCAAAATAACTAACCAAAAAATCCATATCAATTTTACTCACCTAAGGAAATCCATTTCCTGAATCCTGAAAATTGCTGCTTGTGTTTGTGGTAGTCCAGTGGTTTTCTTCGTGACTCCTTTTGGTGTCTACCTAGTTTACACTTCTCACAGACCATCTGGTACCATTTTACTGATCATTGTCACAAGTGAGTATGAGAAACAATAAATCAAATGCTGACCTTGGCTCAAGAGTTAATAGGCAAGTAAATTATTAGAATATGTGTGCTTAGGGATGTGATGTCTTCTTCAAGCTCCCCAAGCTCTAATAAGCTCTTTCTATATGTTCCATAGCCTTACTGAGGAAGCCTGTAAGAAATGGCATTTTCAGAATTCCTGTGGCTTAATGTAACAAATAAGTCAGACAAACTTTTACAATGAATTAGTCTCCAAGTGAGGATGAGTCTCAACATCAAAACCAGTCCCAAGTGACTGTAATTTATTTTACTGTCTGAGCATTATGTAGCAAGAAAAATCTCATTTGTCTTGTGGCTTAAGCACTTGGCTTATTCCTTGTGTTTTAGCAGTGTTGAAAATCTCAAAAAGAATTAGATCGAATTCTTCTCCTCCAAGGATTTCCCCTTGGAAATGGAAAATATTTACAGATGTTTGTCCACACATCATCTTCATTAGATTGTTCTTTCCTTCCCCACACAGCAGGGCCTGAAATTGACTTCAGATCTCCATCCAGAGATCTTGGTGAGATGTGAGATTCTGTATACAATTAGATGCATTGGTGCTCAGCTACCAGGCAAGTAGAAGGAAGTTTTACATTTTAAAATGTTGAATTGGTTGCCCTTTTTATTATCCAATGATGATTTTTTAAAAAACAAAATGTGATCTACAAAGGGAGAAACATTTGAAAAATGCTGCCCTGGGAAGTCTCCTCTGGGAGTCTTTGCTCAATGTCCCACCAGCCTCACCTGCATTTTGTTGACAGCATGAGCAACCAGACTATAAGAAGCC
The DNA here is from genome assembly GCA_028646515.1 of Pseudochirops corinnae. NCBI lineage: Eukaryota > Metazoa > Chordata > Mammalia > Diprotodontia > Pseudocheiridae > Pseudochirops > Pseudochirops corinnae. The sequence continues at coordinate 138,246,986 of CM053590.1, forward strand.
CCCTGTAGCAGCAACCACGCTGGCACACCCGGGATGTCTGCTACCACAGGTTCTTAGATCTGCTTTACTAGGAAAGATAGCTGTTCAAGGGGGCAATGCTCTTTTTAATTACATTCATACACTCAGGGGAAAAGTCAGCACCCTGAACTTCAGAGAAGATCCAAAGAAAGAAAATAGAGAAAATACAAGCAGAAAAATAAATATCAACCGACAGGGCTTCTAACTGTCTGAGAAATTAGCACAGATGAACAGAGAGATCCAACTGTCTGACCAAGGCAGTACATATGTAGTTACCAGAGAGAGAAGCACCAACATCTGTCTTTTTCAAAACCGGGGGGCTGCTTAATGGCTACTCAGAGTCTCATCTGGTCAAATCATAAGAACACTCTCCCAATGAGTGAGCCCCAAAGTAAAATGCTAACCTCAGAGTAACCCAAAGTAACATGCTAACCTATGAGACCAAGGAGAGCAAGAAGGAGGACCTGGTGTTCATCTTCTGGGCCCCTGAGTGTGTTCCCCTCAAGAGCAAAATGATCTATGCCAGCTCCAAGGACACCATCAAGAAGAAACTGACAGGAATCAAATGCAAATTAGAGCCAGAGGGTCTCACAACCCTCAGGACTCAGCGCCTAATTAGAAATTAAAAAAATAACAAAATAACAAAATAAAAGCTTTCCTACAAGCAAGTCCCCTTTAAGCAAGCTTCCCTTATAATGGGCTGCATGTGAGGCCTATTAATGGGTGGGGGAAGATCTTATATCCCATTAACATTGCACCCCTTCATCGAGGACCAAACCCCAAGCCCCAGGGAAAAGGTCCTCTGAAGTTCCTGGTCAAGGCAAGGCTCATGGGGGTGCTCATGGGGATGAGAGGATTCAGGACTCTGCAATGGAGAGAGTCTTTTTGGGAAACCAGCTAAATATAGATGTATTTGGTCAGATGGTGTAAAGCACCCCAAAAGCAAAGGTGCTAGTTTTCAGAAGTCACTATAGAATGCAAGAACTGGTTGAATGTATCATTAGATGGTATCCACCAATCTCCTCTGATGCTGCAGATGAAGTACAGAAGACAGTTTTGCTCAGATGTTGATTCAGGGGGGAAAAAAAGTAATAAGCAACCCAGCTGGGTTTTGTCAATTTTATACAAATAAATTATTTGTTTAAAAAAATGACAAGTTCCTTTGGTGATGGTCTGACCTAAAAGAACACTGGTTTTAGCATCAAAGGAACTATGTTAAAATTCTAAGGCTATTTAATTCTTGTCTGTTATGTGGGCCACCACTTAACCCATTTGGGCTTCAATTTCCTTATCTGTAATGAAAGGACTAGATGATCTCTATATTCTATTCTAGCTCTAAAACTAATGAATCTATGGAGATTTAAGGAGCTCTGTAACCCCTCCAACACAGAGAAGTCTACCACTTTGACCTGCCTTTTATTTCCATTTTCCCATTCTAGTTCCCTTATATCGTCCTTAGTCTTTGCTTCTTATATTCCCAGTCTCAGAAATAAGTCTAGCAACAGATAGTCTATGAATACATTAATCAGTCTAATAACAAGCATTTATTGAGTCTTCTCTATGTGCATGACACTAGCTCCGGTACCACAGGAAGATGCAAAGCTATATTAGAGACATTCCTTGCCCTTGAGTGACTGATAATCCAACTTGGTAATGAAGCTAGGTATAGCCCTGGAGTCAGGAGGATCTGAGTTCAGATGTGACCTCAGACACTTGACACACTTACTAGCTGTGTGACCTTGGGCAAGTCGCTTAACCCCAACTGCCTTGCCTTCCTCCCTTCAAAAAAAAAAAAAAGAAAGAAAAGAAAAAAGAAGATCAGTATAGTGCCTGGGACACCTCCTTCTTTTCTATAGGGCTCCCAGAAAAGCTACTCAGGGTGCTCTGCTAGTCCACACCACTCAGAATGATTGCTCACAATGTCCCATTATTGTGCTCATTTTTATCAGTTAATTAGATGATACAATTAGTCCAAAGCAAAAGCATTTAGTGAAATAGCATGAAATGTTATCATGAAAAATTCTACCCATTCACCTGGACCATGGACAAATACACATGTAAGAATGTGTGAAGAATAACCATGAATAGAGATCTCACATGGAGCCATATGTGTAGGGAGCATGTGTGGCCCAGGGTGGGTATATGTGTTGAGGTACACATGTAGTGTACATGTATGTAAGGAAAACATGTAGCTGGGACATGTTCTTTTTTGGGGGGGGGGGGGAAGGCAGGGCAATTAGGGATAAGTGACTTGCCCAAGGACACACGGCTAGTATGTTAAGTGTCTGAGGTCACATTTGAACTCAGGTTCTTCTGACTCCAGGATGGATGCCTATTCACTGAGCCACCTAGCCGCCCCCGGACACATTCTTGAAGGGGATTTCATGCCTCCTTCCACACAGCAAGGTCTCTAATGATGTTTGGTGCTTTCTTGGGGCCTGCTCTCAGCTGCTGGGCATGATGTCATTCCTGCTTCTCTCCTCATTGGGTGTCAGGTCTCTGCTGGTTCCCATCTCTCTCCTTCTTCTTAGGATTCTTAGATTCTCTACTAGGCAATACACCCTACTGCTCCCTATCAAAGATCCCTCAGCTTCCCTTCTTCAGGACTACCTGCTGTCCGTATTCTGCTTTCTACTGAGGCAGAACCCCAGTAAGCCTCAGTTTAAGCTTTTCCCTTATAAGGGAAAGCTTTATAAGGGAAAGAATCCTTATTAGTCTTCTCTAAAGTCGTATTCAAAGCATATCCACCACACTCCACCAACAAAAGCCAGGCAGAGCCCCAGGTTAAGATTTTCTGAAATCGACCCCCTCATCATTTCTTATACCACAATAGTATCCCACCACAATCATATGCCACAACTTGTTCAGTCATTCCCCAAGTGATGATTTTATTGTTTAGTGGTCTTAGTCATGACCAACTCTTAGTGATCCCATTTGGGGTTTTCTTGGCAAAGATACTGGTGTGGCTTGCCATTTCCTTCTCCAGTTCATTTTACAGATGAGAAAATTGAGGCAAATAGGGTTAAGTGATTTGCCCAGGATCACACAGCTAGGAAGTATCTGAGATGAGATTTGAACTCAGTTCTCTTTCTCTAACTAAATCTGGTATGTGTGGGGGGGTGGGAGGGTAGGAGGATGTTCTTTGTCTTCCACTGCCTCTCATCATGTGCCTCCTCCTCATTTTATCTGTGTTTCTTTCCCTCCCTCTTTTCCTCTATTTCTCCCTGTCACTCCACTTCTCTCTCACCTAAGAGGGTGCATATCTCTTCTATTTCTCTCCTTGGAATAACATTTTATATCCACCATTTCTTAATTTTTAAAAAGTGACTTGAAAATTTTATATTGCTCTTATTACAAGGATAAAAAAAAAAAAACTTTGACTAAGTTGTTTCTCACTTGTACATAGTTCTCTGTTTTTATTTCCCTAGTGGTTCAATGCCATTTAATAGAAAAATGTCTTCTCACTTCTGGAATATATGATATGGACTTGGATGGCATATAGGCTGGCCCTACTATTCATTTTTATAGGAAACTATAAACTCCCTATGCAGGTTTACACATTCTCTACAATTTAATAGTTTTAGAAAATTATCTAGTTCCAGAATACAGAGAGATTACTCAGGGTTACTCAGCTAGTATGAGGTGGGGTCTGAGCGCATGATTTTCTGGTTCTAAGGTCTCTCTTCATTATACCCTGCTGCCTCTCCTTGAGTTAAATGACATTTTGGAATTTCAGACTTTCTCTGTAGAAGACCAAAGAATACGAAGTAGTGGCATATGTTTTAGTTTTGTTTGTTTTCCTGGCAGACGTATTTTCAGTCTGAGTTCGATTGGAAGTAATGATGATCAGAGCTGAAAGAGAAACACAGAGAGGGCTGGTAGTGTGGAAAATGTATTGTATGTGGGTGTAATTTGCTGCATTATCTCACTGCCAGGCTGGCTTCTTAATCTGTATGTAATTAAGCTGAAGAAACCTCTTCATGGAGAACAATAAACTGCGTATTAACTGGACAACTTACAGCTACAAGTTTTTGAATGATATGAGTAAGTAGAATAACTGTTAGGGCACATACACTATGTATATTAGTCTGGGTGTTAATAAAATCAACTTTGAGTCAATCCATTGTGAAGGGAGCATAAAATAGTGGAGGTGGAGGAGCAGAATATCTTTTTACTCCTGTCACTTAGCACAGGATCAGAAACATTGTTTTTTAGTCACAAAAAACATGACCCTATTTGGCATTTTCTTGGCAAAGAAATGGGAAAATACTTTTTCCAGTGCGTTTTACAGATGAGGAAACTGAGGCAAACAGGATTAAGTGACTTGCCCAGAGTCACACAGCTAGTAAGTGTCTGAGGCCAGATTTGAACTCAGGAAGAAGAGTCTTCCCGACTCCAGGCTGAACACTATCCGCAGCTCCACCTTGCTGCCTAGAACACAGTAGGTGCTTAATAAATATTTGTTGATTGAAATGTGAAAATCACTAGATTTGGAGACAGAAGACACGAGTTCAAATTCTAATTCAGTTAACTATGTAACCTGAATCTCACTGGACTTCTATTTCCTCAACTATAGAATGGGGGAGTGGGACAAATGTGATCCAAAGTTTTCTTGTAGGGCAGCTAGGTGGCAAAGTGGCAAAGTGGATAGAGGGCTGGGCCTGGAGTCAAGTAAGACTCATCTTTCTGAGTTCAAATCCAGCGTCAGACTCTTTCTAGCTATCCTAGTATCCTTGACCCTGGGCAAGTTACTTAGCCCTGTTTGCCTCAGTTTTCTTATCTGTAAAATGAGTTGGAAATAGCAAACCACTGTAGTATCTTTGCCAAGAATGTCCTAAATGGGGTCACAAAGACGTGGATGTGACTAAAAAGGCTAAATAAGTTCTCTTCCATCTCTTGGTCTTATAATTGTCTGGTATCCCTTTGTAGATGGTCAGGGATTTAGTGTACCCATTTAGTGTATTAAAAATTATATGTAACCCTTGTATAAAATACTCAAACACAAAATGCCCTGGTATACTACCTAAGGATTTCTTACCACTCTGGCCCATTTGTTCCCATATGGAAAAGCAGGGAAATTAATTCAATGATAAAACTCAATGTGCACTAACTTGCCATGGAAGGACAGATCACAGACTTCTAGGTTGAAAAAAAATAAAATAAAATGCACAACACAGCCCATGGGAAATAATGATACTGGATAATGAGCAACAACTCATGGCACCTTCATCCCTGTCCCACTCACTGTATGGCTTCATTGTCACAGTCTTTCAGTAAATATCTACAATGCATCTCCTACTTGGTTTGTCTCTCACTTCCTCATTAGGCGATTCCTCCTGCAGTTCTGGGCAGCTCCCAGCAGATGGTATCAGCACCATGATTTGTACCCTTCCCTAACCCAAGCCCCAGCCTGGCATTGAGAGAGGAATGATATTATTACTATATCATATCATATCATATCATATCATATCATATCATATCATATCATATTAATTATATCATATCATATATCATATCATATTATATCGTATTATGATAATAATAAAATAATCAGCAAATATATTATTTTATAATATTAGTACTAAGATGATAATAAAATAATTAACAAACATTTATTAAGCATCTATGTGCCAGGCAATGGAGATAAAAAGGCAAAAATAATTTCTGTCTTCAAGGAGTTCATATTCTTCAGAAGGAAGCAACAGGTATACGTACACATTTATAGAATACCATTATACCCCTAAGATACCTATACTTTGGGATTATGTTGGTTTTATGAGAAGTTTAATTTAATATTCCCTCTTCAGCTTAGGGGGCAATCTAGGACCATGTAAGTTTCTTTCTCCTTGGTACACACAGTCATCCCTGTAGTTGTATCTTGTTGTTAAGTTGTAGTTAAGTCTCATAGTACTCATGGCTTGCCTACCATTTTTTCAAGAACCAATTATTCCAATAAGGTGTTGGGGGTGGGTGAGTGAGCACGAGCATCAAAAGGGATAAGAAAAGGCCTCCTAAAGGAGAAGGCTCTGAAGGAAACTTTGAAGGAATATAGGGATAATAGCTAATATATAGGATTTTAAAGCTAAGTGGGCAGTGGATAGAGGGAGGGATTTGGAGTCAGGAAGACTTTATTTCCTCAACTATAGAATGGGGAAGTTGGACAAAAGTGATCTCTAAGTTCTCTTCCATGGCAGCTAGGTGGCGCAGTGGATAGAGTATGAGACTTGGAGTCAGAAGGACTCATCTTCCTGAGTTCAAATTCAGCTTTAGACACTTATAATCTGTGTGACCCTGGGCAAGTCACTTAACCCTGTTAGCCTCAGCTTCTTCATCTATAAAATGACCCGGAGAAAGAATATGGCAAACTCCATTATACTCCAGCATCATTGCCAAGAAAACCTCAAATGGGATCAGGAAGAGTTGGATACAACTGAAAACTGAAAATGAAGGAACAACAAAAGACTTTTCAATGCACAAAACACTTTACATGCATAATTTCATTTGAGCCTTAGAAAAGTAAATACTATGGATATTATTATTTCCATTTTACAGATGAGGAAACTTGGTCTCGGAACAATTTTTTTTTTTATTTTTGAAGTATTATATTAAAAAAAATTATCAAGCATTCATTTTTTTCTCCCTCATGTAAAAAAGACAGGTAGAAAGAAATACAGAATTCCTGTATGACATAAACACAGTCAAGCAAAACAAATTCCCACGCTGCTCACACCCAAAATGACATTTCTTATTCTGTATGTTAGTCTATCATCTCTCTATCCTGAAGTAGGTAGGGTTCTTCTGTGTTAGTTGTCTGGATATGAACAACCCATTCTCAAGGGAGGAAACCCAGGTTCTTTATAGTCATCTGGGAAAAAAATTATCCAAATCACTAATAATTAGAAAAATACAAATATTGATTAATTTTTACAATTTCCCCAGGACACAGAGAATATTTACACCAGGGTTCCTCTTGGCAATGAGTCAGCAGCAGTGGCTACTATCACTAGCCAGGCTGGCACTGAGAAGAAAGCCACTTCAAGAAGGAAGAGGTAGAAGGAAGGGCTACTTGCCAAAAGGGAAGAAATAATTTTACCCACGGGAAAAGCGTGTCACTTAAATTTTCAGTGTAATTATTTTACACCTCAGAAATCAGCACATCCTATAAATCAGGAAATAATTTATTGCATCATTAATTGTCTAGACTTTAAAAATGGTAAAGGGAATGTTAATAATGGGTATTTAACTTAAAAGTGTGTTATGGGTCTGTTTTTTCAGGTGAGCCTGTTGTTAAACTTTTACCAGCTTATCCTTGTTGTATATATTGGGAGTAAGTGTACAGATAGTAACTAACAACCCTGCCTCATTGCCCTCATTGCTGTTAGGTGATTCTTCTATAACTCCCTCATCAACTCAGTATGACATTCTCCACAGTGCCTCTTCTGAGCTTTTTTCCTCCCTCTTCATATCTCCAATGGTCCTCCTCCCTTTACTCTCTTAGCCAACAACCCTGTCACACATTTTATAGGAAAAAACAAATTTTATTTTCTGAAGCTATTCACCATGAGCTCTGTCTTCTCCCTTCTTCCTCATCTTCTATCACTCAGATGCCTTCTACCCCTATCTTGTCCTCCACCCGTTCCTCTCATGGTGAGGTGCCCCAACTCCTGCTCAAGCGATCCCATTCTATTCCTTTTCTTCCAACAGATTGTCACTCCCACTCTATTATGTTTTGTTTTCTTTTTTAAAAAAATTTACTTATGATATTCTTTTAAAATATTGAATATTTAAATATTAAATTTTCATTTGTAAAAATATTAAATTCGGGGGGCAGAGCCAAGATGGCGGCATAGCAGCAGCAACATATCGCAGCTCTCACATAGCCACCCCAAAATACCCATAAAATAGGACTCTAAACCAATCCTAGAACCCTAAAACGCACACAAGGATACTTCCCACTAAAGTCAGCTTGGCTACGAGGAACCATACCAACACTGCGAACCTAAACCAGCCTGGCCTGAAGCCGCGGCTGTGCCCTGGGGGCGGCTGGGTGGGAGAAGCTTCTCAGGTGAGATTAGCACCAGCTGCGAGTGCGGATTGTGAAAGGGGGAGATAAGCAGTCCGGCCGAAAGGTCTCCAGAGCGGAAAAGCGAAAGGCAGAGGTTTTGCACCCGCCTCCACTTTGTAGCTTCCTACCCGTGGCCTGCAGACAGCAGGAGGACTGAGCGATTGTTTTCAGGCCAGGGCTCTTGCGTTGAGTGGCCTAGATCTGGATGGTCGTCTTGGGCCTCGGTCTTGGAGTCTTCATTATCCAGTTAGCCGGAAGTCTATGGCAGCCGGGAGGACCCCAGCGAT
>CM053590.1:138255855-138299212 GCA_028646515.1 Pseudochirops corinnae
GGGAAAGAGGGGGAGAAAATATGTATCTCAAAATCTTGTGGAAATGAATGATGCAAACTATAATAAAATTAAAAAAATATATTAAATTCAAAATTCTCTTCCTCTCTCTAGCCCCTCTCCTATCAAGAAGACAAACAATATGATATACATGTGAAATCGAGCAAAACATATTTCTATATTAATCTCAGAAAAATTAAAATAATTTATTCATGGTCACATGGATAGTAAGCCCTGGAGGAATGATTTGAATTTTCTCTCCTGACCCTATAGCACTTTTCATAATCTACCATACCGCCTCCTTCCGACTTACATCTCTTGTTGGGATGCATATTTCTCCCTCATTTAATTCCATACTAGACAATAGATGTCTGCTCTGGAGTTTCTCTGTCTACCTATGATTCCCACTCAGCTCCATCCTACAGCAACTTTGCTCAGAGATCCTTTCATTTCCAAACTGGTTTCTAACACTGACATTGCCACCAGGTTGAGTGAAATTCATTGATGGCAAATAGTGGGGATGTGTTTTCTTGACAAAGTGGGGTCTGGAAGTATGACAACTTCTCTCCAACTTCTCTCAAATACCTAGGAGACTTCCTGGTGGAAACTGAGTAGGGTTGTCAAATATCCCTCCACACAAACCTTTAGGGGATGTCCTAAGACAACTCTACACCCCAATGGGAGATCTGAAGGAAAAAATAAATAAATGAAATCCACCTCCTCCATATAATATAATTAAATAACTAAACACCTAGAGAAAAGGAGGGAAAAGATTCTCTTTAAACTGACTATACTTGTTCCTTTCTTATGGAAAAGGGTTAGTGTAGAATATAAAGAGCATATATTTATATAAAGAGATAGAAGGAAATACTGGAAACTCAGGCACTGAATAACTGATGTCCAGAGAGACAGATTTTATTTTTAAAGAAAAAAATGGTTGTTGTTGTTCATCTTCCCAATGTCAATGGTTCTCTTTGAGAAAGAAAGAAAGAAGGTAATTGACAAATAGATTAGAATCAAGCTTATTTTTCATTTCTCGAACGTGAAAACCAAAAGTAAAAGATTCTCAAGATGAGCGAAAGCCGTGGTCCTGGATTAATGGATGCAGTAAGGTATAAAGATATAAAATACATGTTTTTGAGGTCCTAACAAAAAACAAAAAACAGACCAGTAACTGGCAAGAAGATGAAGTAGCATAGACAGACAGAGCAGGCCTTATGATTAAGGAAAGGAAACCCACCCTCTACAAGATATCATTTGAGGGGTACCCTGGGGCAGCTATGTGGCCAAGTGGATAGAACACCAGGCCTACAATAAGAAGATTCCTATTCCTGAGCTCAAATCTGTTCTCAGATTCTTACTGTGTGTGTAACCTGGGCAAATCACTTAACCCTATTTGCCTCATCTGTAAAATGAGCTAGAGAAGGAAATGGCAAACCACTCAGTTATCTTTGCCAAGAAAACCCCAAATAGGATCAGGATGGGTCAGACATGACTGAAAAATGACTAAACAACAACAAAGAGGTACCCTCTTCAATTATCTTCAGATTTAACCCAATATATTCACCCTTCAGCTAATTGTTGGATTACCTAAAAATCTTGACAGAAAAAAAGGGGTCGAGATAATGAGTAGTATAAACATTTATTGACAAAGTTCAGGTTATCAGATTAGCAAAGAATAGAGTCTGAAGAACAGGCCACTGAAAAGGTGTGTTTTTATGTGGCTGAGAAAATTAAGGAGTGTTCAGATTCTGTGATAGGAAGCTCTAGGCTACAGGGTGAGGATGCTGATCAGGGAAAGAGAGAAATAATCTTTGCTTCCTTCACAATTTTGCCTGGGGCTTTCCCTGACAATTGGGCCACCAGGTATTGTCTGATAGACAGATGTCATTATAACATTTCATGAAAAAATAATATCCTAACAGAAAGAACAATAAAGTGTGTGCGTTCTAGGAAGGACAGAGAGAGGAGAGTAGTTTCCCTCAACTAGAAAAAAGACTGGACGAAATCTGGCAGCCTATTTTATAATATGGAAAATGTTTCTAATCATGGGGCAATTTAATTTCCATTAGTAATAAAACTAGGAAATGAGTAAACATCTCATGAGCCAAAATTGTATTCTTTGGCCCTTTTGTGGAGGAAGTTCAGTTCCTAGCAAAACATGTCATTTTAAGAGTTTTTTTTTTTTTTTAACTTATTACATGTGTAGTGAGTCAGGGTCTTAGTGAAGATGGAAGGGATTAGACTGACACCTACCTTATAAATTCTAGTGTTTTCTATGTGGACTGTTTTGGAGACATATTTTACCTACAAGATATATTAATTTTGTAAAATAAATAAATGAATTTTGCTTCCAATGTGTGGCATTCTTTCTTCTTTTAGCCTAAATTTTCATTACTTAAATTCAATTTAGTAAACATTTATTAAGTACCCATGATATGAAAGGCACTGTGCTAGGCCCTGGAGAAGCAAACAAGCAAAAAATGAATTATTCTCTGACTATTAGCAGTTTGCATTTTGTTAAGAAAGAATTGAGGAACCTAATAGCACAGTGAGAAAAGGTTGGGCTTGCAATCTGGAAAAGATGAGTTCAAACCATTCCTCACACATACATACTAATTATGTAACCTGGGGCAAGTCTTTTAACCTCTCTGGGATTCATTTTCCTCAATTGTAAAATGAGATGGCTGGACTCAGCCTCTATTGTCCATTGCAGCTTCAAGTCTACAGTACTACCACACATTAACAGAAAGTTAAATGTGAATAAAGAACATCAATGGCAAACCCACAATGAACTGATCCCAGAGCTAAGCCCAAGGAAAAGGGTGCAAAAGTCCTTTAATGACTTCATTTGTCTCTCCTATTATTATTTTTTACTTTATTCCAAAATGTGGTCACTTTTCTTAACTTTCACCATCACAAAATTTTTCGATCTGGTTCTTTCTTTTGCTCTAAGATGCTGAGAAAGAGAATGGGAATTGACAAGCATTACCTCTGTGCTATAAAATATACTAGGCTGCTGTATTTGGGATGTGATATTTGAAGGAAAATTAACCTTGGGGGGTTTTTTATTCACTTTTCTAAGACATTGGAGATGAAATACATTGCTATTCAACATCCTCTAGAGTCCTGCAACCCTCATTTTGCATTTTTTGAGCTAGTTCTTGTTAAAAGCATTAATGATGACTGCTCTGTTGTAGCCAGAGGCAAATCTTCGTGTCTTTTTTATCCTAAAGGGGGGAAAAATGAAAATTATCAGACAAACAATTTGCAGAGAATTATAAAGTCTCAGAATTGAAAGGAAGCTTAGAGGTCATTTATGCCAAATCCCTTCTCAACACATGGATCCTTTCAACAATATTTCTCACAATTTTAAGGCAACATAGTATAGTGGAAAAATCACTAGGCTAAGAGTTGGAGCACCTATATTTAAATCCCAATTCTGTCTCTTAGCAGTTGTGTGTGCTTTGATAAGTAACTTAACCCTTCCAACCCTCAGTTTCCTCCTCTATAAAAACGAGTTGAATATATTATTTAAGGTCCTTTCTAGGACTTTATACAATTTCTTTTATTCAAGGGGTAAGAAATTATGCATTAATTAATTAATGTATTGATATTCTGAATTTCTTATGATAATATTGCCCCCACATGTACAATGTTGACATTTGAGACCATGTAGTGGTATCAGGTTGTGAGAATTATAAAAAGCATTGGCCGAGGAGTTTGGAGCCTGGGTTACTAGTCTCAGCTCTGTCACTAAATCATGGTGTTCCTCTGGGCAAATCACTTCCGTTTTCCAGATCTTATTTTCAGCATCACTAAAATGAAGGATTGGACTAAATGTTTCCTAAGATTCCTTTGAGCTCTAATGTTGTATGATCACTCTGTCTAATTCTGGAGAGGCATATCATTGCCAGAAGGCTGGCCACCTGATGATTTTTTTTTTCCTCATGGCAATCTAGGAAGCAAAGAAAAATTTTTAAAAATTGCACTTGTTCTTCTGTGGGCTCCTTTTGATATGTTAGGGAAAGGGGCAAAAGGTGATATCAAACAGTTTTTAGATCATCCATAAACCATTCAATTGTTGGTACTTTAAATCTAGAGACAGTTATGTGGCACAATGGATAGAGTGCTGGGCCTGGACTCAGGAACACCTGAGTTCAAATCGAGCCTCAGATGCTTACTAGATGTGTGACCCTGGACAAGTCACTTAATCCTGTTTGCCTCAGTTTCCTCATCTGTAAAATGAGCTGGAGAAGGAAATGGCAAATCACTCCAATATCTTTGCCAAGAAAACTCCGCAAAGAGTCAGACATGACTGAAGCAACTTAGCAACAAGAGCTGGGGCAACAACTTTGAATCTAAGATCCAAGAGCATACCAAGGATAAAAGTGGAAGGAAGACTACAGACAAAAGAAAAATGGAAAATATTTGCAAAAATGATTTTTATAAACTTTTTCCATCAAGGAGCTACCATACTTAAATCAGATTTAGTCATAGTAGAAATCTCAGTTAAGTGAACAAAGAGCAGCAGAGTGGTTAAATGGGTTGAGTTCATATAGGCAAAGTCAGTGCTGGAGTAAACACCATTGCAACAGCATTGAGGGATCAGTATAAAAGGTCTGAATATACAGTCTGTCAAGCCTATCCAGTAATATGTATAGCTGAGGAAGACAGTGCAGATAGACAAATTGGGCCCAGGAATGGTAAAGTTCTTTTAATGACCTAAGCTTCCCATGAAAGCAAAAGCCCATTGTTTCAATACTAGCATTTTACTGGTATAACACCATTGCCTTGGAAGAACTAACCATGAGTATCACACAGAGGGCAATGGAAAAGTTCGTGGTCAGTGTGAGCAGGCTCTTAGAGCCAGCGAGGGGCTCTGAAGAAGAAAAGAGACTAAAGGACATCATGAAAGTATCGTATGAAAAGAAGAGAAGATGATCTAGCCGCATGGCAAGAGTAGAGGATGATGGATGGACAGCCAAAGTGCTTTCCTGGTACCCATATCAGGAGAAACTGAGGAAGATCTCCAGCATGTTGGTGAGGCCTTTTGTGGCAAACTTTTGGGAAAACATGGCTAAGAATTGTACGGCAAGGGAATAAGTGGTTGGCTTGTGCTCTTCAGCACTGGAGGGAACTCCTGAATATGCCAAATCACACATTGATTTAAGAAGCATATTTTGGAAATGATATATTACTGTTTTATTAATGAGCAAGAGTGAGGGATGAAACAGCAGCACAACCTGTTAGCCAAAGGTTGGCTGAATGGTAGGTAAGTATTATTCTGAGACCTGGGAATGACAAAAAGGCCAAGGCCTCACACTGCATCTAGCACCATCACCAGTCATCCCGGCTTGTGACTTGCCACTGGATTCTGATGACTCTGGAGGACAGAGTGACCCTGATGACTTTGCACAGCCTTGTTCACTAAAATCCAATTCACTTGCAATTCAAGACATCATCCTCTTCGAGAACAAAGAATGAACAACAATTATTTTATTTAGGGCAGCTAAGTGGTGCTGTTGATAGACCATTGGTCCTGGAGTCAGGAAGCCCTGAGTTTTAATCCTGCTTCAGACATTTGTTATTTGTGTGACTTTGGGCAGATTATTTGATCCTTGTTAGCTTCCATTTATTCATCTGTATAGGGGATAAATTATAGCACCTACCTCCTGGGGTTTTGGTGAGGATGAAATGAAATATTTGTAAAGCAACTTTGTAAACCCCCTTAAAATGCTACATAACTACAAGCTATTATTATTCAACAAAGATTTATTTAGCTTCTGTCTTATGTAAAGTGCTATGCTAGGCAGCAGGAATACACAGACAGAAATCTAAACAATCCCCTCATTAAGAAGTTCACATTTTACTGGAAGAAAATATGACAAGTACACAGACAACTAAATATAGGGTTGTTTTTTTTTAACCAAACCTGTGATTTCTTTGATAAGTTCCTCACACCTTGAGGAACTTTTTTCACCAAAGCATGTGAAAACATGCTCTATAAGTTAAACAGTGGCCTGGAGGGGAGGGTATATGGGCGAGGGGTGCAGGGGGCAGTGAGAGTTTAAGTTACTTTCCCCAGGTCACAAAGCCAGTGTGTATCAGAGACTGGAATTAAACCCAGGTCTTCCTGACTCCAAGGCCAGTTTTCTAGCCAGTATGTCATACTTTATCTCTTTCAAAAGTATATATACTTTATATAAAATATATAGAAAGTAAGTAATGAGATACTACATTCCAGATGTGAAAGGTTAACTGTGCAAAGATACAGAGAAGAGAAATGAAATACACTATACGTGGGTATTAGTAAGTAGGTAGGTCGATTTAACTGAAATAGAAAATACAGGAAAGGAAGTAATATTTCATGATAGGTAGGGGAAAGGAGCAGCGGGTGACATTTTTAAAGGCATGAAATATAAAACTCTAAATTTTGTGTTTTATCTTAGAATTAATGGGGAGCCAATGAAACTTTTTGAGATGGGAACTAATTTGGTCAGATAGTTATTTGAGGAATATCAATTTGGCAAATAGAATGAGGATGGATTGGACAAGCAAAAGACCAGAAGCAAGGAGAACAATTAGGAGATTCTCATTATAATCCAGATTCAGTGGGTGACTAGATGGCACAATGAATAGAGCACTAGCCCTGGAGTCAGGAGGAGCTGAGTTCAAATACGAACTCAGACACTTAACACTTACTAGTTGTGTGACCTTGGGCAAGTCATTTAACCCCAATTGCCCTGCATTCCTTCCACCAAAAAGCAAAATAATAATAATAATAATCCAGATTCAAGGGTGAAGGTTTGTACTAAGTTAAAGACTGTAAGTAAAGAGAAGAGGACAGATCCTAGACACACTGCTGAGTTAGGATTGGTAAGAGTTGGTAATATTAACTTTTAGGTGTAAGAGAGAATAGAGTCAAAGATGGCTCTAATGTTGCAAATCTGGGTGACTGGGAAAATGGTGACATCCTCAATAGGGAATTTGGGAGAAGAGACGAGTTTGAGGGAAATACAATAAATTCTCTTTTGAAGTTAATTTTGAGATGCCTATGGGACATGTAATTGTAGATGTCTATGGATAGTTGGTGGTGTATGATTAAAATTAAAAAGAGAGATTAGGGCTGAATGTATTCATTTGGGAGCCATTTACATAGAAATGTGGACAGCATACCCTGGTCACTTTACCAATTGGATAATGACTATAGTTTCTATTGCTTGGGGTGGTAGTATTGGAAAGAATGTTGGATTTAGAGTTAGAAGACATGAGGTTGAATAGTGGTTCTGCCAAATCCTACCTGTTTGACCTCATGTAGGTCTTGGGTCCTTAGCAGCCTCATTTATGAAATAACATGTTTGAGCTGGATGATCTTGAAGGTTCTTTCTGTCTCTCAACCTAAGATCCTAAAATCTTACATATGCCCGTAATGTATTTATGAAGTCATTTGTCACTGAGAACAATTTGAATGAACTGTCATAGAGTTAGATGGCTTGTATAGCTTCCTGTGGAATCTAGGGCTCTCCTTAAGGAATAATAATTTTGTTCCAAAATGAAAACCCTCAGAGCTGAAATAAAAAGATCTGCAATGCTATCAACTTTAAATGTAGTCATGGAGTATTCCAAGAGACTTCAGAATTAATTTTTGGTGGAGTTAACTTGGGTCACTCTAAGATTTCATTTTCACTCTGAGAAATATACCTATAAATATGCAACTGGGTTTTTGGTCTGTATTTGTATGCTGGGGAATGCCTCCACTTCCTCACTTCCCACTCATTTCTCAACACTTTAAAAACGGGGCTTGCAAGACTATCATTAAACTAAGACTGCTTTCTCCAAAGTTAACAATCTTTTAATCACTAACTCCAGTCTCCTTTCCCACATTCCCTGTCCTTTTTTGTTTCTGTTGACCACTCTCTTCTGGTATACGTTCTTCTCCCAGTATTTTCAGGACCCTACTCACCTTGACTTCTCCTATTTGTCTATCAATCTCCTTTGCTGATTAATCATGGCAATTCATATTTCTATATAACTGTAAGGTTTGCAGATTTGCCTTACACAAAGCATATAATTCGATCTTCACAAAAACCTTTGTTTTTTAAAAGAAAGGTGAAGAGATAAAAATGCCATTATTATCCTAATTTTTAATTAATTAATTATTGTCATTAATTAATGACTGTCATTAATAATAATGACAATAGCTAACATTTATATTGCACTTATTATGTGCCAGGCACTATACTAATTGCTTTATTATCTCATTTGATCCTCATAACAACCCTGGGAAGAACTTATCAATGAAATCACAGGTTTGGTTAAAAAAAAACAACCCTATATTTAGTTGTCTGTGTACTTGTCATATTTCTTCCAGTAAAATGTGAACTTCTTAATGAGGGGATTGTTTAGATTTTTGTCTATGTATTCTTGCTGCCTAGCATAGCACTTTACATAAGACAGAAGCTAAATAAATCTTTGTTGAATAATAATAACTTGTAGTTATGTAGCATTTTAAGGTGGTTTACAAAGTTGCTTTACAAATATTTCATTTCATCCTCACCGAAATTAAATTATCCCATTTTACAGATGAGGAAACTAAGTCAGAGGTTAAAGATTTGCTCAGAGTCACAGCTAGGAGATTGAAACTTTCAGATGGCTTACCTAGGGTTACACAGCTAGTAAGTTTCTGAGCAGGATTTGAACTCTGGTCTTCTCAACTTTAAATCTAGTGCTCTTCCTATTATATGCACTGCCATTTATCTATGTCCCACCTCTCACAAATACTTCCATTCATAATATTAACCAATCAGGCTAAAAGACAGTATAACTTCTGGATAGATAGAAAGATAGTCTCAGAGTCAGGAAGACCTGTTCAAAGCCTACTTCTAATATATAATCAGTTGTGTAACCGTGGCCAAATCACTCAGCCTCCAACACTTCAGGCAACTTTTTAAAACTATAAATTGCAAACCATTGGTAAATCTGCTTTTGTGGAGGGAATTTAATGATGGACCAGTTCTTTGAAATAATGAAATATACATATCATACACCTAGACCACAATGTGTGTACATGCATGTGTGTGTTCAATGTAGCACTAGGACACCCCTTCTCATATGTGTAAGATCCTGGGAATATCTACTCAAATTTCAAGGTTTCTTGTCAGTTTGCATCCATTCAAAAACATCCATTCAAAAAGTCCATAAGCTCCCATCAATATATTTACTTTTTTCTCTGCTCAAATAGAGGACACAAGTATTTCAAAGCAAAATAAATTTAATGAAATGATATAGCATTGAAATTCACAATAGAACTCTCCAACTCAAAATCGGGGCAAAAATCCTACATATACAATCACCATTACTGTGGACAGTGAACATGCAAAGGAATTATGCATGATGAGGCACATTAAAATGAACATGCATCACCAGGAAATGCTTGTTGAAAAGCAATTACTATGGATTTGTTTTGTTGATATCTTTGTGTACTTTCACTGGGCTTTGCTTCACTGGCATTTCCGCTGGGCACATTGCTCTTCTGGTAAATACTGATTTCATTATAACTACTGGGTATATATAGTCTCTAAAGGATGTTTCACCCTGCTACCAGATTCTGAGCATCATATAATCAGGGACACTGCTAGTCATAACAGTTGCATTTTCCTAAATTATAGTGGTGAGAACCTCTACCTGATAAGGATATGCTGAGGCTATGATTCACCATTCCCCACTAATAAAAAAGCAGTTAAAGCACCCCCAGGCTTAGGTTAAGTCTTTTCTATTTTGGAGCACAGATTATTCCCTCAATTTCAGAAGATTTCCCTACTTACAATTAATTATATATTCCCAATATTATCTCTTTTAGAAGGAAAATGAATTTGAGTCAGAGCAAATGGCAACCCAAAGAGACAAGGTCAATATTTTTCACTCTACTTCTGTCTTTATTTATATTTTGTATCTATAAGCCGCATAACCCAACTGCTTTGTGCTGTATTTTGGACTTTATATAAACATGGGTGTGCACAGAGTATTTTATAATTTGGTTTTATCAGTCTTGGGATTACATCGGTATAGGGAGTTCCCAATGAACAACTCCAATCAAAGTAGACTGGAATTCTGAATCTTAGAATCTTAGAGAGTTACCTGGGGCTCTAAGAGCTTTCGTGATTTGCCCACAATGACACAGCCAGTATGTGTCAAAGGCAGGACTTATGCTGACTATGGCTCGCTCTCTATCCATTAGGTCATGTTGTCATATGTGTATATGCATGTAGATGTATGTTAGTGTGCAAAGATGTGTATTGTGTAATTTGAATTTATGTAACTCTAACCTAAAAATCAGCCTGGTACAAAATACATGTTCCCTTTCTAAAAGTCTGACAATTGAAGTGTGTTGGTAAATTCATCAAAATAGAATATGCATAAGATCAGTAGTAGTTTTAATAGTATTTTTCCCAATTACATATAAAGACAATTTTTAACATTCATTTTTTATAAAATTTTGAGTTCCAAATTTTCCCCTCCCTCTATAACCTCCCTCCTCCCTAAGATGGTAAGCAATTTGATATAGGTTATATATGTATAATCATGTAAAACATATCTATATTAGTAATTTTGTGAAAGAAGAAACAGAACAAAAGAAAAAAATACAAAAAAAGTGAAAATAGTATACTTTATCTGCACTGAGACTCCATAGTTCTTTCTCTGAATGTTGATATTTTCCACTATAAGTCTTTTGGAATTGTCTTAGATCATTACATTTCCGAGAAAAGCTAAGTCATTCCACAACTTTGCTGTTACTGTGTACAATGTTGTCCTGGTTCTGCTCACTTCACTTTGCATCAGTTCATGCAAGTCTTTGCAGGTTTTTTGTTGAGTAGTAGTTTTGAATAAGTCCAGTAAACAAACTCTTAGTGTGTACTAAGAGCCAGGCCATGTGGGGATAAAAACAAAAAGCAGTTCCTTCTCTCAAGGAGCTCAGAGACTAATACCGGAGATAATTTGCAACTAAAACAAACAAACAAGAAACTATGTACAAACAAGATATACACAGGACAAATTGGAGATAATCAGAGAGAAGGTATTAGGATTTTAGCTGGAACTTGAAATTGAAGGAAACCAGGAGACATAGGTGAAGTTTCTGTTTTATTTCCTTCTTTTGAGAGAATGAGAATAAGACAAACAAAAGACCCCACAAAAAACAACATGTAAGGAATAGACAGTCAAGAGAGTAGGAATAGAAAAGAAAAGAAGTAAATTACTGTAGACAGCACTGCTATTGTGTAGTAAAACAAAATGTAAGAAAATACATAGGCAAAATTTACTCTTTTTAGCCCCATTGCTACATGTGAATAGACAATGTTAAAGACACTTTACTAAATGATTTTAGGGGGTTGATATTTTAAATAAATTTGACCTTTTTTTAGAGGTTCATATATAATCTAGTATGAGAAAGCTAGGTAATGCAGTAGATAGAGTGCTGGGCTTTAAGTAAGGAAGACTCATCTTCTTGAGTTCAAATCTGACCTCAGACACTAGACATCTGAGCAAGACACTTAACCCTCGGCATTTACTCCTGTTGGTCTCAGTTTCCTCATCTCTAAAATGAGCTGGAGAAGGAAATTGCAAACCACTCCAGTACCTTTGCCAAAAAACTCCAAATGTGGTCACAAAGAGTCTGAACAACAAGAAGAATACACATAGTGTGAAGAGAAATCCTTGAGGGAAAAGACTATATATCTTACTGAGTTTTATGTCCTCAGAGCATTTAGCACGGTGACTTACATATAAACAAAGGGTTTGACAACCAGCCAACGAAATGATCTTGAAACAGTTATACATCTGTATCATTCTTTATGATTTCCAGAACATTTTTAGATATAAAATGATTTTGTGAGGTAAGCAGAATAGTTATTATTCCTTTTTTTGTAAATAAAGAAACAGATGAGAGATTAAGTAACACAACTAAGAGGTAACATAAGTAAAACTAGAACTGAGGTCTTACTCTTAGTCCAATGATTTTTCTACTTCAATATAAACAGTCTATCAGGATAATTCTGTAGTAGATTTCCTAAATTTCCTTGATTACTTATCTTTTCAACCCAAACTTATTCGAAATTTTTGCCTTTCATTTCACTGTATGCCATATGGACCTGGTCTATGAAAGTTCTCCTTAGTTTTTTTGGTCAACTATTAACTTTATAACTTGGGAATTCCCGAAGATTTTGTGGGTTTTTAAATTAAGATAGAGAAGTGTAGGTATGAGAACTGTGTCCCCCAGTGCAGACCTTAAGCTTTTGATGACTTGGAAGATAAATCCAAAGGAGTTGCCGGAGACACACAGGCTATTTGAATTGCCCAGAGTAACACAGCTAGCAAATGTCAGAGGCAAGATTTGAACCCAGATCTTTCTATTGGTCCACCATTCCATCACGTCATGCTGCTTCCTGAATTTAATAAGACAAATGCAATTTTTAAAAAAGTTCCCAACATTACTTGTCTAATCATTATTTAGCAAAAGAACGTTAAATTCCTGATAATTCCTATCACCAAGCTCTTAGTATCGATTGAATATTATATTTGTATCAAACCCTTCAGAGAGACGAACAAGAAATTACAAGATCTCTGTCCTGGGGGAGCTAGAAGCCAAGCTGAGAATTTTGGAATGTTGTATTCAAAGTGATAAGATTGCCAAGTAACCGAAGAGCACATAAGTGCAATCTTATTAATGCACTGTTAAATGAGCAGAACAGTGTGCAATAATGCTGAAAGGCTGGGTGCTTAAAAGTCAACACTGCCAGGTGTCTTTGACTGTGAGCCTGGATTTCCTAAAACCTCTTAACAATCAGAGCTATCCCAAAGGGGAGGGGGCTGTCTTTGGAGGAGATAGACTTCCCTTCCTTGAAGGTCTTTAAGCTGATGCTGGAGGATTCCTTCTTGTAAATGCATCAGACTAGATCTTCACTTTCAACTCATGAATTTTGGGGTTCTGGGATTTAGAGAATAACAGCATTTATATAAGGCCTGCTATGTGCTAGGAGCTGTGTTAAATGTTTTACCAAGGATCTTCACAAAGACCCTGGAAGGTAGGGGCTCTTGTTATCATCCCTGTTTTACTGTTGGGGAAACCAAAGGTGAGCAATTTGGTGAAGACACCGCAGCTCGTAAGTGTCTAAAGCTAAATTGGAACTCATGTCTTCCTTTCTCTAGGCTTAATGCTCTCTATGCTGCATTTTTTTTTTTTTACAGAAGAAGAAACTGAGGTCTAGAATGGGGAAACAGCTTGCCCAAGGCCACGTAGTTTATAAGCAGCAGAGCTCATACAGGAATCCAGTCTGATTTCTACTTCCACATGCATTGTGGTATCCAAGACTTTGGATATCACATTTTGTTCAGTCATCATTCAGTCCTGTCTGCCTCTCCTGACCCCATTTGGGGTTTCCTTGGCAAAGATGCTGGAGTGGTTTGCCATTTCCTTTGCCAGCTTATTTTACAGATGAAGAAACTGAGGTAAACAGGGTTAAGTGACTTATCCAGGGTCACACAGCTAGTAAGTGTCTGAGGTAAGATCTGAACTCAAGAAAATGAGTTTTCTTGACTCCAGGCCCAGTACTTTATCCACTGTGCCACCTAGCTGCCCCAAGACGCCACATTGCATCTCTACAACTTCTAGAGCAGGGTCATCTTCTCTATGGGACCTTTCCTGACTGGCTCTGCTATAAGCTTCCTTAAGAACCAGGGTTGTTCCTTCTTTGTTTCTGTATCCTAAATGCTTAGCAGTGGTTGGAGCATAGCTGATGCCTCACCCTGAAATTACTTTATATTTATTTTATATATATTCTGTATTTATTCACCTCATGTGGTCCGTGTGGTGTGTTCACCCACAGTAAAGGTTAAATTCCCTGAAGGTGGGCATTGTTTCATTTTTGTCTTTGTATCTGTAGTACCTAAGACAGGCCCTGGCATGCAGGAGGTGCTTAATAAATGCCTTTTCAATTTAATCACATTGAACGTAAGCAATATTAGCTGTCCTTTCATATATGGAAGTAGGCCCATCCTATCATTTTTTCTAAGCTCCAAAGGAGTTGGAAGAGGAAAAAAATCAATCACTAAATATTTCAGTACCTACTATGTACTACTAGGCACTGTGTAAGTCATTGGAGACATAAAGTTAAAAACAAAACAGTTCTTTCTCTCATTTATAGTTTCTAATATAGGAAACAAGCACTCATATAGGCAAATACATAAATAAATTTAAAATATATTCAAATATCCAACGTGGTTTCATAGATTTGGAAGTTGTCTCCTGTAATGTATAAGACATTCCATCCGTGCCTGCCACCTCTGTGTAACTCTCATTCATTTTCTCATGAAGGTTTGATACAAGGGATCTACCCAACTTAGAGTAATTCCTCAGTTTCTCCCATCAGAAGAGTATCAGTGGAGTAGTGTGGTATGATATTAAAACTATATGACCAGTCCATCTTTTCTTTCTGTTACACAATTCCTTGATAACATCTTTTACTCCTGCTCTTTAGAATTCCTTGCTGGTTTTATGTTGCAGCCAACTCACCACTACCATGTACCTTTCCATCACTGTCTGAGTTTTCATCTTTAGTTCTTTGGCAGCAGTGGTATTCTGGGTCCGACTGTCATACAGAAACACTGATAAAAATAATTTCATTGAAAAAAATGGGCCTTTTCTGTTATGAGAAGTTTGGGGCCAGTAAAAGTACTTTGCAAATTTACATATTTATATATTATTATATTTATGTATTTATAAATATATTTATATAAGTATGTATTTATAAATATATCTTATGTATTATATATAATTATATATATTTACATATATTTGTGTGTGTGTATGTGTGTGTATGTGTGTGTGTGTGTGTGTGTGTGTGTGTGTGTGTGTATACACCCAAAGTAAATACTGGGAAAGGCCTCCTGTAGGCTGTGGTGTTTAAGCTGAGCTTTGAAGGAAGTTAGGGATCCTAAGAAACAGAGATAAGAAGGGAATAGATTCCAGGCACAGGAGAATGGCTTGTTCAAAAGGAAGATGGAATGTCAGGAGTGAGGAAGAGCCAGTAGGCCAGTTTGTCTGGAATGTAGTGAATGAGGGGTAATGTGTAATTAGCCTAGAAAAGTAGACTAAAGCTAGATTGTGAAAAACTTTAAATGCCAGAAGAATTTCCATTTGATCTTTGAGGGAGTAAGGAGCCACTGGAGTTTTATGAGCAGGGAAGTGACACATCCAGATCAGTGCTTTAGGAATAACATTCTGGAAGTTGAGTGGAAGACAGACTGGAGAAAGGATAAACTTTTTGCCATAATCTAGGCAAGAGGTAATAGGGGCCTGAATCAGGGCTGATAGCTATGTGAATAATCAGAAGGGGGATAAATATGGGCTAGCCAGGTGGCCCAGTAGATAAGAGTCTAGGGCCTGGGGTCAGGAAGACTCACCTTCCTGAGGTCAAATCTGGCCTTATATACTTCCTAGCTGTGTGACCCTGGGCAAGTCACTTAACCCTGTTTGTCTGTTTCCTCATCTGTAAAATGAACTGGAAAAGGAATGACAAATCACTCCAATATCTGCCAAGAAAACCCCAAATGGGATCACAAAGAATTGGATGCAGCTGAACAACAAAATATGAGAGATTTTACAGAAGTACCATCAACAAGAAATGGTAATTG
Organism: Pseudochirops corinnae; assembly: GCA_028646515.1. Taxonomy (NCBI): domain Eukaryota; kingdom Metazoa; phylum Chordata; class Mammalia; order Diprotodontia; family Pseudocheiridae; genus Pseudochirops; species Pseudochirops corinnae. The sequence goes on from CM053590.1 coordinate 138,271,543, forward strand.
ACTGGATGTCAGAGGTGAGAGAGAAATATTGATTGGTTTTGCAGTCAGAGGACCTACCTTTAAATCCTGGTTGTATCATTGACTACATATGTAACCTTGGGCAAATTATTAAATCTCTCTGGCAATCAGCTGTAAAAGTGAGCTGTTGGGACTAGTTGACCTTTTAGGCCCCTTCCAGGTTTTAAACATGTAATATATGAAAAAATTAGAAAGGCATAAAAAAATTTGAGTGACTGGAAATATTGTGATGCTTTTGACAGAAGGAGGAAAGTTAGAAAAAAGGGTGGATTTGGGGGTAAGGACAAATAATAATTACTTCTGTTTTAGAACAAATATCAAAGACATCTTGTCCTAAATATTAAATGGAGATAAAAAAAAGTGTCCAATCTCCCCCCCCAAAAAAAGTTGTGAAGATTGTAGAATTAAATCAGACCAAATGAGATAATGAATACTGAATGCTTCGGAAAAATATTTTTTAAATGCTATGTAAATAAAAGGCATTATAGCATGGTAAGAAGATATAGGAAAAACTGAGACGGTACTATGTGAAAAAAAAAAAGATCGAATAAGAAAATGTTGCTGGAAGTTACTTAGCAGCGTCCAAAGAAAGCCTCCCCAATTAGCTGCAGCTCTTCAGTTCGTCCTTTAGCTACACTTTTTAAGTTCTTCCGGAATATCAGCAGTCCTTGATTCCTGATTAATTAAACAGGTATCAGCACCCCAAACTAGATTATGTTGAAAGAGCGTTTTCTCCCGAGAGTGAGAGGTTGGGGGGGGGAGAGATAAAGAAAGGAAAACTTGAGCTGCCGTGGCTTCCAGGAATGCTCTTGCAGGAAAGGTGATGCTTGCTTAAAAAGGTGCTTGCAACTCCCTGGCCAGTCTGCTTGTGTATTTTCCTCTACAAAGTGGTTCCAATTACCTTGGCACTCCCGGTATCTGGATTCATCTCCAGTGAATGCCTCTGCAGCGCCACGCCAGACATATGGGATCAATCAAGGCTTCGGTGCCGCTGTGTTTTCTTTGGGAATGTTGACAGCCTGACAGACATGGGGTTCTGGTGACACGGAATCTCAGAAACTTCAGCATGAACAGGGAAGGAGGGGAGGAGAGAGAAAGAGAAAGGGAAAGGACATAAAGATATTTATCTTGACTGCCCCCTTTCCTTCAAACATTTTATAGGTTTCAGGGAAAGAAAGAGGAGGAGGGGACGGGGAAGAAAAGACAGAGAGGGAGAGAGATTGAGAAAGCATTTCATTCTCAGCTGAGCCAGAACCCCCTGAGCTGAAAGAGGGGCGAGCTTGGAGATTTTCCTCCCAACGTGTCTGATTAAAGGGATCTGAGACAGCGGCTGATACCTGAGGCAAGCGGGAGAAAGGCTGCCTCTGACACCATCTGACTGGACCAAGGGAAAGGAGGACCGACGGTGCCAGTGAGAGGGCAATCAGAGTTCTCTGACTCGCTCTTGCTGCTGCTGGGCTCAGGGTAGCAGCAGGTCTCCCTCCTCCACTCTACAATGTGGCGTCTGCTGCCTCTTTATTGCTGGGGTCTCTCTCTAGTTTCTGGCTGGACGGCGTATCAGCAGATGCCCACATCGGGAAATTTCAGCTTTAGCTTCTTCCCATCCTCTTCTTCCTCCTCCTCTTTCCCGCAGGCGGCCTCGCAGCGGCGGGGGCAGGAGCTGGAACCCCGGAGGTCTCTGGCGCTAGCGCTACCGCCGCCCCCGCCCCCGCCGCCACCGCTTCACCCCGACCCCCAGGAGAACAAAGTGGAGAAGCTGGGCCAGTCCTTCAAGCGCAACGTGAGAAAGCTCCGCGAGCGGAGCCACAGCCTCGACCTGGTGTTCCTGGTGGACGAGTCCTCGAGCGTGGGCCACGCCAACTTCTTCAACGAGCTCAAGTTCGTCAAGAAGCTGCTGTCCGACTTCCCCGTGGTGCCCAGCGCCACCCGCGTGGCCATTGTGACCTTCTCATCCAAGAACAACGTGGTGCCGCGCGTGGACTATATCTCCTCCAGCCGGGCGCACCAGCACAAGTGCTCGCTGCTTAACCGCGAGATTCCCAAGATCACCTACCGAGGAGGGGGCACTTACACCAAGGGGGCTTTCCAGCAAGCCGCGGTAAGAGCGCGTTCTTTCCAACAGTCCCCGATCTAGGGCTCTCACCGTTCCCCACTCCCCCAAGCTCTCCCAGACACCCCTCCACAAAAGCACACACACGCACATGCAGAGGAGAGGGGATGCCCTACACACCCTCGTTTCCCCTTGTCCTTCCCCTACATAATTCTCAGGTGCCTGCTATAGACTATATCTGTTCAATGGTTATATGTTCAGAAGCAGCTTCGTGAGGCAGTAAGGTGTGCTGGAGTACTTATTACACAGGAAAGGGGATGCGGAGATGTAGTGGGCAAAGCAAAGGGGGACTTTATGTATTTCTATGGCTAGATTAGGTGATGGGGTGAGATTTATCAAGTCCTAAAGTGGTTGGTAACATAGACCTGTAAAGCCAAGGTTCGTTTTTGTGCATGTCAGTGACCCCGTTGGCAGTCTGGTGCACTTTTTCTCAGAATAGTGTTTTTAAATGCACAAAGTAAAATACCTAAGATTACAGAAGAAGCCAATTATGTTTAAATAGTCGTAAGAATATTGTAAAAACAAGGTCTTACCCCAGGTTAATAAGCCCAGCTGCAAAAGATCATAGGATCATAGAAATAAAGCTGGAAGGCACCTTAGGGGCCATCTAGTTCAACTCCCTATTTCACAGCTGAAGAAATTGAGGCCCAGAGACATTAAGTGACTTAGTTTAGGTCAAGAAGATAGTATCAGAGATAGGATTCAAATTCCAGAGCCAGTACTTCATCAGGAGACAAAATGCAAAGATTGTGAGGTATTTATCCCTTATATAATGGGCACCTTACTTATAGGTAAAGGGGATGTATTTATATACAGGTAACTGGTTTGGAGATGGGGGGAGGGATGAACAAGTGAATATCTGAGTTTTCTTAAGTGTTTGATGTTTGACTGTCATGATGGATTGCAGTGTGGCTTGAAACTTCATCTCTGTTCTCTGAAGTTTATTGTATTGTTTAATATTTACAGTGGAAAATGTGTATCTTTGTCCAATTTTCATTGAACTCTTTAGAACTGTTTTGATATATATAAAAGAATAGGTCACTTTTGTTAGTTGTTTAAGTTTATTCCAGCTATAGCTACAATCTCTACTATCTTAGTAGGAGCACTTTAAAGATGATTTAGGATGATCTGGAAGATTTAGAGCTGGAAGGAACCTCAGAGTTCCTTTATTCTAACCTCTTCATTTTACCCATCATAAAATTGAGACCTAGAGAAATTAATGATCTTCCTAAGGTCCAGCTAAGTGGTAAGGTGGGACTTATATCCATAGCCACTAGATTCATTTGTCTTTCTACTGTAGCACTCGCCCCACCCTGGCACCCCAAAGAGTCAAAATTACACTAGTGGAGGTGCTGTGATATCTCCTGACATTGTTTTTACTTTCTCTACACAACAGAAAGACAACTTTTAGCATAAAGTTTTTTTAAAATGGTCAATTTTGTGGTGTGGTTTTTCTTAGTGGTGTGGTTTTTCTTATGAAACCTACTAACTTTATTAGAAAAAAATGCCCATTTGAAAGTTATCCAACCTATGGATTACAGTTTCCTCAACTGTAATGACAGACTTCTGGAATCATTTGGTTCATGTGAAACTGATCATCAGAATGAAATTTTAAGATTATGAAAATGAGTGAATTTCCCTAGGAAAGATTAATTTTCCAAAACCTGTGCAAACTTACACTGAAGAACTGAACATATAAAAAAATAAATTTAATCTTTTCCTCTTTACATAAAATTTTGCAACATCTTTCACCAACTAAGTTGGCTTCCTTTATCATCATGAGGAAATAAATAAACAATGTGCTGTGTAGGAATAATAATGTTACTTCATTATCACTTGCTAGAGACAGTGGTACTAGCATAGAGAGTGAATTGAGCTGGTCTCACAGCCAGGAAGACCTTGACGCAAATCTCACCTCTCAGACCTACTGAATGACCCTGAGAAAGTCATTCAGTCAGTGCCCTAGACAGTAGTCTAAGACTGCAAAGTCTTCCTCACTTGGAAGTTCCATGTATCAATAATATCACAGGTCTGGTCTCTATCCTAAGACTTGTAGAGAGTAAGGGTCGGGGGAATGTCATAAGATCTTATTGGAAAGGATCATAGAAAAATGTAGAATCTGGAGGTGGAAGATACATTAGACATTATATAGTGTATACTTTGTATTCTTTTGCAGGGACAATTAGGTGGTATAGTGGATGGAGTGCTGGACCTGGAGTCACTAAGACCTAAGTTCAAATGCAGCCTTAGATCCTTGCTAGCTGTATGACCTTGGGCAATTCACTTAACTCTTGTTTTCCTCAGTTTCCTCAACTGTAAAATGAGCATAACAATGCCACCAGTCTCCCAGGGTTGTTGTAAGGATAAAAGGACATAATATTTGCAAATTACTCAGCACAGTGCCTTGCATATAGTAGGCTATATTATTTTATAATTCAAGCCCTTCATTTTACAGATGAGGAAACTAAGACCAACAAACATCTATGGTTACATAAGTAGTAAGTAGAAGAATCAGGACTAGAACCCAGGTTCTCTGATGACAAATACACTGTTTCTTTTACTATACTCCACTGCTTTCTATTCTAACTCTACCTGAAGCTGTTACAAGGTCCCTGAAAAATGATCGTTCAATTTCTCTTTGGAGATTTCCAAAGGTGTTTGAACAACAACTCATTATGATCACAGTGTATTTGAGTGGATATCATTAAAGTTGAGAAATATATTGAGTCCCTTCATCTCTCAGCAAGAGACCAAGAATAGAGCAGTTGGTTCTAGATAGTGTGTGTCTCTTTATACATAAATGACGTAGAGTTGGAGATAACCAGTGGAGGAGAGAAATAGATGTGGTTGGGGAATTGGGTGTACACCATTGTTCACTGCTGATTTTGAATTTATCAGAAAGTCCTCCAGCCTAATAGCTCCTTTTCTTTCTAGGGAAACATTGTATCACAGAATCTCTTTGTTTTTTATTTCTCTTCCAAGTAGTAACTTTATGTATTTCCTTTTCCTAAACTGTCCCTTTTGAATTGATCCCATTGTGAAACCCAGACAACTCCATCTCTCAAGCTCTGCATGTCAAAATAAAGATACAAGCCCCTCATATCCTTTTCCGTTTTGCTGAATGGTTGTTAAACAAACATAGCAAGAAAATTCCTTTGAAAAATTCCTAAACTGTTCCAGGATTCCAGAAATATGATCCATTGGTAGAGAATGTGCTGTCTCATCTAAAAGTCCCCTAGGGTTCCACTTCTGCAGATGATCTGATGGGGATCTCTAGTGAGAGCCACCACTACCTTCCTGAACAAAGGAGGGTGTTCTGAGTCTGAGAGAAGAGCAAAGCTGACTAACCCATTTCCAAGGTAAAGTGTCCAATTAGAGGCAGCTTGGAATAGCAGAAACGCTAGCTTTAGGGTGAGAAAGACCTGGGTGGAAAAACTTGCCTCTTATACACATCAGCTATGTGAGCAAGTCACTTAACTTCTCAATGCCATTGAAAACTCTCTAAGAATAGAAGTTGAAGAGAAATTTATGGTTTCTATCAATGGAGGGAGTTTCCACACTAGTATTTCCCTACATTTGAACCTAAAGGAGGGGAGAGGGGATAAGAAGAAGAGCAATGTAATGTATTTTTGCCCAATGGGGTAAATCTGATCTAAGAGGTACAAATAACTTTCAGTAGCTAGGAGTATAGCTCCAAGTTTTTGACATGATGGCAATATCCTGGACCTGCCTCAGAATTAGACTATATCCCTGAATCTAGAGTATCTAGAGAAGCAAATTTCTCCAAATTTCTGAACTCAAGCCTCAGCCCAAAGTAAAAGGGGAAACAGCCCACAAAGGCTAAGAGATTTATAGCCCTTGTTCTAACTCTGACTTTTTAGTCTCCTGTCTCCATTCACTTTTGGCCAAAGCTACTGATAAATCTATGCAAACAATTGCCCCCATATATCAAAAGACCTTTTTTTTTTCTTTTTCTTTCTTGCCCCATCTGTCACAGTCTCCTTCCTGCAGTAACTACTAAATAATTTAAAATTTTCCTATATGATCATTAGAAAAATCAGAGGTCAGATTTTTGAATTCAGGGTTAAAAAGGAATACAAAAATGCTTACTACAGAACGGAATGAAAATTCTATTGTGAAAGCGTCTGATTCTGTTTTAGAATGTGACGACGCCTTACTCATCAAATTCTACATTGCTTAGTAATATGTAGACATAGGTAGGTTGATTCATTAACAAACAGTTCTGTGATTACAAGAACAACCTATGCTCTGCTACAGATGTCTTTTATACCCTTTCCTAAAGAAAACTGAGTGAAATTGAATATATTTGAATGTCTGTCTATACTTACCATATAGCAATTAGGCTAACTTTTCATTGATTTCAAGAAAATAATGGCCAGACAGGTCCATTACTGGTTAAAAGGTAATAGGCAAAAGCTAATTTTAAAATAGGCTTTAGCTCACATAGAATAAGACAGTATTTTATATTTGGCCTTTGATTCAGCAGAGGAATAGAGCCCAACACTTAACCTGAGTTCGAATGTAGCCTCAGATACATACTGGCTATGTCACCCTGGGAAAGTCACTTAACCTCTCTAAGTCACAATTTCCTCATCTATAAAATGGAGATAATAATAGCATCCCCCTCTCAAAGTTGTTGTGAAAATCAAATGAGATATTATTTGCAAAGGTCTTTGCAAATCTCAAAGCAACTCACTATTATTATTAAGGAATCTCCATCAAGACAGGTCATGGAAGCCTCTAGAAAAAAAAAGACCTAACCTTTTAGGAAGCAGCTTGTGCTCAAACAAAATACCCCCTCCTGACACTATGTTTACTACATTTTTACTAGCTAATTTTCAGCAGATTATCCCAATTTCTTAACGCTCTGGAAAATAGCTGATTCAGTCACTCATTTTACCCCCTAGATTGTGGCATCTTACAATTACCCTGTTATGTGACCTTGGTCTGCCCCTGAGATCATTTCTGCTTCTCTTCCTTTTAAAACCTCATCCCTTCACCCACTTGACACAGACTCTGTAAAGATGACTCCTACTTCATATCTAGAGATGTCTCATCTTCTTAGTTATTCTCTTCATTGATACTTATTAAAATTCCTTCTCACTTTCTCATCCTGTGCTGGCGATTCTTCTCCATGTCTTCCTGTAAATCCTTCACAAGATCTACCAAATATGATGCTAACTTTTCTTGATCTCTTAGGATATTGGGTATTAAAGTGAAGTATTTTAGTTTTTTTGAAGTAGTTTCCTACTTGCACTATGTGATTGGCCCACTTCCTTCTCTGGTCATATGTGGCATCTACTTCAGCATTTTAAAAAGGTGTATATACTATGTATAAAACACTGTCCTAGGGACTGGATGAGTGATTTCGCTAAGATAGGGAAATGCCAGGTGAAGAAACTCCCTCTACCAATGCAGGTCATCACCCTCTATGCTGCTTCTAATCTTAGAGAGTTGCTTGATCACGAAGAGACTGAGTAAGTTACCTGGGGTCATATAGCCATTATGTGTCAGAGACAAAACTGGAAACCCAGGTATTCTGGGCTTTGAGGCTAGCTTACTCTCTACTATGCTACTCTGCTTCATTGACAATGCAAAGATGCATGAAAGATCATCAAGGCTAAGAGAATACAAAGAGAAGAAAAGATCATCCAGGACAGAGCTCTGGAGATACCTATACTAAGAAGGCATGTGAGGGGCAGCTAGGTAGTGCAATGGATAGAGTACCAACCCTACCGTCAGGAGGACCTGAATCTAAATATGGCCTTAGACACTTGGCGCTTACTAGCTATGTGAGCCTGGGCAAGGCAACCCTGATTGCCTCCCAAAATCAAGGAAACAAAATAAACAACAAAAGAAAGAAGGCAGGTGATGATTCAATGAAGGAGACTGACAAGGACCTGTCAAGCAGGTAGCAAAAAAGTAGAAAAAGATCCAGAAAACAAGGAGGGATGTCCTTGTCCTCGTCAACAATGTCAAAAGCTGCAGAGGAATCAAGGAGGATGAGGGCTGAGAAAAGAGTATCAGATTGTGCAGTTAAGAAACTGTTGGTGAACTAAGACGTAACACTATTGTGTTATGATCAGAAAACAGATTAGGATAGAATGAAAATCAAGAAGATATTTAAAAAGGTAGACATTTGCTGGGGTAGCTAGGTGTTGCAGTGAATATATATGTTATGCAGAGAATAAGAGCGAGCCAAGGCCTGGGTTCAAGGTAAATTTAGGTGTGGATTTATTGATCAAGCACCTGACTACTTGGAGTATAAACTCAGATCAGGCAGTCCTGAATTGAGATACAAACAGTGTTTAAAAAGGCAAAAACCACCATCAGGTTGGGGAGCTAGCATAAGCAATGATGTACAGAAGCCAAGAACAGTCATTGGTTAGATCAATAGCTCAGGGCTAATTTGAGAATGTGGTGCAAGGGTACAAGGGTGCAACCTTCCTGAGACAAGGGAGTCCCTCTTGGAACAGGGTGGAGGATACAGGGTGGAGGATCGTTGGGCAAAGGGGGAGTGGAGAACAATTTCCCAGAAGAGACTGGGGTCATGTTCTGGGTGAAGGGTGTGGGGACCCTGCTTGGTCAGCTTCCCAGAACAGGGTGGTCTCTACATAAGATAGATTTGTACCATAACCCCAGGACTGATCCTTGTAGAGAATGCTCATTCAGGGAGAAGGGGGGGGGAGTCAGGGGACCACACCTTGGGCAATTTACCCAGCACTATGCCTTAAAGTGTTTCAAGCTAGCACAGGGTTTAGGACAGAGACAAAGACAAAAATATGAAGGGCCAAAATATGGTGGGCCTCAAAGTAGATGGTGTGGAGTGACTTGTGATTTGGGTTTGGGCACAACAAATAGAGCACCAACCCTGAAGTCAGGAGGACCTGAGTTCAAATCTGACCTCAGACACTTAACACTTATTGGTTGTGTGATCTTGTGCAAGTTACCTAACCCCAATTGCCCTGCCTTCCTCTCTCCAAAAAGAAAAAAAAAAAAGATAGACATTTGCAGAAGGGAGCACTCTGAGTTGTGGAAAGACTTTGCCTGGTATCTGTGAATATAACCCAGCCTGTTCTCATTACTCTGTTCAATTCTAGACTTAGACCAATATCCATCTGTACCACCTGTTCAAAAAAAATACATGCTGATTGAAAACATAGTTTAGAATAAAGTAATAAAGGAGGTCAAAGGCTTATAGGCATCATGAATATTTTATCCAGTAAGAGATCTGAAGGTACTGAACATAGCAATTATTGAATATTGTACACACAAAGAGAAAATTTCTATAGCTTAACAGACAAGTGATGTGGAAGTTACTAATGGTGTGAATATTACTAACATGAAAATTACTCCAGAATCAGCTCTCAGAGGTATGTAATTAAATCACTGAGGCTTTAGAGTAAAGATCAAAATCAACACCAAATGAGGAGAAAAGACACAAATGAGAAGATATTGCATACAATGACAGCAGCTTCAAGCTGACCTGTCAATATTATTGACTGATAAAACTGGGAAATGGATAAATTAATGACATTGATTCTATCATCATTTGTTAGAAGAGTTTAACTGATTTAAGACATTTACCATAAGGAAGTAAAAAACATCCTAGAAACTATCTCAATTAGCAAATATGTGAACTCTTTGGCAAGCATATACATCTATATATCTACATCTATATCTGTCTATCTCTCTGTCTATGAAAACTCGGCCTCACTTAAATCCAATTAATGTCCAAGTCAAGATATTACCCCCTAATGTCATTGATCCTCTTTGAAAACGAAGGATGGAACCAAGATGGTAGAGTAAGAAGTGAGTCGCTCTCACCCTCCTTTACTGACTTCTGAAAGCCCAGAAAATATCATCCTAGGAAAAATCCTGGAATAGCTGAGCCAGCAGAAAGATGAGGTACAGCAGACTCGTAGTCCAGGAATCTTGAGGGATTAAAGGGGAGGGGAAGCAATATAGGACAGGAGACATTCCAGCAAGCCACCTCAGCAAACCAGGGGGAGATCCTGATGCCCAGGGTGGAGGAGCAGACAAGTACCAACACCAAGACCTCTGAGTGCCTCTGCACAAGCAGGGGAATCAGTAGATACTAGCTCAGAAAACTACCACTTGTGCTGGCATTCCCCAACAACCAAATCTCCAGTACTTCAGCACAGCTCCATGAAGCACAACTCCAGAGAGGCACAACTCCAGGCTAACAGACATCCTTCAGCTGCTTAACATTTGAATGCTTTAAAGAAACCTGGGTGAATAGGTATCCCCCAGGGAGCAGACTCCCTTTCCCCACCCTGAGATCTCCAGTGTTGCTGACCCCTACTCAGCACCAGGTAACCTGACAGACCCCTACAGCCTCCAGCTGCCAGAACTTGAGGCCCCAGAATACAAAGCCAGTGACCAGGTCCTGGGCTCCCAGCATAAGAAGCTTGGGTCAGTGTTCCCTGCACTCCAGCAGGAGAGCTCAACTTTAAAAGCCAGGAAATAGACAAACACCATGAGTAAAAATCAGAAATGGACAATGACCATAGATTCTGATTTTAGGGACAGGGAAGATCAAGGCACAATTTCAGAAGAGGAGAATATTGTCAGTATACCCATATCAGAAACTTCAAAGGGGAGTAGGAGTTGGTCTCAAGTCCAAAAGGCCTTCTTGAAAGAGCTCAAGGATTTTAAAAGTCAAATAAAAGAGGTAAAAGAAAAATTGGGAAAAGAAATGAGAGGTATGCAAGAGAGAGTCAATAGCTTGGAAAAGGAAGGACAAAAATTGTAGAAAACAAGTCCGTAAAAAAATACAATTGGTCAAATGGAAAAGGAGGCACAAAAACTCACTCAAGAACTCCTTAAAAAGTAAAATGGGCCAAATGGAAAGGAAGGTACAAAATATAACAGGAGAAAATAATGTGTTAAAATTAGAATTGGGCAAGTGGAAGCTAATGATTTTATGAGATATCAAGACTCAAACAGAAATAAAAGAATGAAAAAATAGAAGAAAACTTAAAATACCTCATTGGTAAAGCAACTGACCTGGACAATAGATCTAGGAGAGACAATTTTAAAATTATTGGTCTACCTGAAAACCATGGTGAAAAAAAAGAGCCTGCACAGCATCTTTCAGGAAATCATCAAGGAAGACTGCCCTGAGGTCCTAGAACCATAAGGTAAAATAGTCATCAAAAGAATCCACTGATCACCTCCTGAAATAGATGTCAAATAGAAAACACCAAGGAATATTGTAGCCAAATTCTAAAATGACCAAGTCAAAGAGAAAATACTGCAAGCAGTCAGAAAAAAAAACAATTTAAATATCTTGGAACCACAGTCAAGATTACACAGGACCTTGCAGCTTCTAAATGAAAAGATCAAAGAGTATAAAATCTTATATTCCTTAGGGCAAAGGAGCTAGGATTACAACCAAGGATCAACTACACAGTGATAATGAGCATAATCTTTCTGGGGAGGAGATAAACATTTAATGAAATAGGGGCCTTTCAAAACTTCCTTATGAAAAGACCAGAGCTCAACAGAAAATTTTATCTTCAAATACAAGATTCAAGAGATGTATGAAAGGTAAATAGGAAAGAAAAAGAGAACATCATGTTATTAATAAGGACAAATTATTTACATTCCTACAAGGGAAGATGACACTTGTAACTCTAGAGAACTGTATCATTATTATGACATTTAAAAGGGGGTATACATAGATAGAGGGTGTGGGTATAAGTTGACTGATGTGATGATAAAAATATCTAAATAAGTGGTGAAAAGGGATTGTACTGGGAGAAGAAGAAAGGAGAAGGCAGACAAGGATAAATTATGTCACATGAAAAGGCACAAAAACTTATTACGGTACAGGGAAAGAAGGGAGGGAGATGAGCATTGTTTGAACCTTACTTTCATCAGATTTGGCTCAAAGATGGAATAACATAATCAGTTAGGTATAGAAATCTAAATTACCCTATATGAAGAAGGAGGGGAAAGGGGAAATAAAAGGGAAGGATTAATAGAAGAGAGGAAAGAAGTAGTAAGGTAAAGGGGAAGAAAAGGGAGGGAACTGAGGGCAGACTGAGGGAGGCAGTAGTCAAAAGCAAAACTCTAGCGAGGAGGGAAGAGAGAAAGAAGAAAGAAAAGCATAAATAGGGGGCAGAGGTAATAGTATGGAGAGAAAGACACAGATATTAATCATAACTGTGAATGTAAATGGGAGGAACTCTCCCATAAAATGGAAGTAGATAGCAGAGTGGATTAAGAACCATAATCCTACAATATGTTGTTTACATGAAACACATTTGAAGCAAAGGGATACATACAGAGTAAAAGGCTGGGGCAGAATATATTATGCTTCAACTCAAGTAATAAAAGCAGGGATAGCAATCCTGATCTCAGACAAAGCAAAAGCACAAATAGATCTAATCAAAAGAGATAAGGAAACTACATCCTGTTAAAAGGTACCGTACACAATGAAGTAATATAAAAATATATGCACCAAGTGGTTTAGCATCCAGATTCTTAGAGGAGAAATTAAGGGAGTTACAGGAACAAATAGATAACAAAATTATACTAATGGGGGACCTCAGCCTCCCCCTCTCAGAACTAGATAACTCTAACCACAAAATAAACAAGAAAGAAGTTAAGGAGATGAATATAACTTTAGAAAAATTAGATATGGTTGACCTCTGGAGAAAATTGAATGGGGATAAAAAGGAATTTTCCCTTTTTCTCAGTGGTACATGGCACCTAGACAAAAACTGATTACATATTAGGGCATAAAAACCTCACAATCCAATGCAGAAAGGCAGAAATATTAAATGCATCCTTTTTGGATCATGATGCAATAAAAATTGCATTTGATAAAGGACCATGGAAAGATAGACTAAACATTAATTGGAAACTAAATAATTCAGTCCTAAAGAAGTAATGGGTCAAACAACAAATCATAGAAACAATCAATAATTTCATCCAAGAGAATGACGATAATGAGATAACATACCAAAAGTTATGGGATGTGACAAAAATGGTTCTTAAGGAAAATTTTATATCTCTAAATGCTTACATGAACAAAATAGAGAAAAAGAAGATCAATGAATTGGGCATGCAACTAAAAAAGCTAGAAAAATAACAAATTAGAAAATGAAGGATGAACAACAATAATGAGAGTGAGGAATGAGGGGTGGGAGTGTGTAAGGAGGCTATATTACACATTAGAAACCTTGACTTGCACATGAGAAGTATCACAAAATACATTATCAATGACAAATGTAACCAAAAAGAAAATGAGCTAGACAGGTAGTGAGAGCATGGGATAAGCAAGGCATGCTTTTGCACATCATAAAAACCATTTCAAGGTGACTGAACACACATCCTGTGAAATGTTATTTCTTCTTGCTTTTGGTCATTTGAGGAAAACAACTCCATTATCCAACTTTCCAAGAAAAATTTATAATCCATTCCTCTCTTTAGCTGAAAATTTCTAATTTTTTTTGTTTGACTTATAGCAAGAATATTAATAAACAAAAATGACAATTAACATTTGTGAAGCACTTTGAAGTTGTAACATACTTTACATACATGATCATTGTTTGAGCCTCAGCAGTTCTGTGAGGTTGATACCCTTTTAAAAGAAGACAGAGAAGTTGAACTTGTGATTTTTCTGTGTAGGTAATTCCCAGAGAAGTCAATGCAGATCAACAACTCATCTGTAATTTAAAGTTTTAAAGAGATTGCAGGCATACTGAAAGATTAATCAACTTGCTCATTGACATACAGTAACTAAATTTCAGAGGTAATATTTGAACTCAGATCTTCCTAGCTTGAAGGCCAGTAACTATATTATTTTGTTTTCAACAAAATAAATGTAATAATGCTAAGAGGAAAAGAAAGAAGGGGACAGATAGACTTTTTTTCCCTTTTGACCACGCTATTTGTTTGTACCATCCTGGGTCAGTAATCATACCAGCTCTGTTCTACTATTGGTGAAACTCATATTTCATATTCTGTCCTGTTCTCCTGATATAGTTGAGCAGCTTGGTTCTTTGCTAAACTGTTGGGCTCATCCAATAAAGACTTTATAGATGTCAAAATGGAGGAGACATCATAGATTGGGCTGCAAAGATTTTAATATGACCATCTGCATAAACATTTGGATAAAACATTTTAGAGACAAACTCTACTGTAGGTGATCCATTTGGATATTCTTCTGTGAATGCCATTGTAAGTTTAAATGTGCCGTCTTCAAATGAGGTTCCTTTGGAACCAAAAATAACCATGTTCTATAACATAATGTTGTTCTCCTACAATGTTATTTGAGGAGCTAGGTTCCTTTCGATTCTCTAGATATAATTCCATTTCTCTAATGGTTCATCTATTCATTAGTCCTTCCTTCATTATAGTATGAGAGAGGAGGTCCTGGATTATTAGGAGCTATGTCAAGGGAGTGAAAATATGAGCAAATTCTACCATGAGGTAAGGTTTTCAACTATGGACCAGTGGAATGTAAGTTCCACAGGAGCAGGGGGAGTCTCACTTTTCATATTTGTATCCACAGCACCTAAAACCGTAGTTTCTATTTAATAAAGGCAAATTTTTCAATTGATGGATCCAAAATCCCTTCTGTGCCTTCTGTTCAAGGGTCAACCTAGCTCTAGTCATGGAGGCTCATCAAGTGGAAGACTGACTGCTAGTGGATTTTTTTCTTTTCTTTTCTCTTCTTTCTTTTTCTTTCTTTCTTTTTTTTTTTTTGTTCTCTTTCTCTTCCTTCCCTCCCCCCCCCCTTCTGCCTACGGCAACACATGAAACAGACAAAAATACAAAATAGCCTTCAGTTTCATGTGCCTTCCTCCTCCCCGCCCCTCTACATCTACATTGCTGATGCATGGCTGGCTGGAAAATGATGGAAACAGAGAATGGGATATAGAAAACCATGAAGCTTTTATCCCTCTCTTGTTATCCTAAGTAAATGGTAACAACAAAGTCTACAGAAATGTTATAAATTATTTACTTTTTCTGTAAATGCAATGGACTTGCCAAATCATCATTGCTTCCTTCACCTGACTTTCAGACTTCATTTGGTCATTCCCTTAATTACTTGGCCAGCCCTTCCTCACCTGCTGGGATTACCCATATGGTGATGCAAATCATTCATCTTTTTGTTTCTCTCATGTTAAATTTCATTGACTTGATAGGTGGAATTCAGTACCATTGAGTTAATAAATATGTCATTGGATCAGAGTTTTTTTTAAAATAAGAAATAAAGAAAATCTTTATTATGAGGACCATGACTGTCACACATGAACAATTTTGTGTTGGGGCCAATGAGAAGAAAAAAACTCCCAGCTTGTTCATCATATTGTTTTGAAAATAATTAATTATTCTGGATTTAACAAACCTCAATAGATGTAGACATTTTCATATACTAAGAAGAACAGAAGCAGAGGATTATATATAAAACCACAGATCATTATAACATATACCTTGGGTTTTTTTGAAGTTTATATTAAATTAGACATGGCAATACCCACACTGCCATTTTTGTCTATCCCTTTCTGAACTTTTTTTTGTTCATTTTTAAAATGTTCATCTTATCTCAAAAATGATTGAAAAAAATAATTTGCTATTGGGGGGGAGAAAGAAGTAGTATTTGGTTAAAAATGAGGTATGAAAAAGATAAACCATTTCTCTTTGGCAGCTGCATGCTAAATAACTCAAACATGCTCTTTTTGAAAGAAGAGCTCTAGATGGAATAATGCTTAGGTATTTTTGAGTTTGTTTTTATAAATATCATATTCCTTACCAATTTTCTCTTTGCTGCAGCTCCAGACCAATTAATCCAGATATTTCTAATTAGATGAAACTTAAAGGTATATATATTCAAAGATCTAGCTTTATCTATGGACCTTAGACCCTTCTCATACAGAAGAGATACCGAGTGGTATAAAAGCTGGGTCACAAGACTTTCTAGTAAGGGAATAATTCTGAGGGGATGTATTTTGTGCTCTAGTCAGAACCATGGAAGCTTTTGTTTGTTTTTTATCGGAGCTCATTTACTCAGACCCCTTGATGTGTGTGTGTGTGTGTGTGTGTGTGTGACAGAGACAGAGAGAGAGATAGAAAGAAGAGACAAGAGGGAGAGTGTGCACACTTGTTCCCCAAAGTAGCAATTGTACATTTTATATTCCTTTCTCTATGGTCCAAACAAAATAATACCATCAATTTTAGCTTTGTGTCACCTATTTTATGTTCTATTATTCTTTCCCCGTAAAACTTGAAGGGGATGATTTTTTTTCATCATTATAATAGCTAGCATTTATATAATGTTTTAAGGTTTACAAAATGCTTTACAAATATTATCCCATTTAATCCTTCCAACAACCCAGTGAGGTAGGTATTATTATTAACCCCATTTTACAGATGAGGACACTGAGAATGGAAAAGGTTAAGTAACTTGTCTAGGATCAAATAGTTAATAAGTGTTTAAGGCTAAATTTGAATTCATGTCTTCCTGACTTCAGGTCTAGTGCATTATCCACTGAACCACCTAGCTAGCCTATGTTTCTCTAGGCTGATTAGAGATTTCAGATGAGCCTAAGTAGCTTTGCTGCTTCTATTCAATCACCTGCCAGGTCTCCCTATTGAAAAGCTTTCCCTATTCAGGGATGATAGAGAAAGCCTTCCTACAGATTTGTCCTACTAATTTGTCTCTTGAAGAGAAAGGGAAGGGAAAAGAGAAGGGGAAGGGAAAGAGAAAGAAACAAGCATTTATTAAGTATCTACTATATTCCAGGCACTGAACTAAATATTTTACAAATGTCTCTCATGTGATGTAATGATTGTTTAAATTACTTGATTTAAAACTATCCAACCCACATAAATAAAAAATAGTTCTGACTTTAAACATAGAGACTATTTATGTAGAATGAAGTTTGATCCTTTCCCGCCCCCATATGAATTTTCAGCATATTCTATGGTATGTACCGTATTACCTTTGGGAAGATTTTGTCCATCTCTGGTCATCAGCTTCCTTACCTATAATTTAAGGGGACTGGATCTGATAATTTGTAAAGTTCCTTCTGGCTTTAAAATTGTAGAAATGTAGGAGTGATTGAAGTAAAGAAATTGTTCTTGAAATAAATGGCATCAACTCATGGATGTTATCTTGAGCACATTAGAATGGTTATTCCCTTTATCAGAGCTCACATGTTCTTCATTAATATTAATAGAGTTATTCTCTAGAACCAAAGGAAATTATTTTAAAGGAAGTCATCTTTCTTACTATCAGTGCTTCTCCAGGAGTAATTTAGAATTATATTATAATTGTCTAGAATGTTGGCCAATAAAGACTGAGTATTTAGAGTAATACTCATTTTTTTAAGTATGGCAGGAAATTAAGTTACTGTCAACCCAAGGTTAAATCTCAGATAAAATGTGTGTTGAAATAGTGATAACCACTTTGTTCAAATAAGGAAGTAATTTTAAAAATAAAGACCAGAAATCCATGCATGTCTAACTGAGAAAAAGTAAGGTGAGACTAAGTTTCAGGTCATACTTCTCCAGTGTATAAATTACTCCCAAGGAGTAAATGAGGTACATTCAGAGCTGGTGAATCAGCTGAGATACCATTCCCTTAATTTCTGTTGACATATTTTAATTGATATCCTAATCCCCTCAAAAGCCCAACACCCTTTTATTGTGAAGTTAGTGCTAAATAGAAATCTTCCAAAGCTAGGATATTAATTTAAATATATTCAAATAATCAGCTTCGTATAATATCACTAATGTATCAGTTTCGAGGTTGTCCAATTAACAGATGTTACAGAAGCCTAACTGAAAGTAAGCCAGCTCATTACAGAATCATAGAATTGAAGAACTGGAAGTAGGGGTGTGATGAAGCCTGCTTGCACAGTTCTTGGAAGAGCCAGTTGTTACATTTTCATCGTGAGCATTTACACCTTGGGATTTGACAAATACTGCAAATGAAGACGGCTTGATTTATTGTTTGTTGATTTTTTAGACTTAAAAAAGTGAATGGGGAAAGTTAATAATGAAGATTAAACTTACAATTTTGTCATCTATATTTGTGTGTGTGTATATACAGAGGAATCAAGGAGGCTGAGGATTATATAGATATATAGATATCTATATCTATTATCTATCTCTCTATCTATCCATCCATCTATCTATCTGTCTATCTATCTATCTATCTATCTATCTATCTATCTATCTATCTATGGAGCGAGACAGACAGACAGACAGACAGAGAATTAGCAATTGGGGAAATCAGAATAGGCTTTGTATGAGAGGTGATACTCAGTTGATTCTTAAAGGAAGCTATAAGAACTATGAGAGATGGAGGTGAGGAGAGAGTAGAAATCTATCTGCCTTTCCATACCCATCTATTTAGTTTTGATTTGTTGAGATGCAGATATGATTATAATGAGAAGCAGAATGTTCCTGTGATGGAGGTAGATGTATTGTCAGGGTGGATTTGTAGCTCAGTGTTGTTGTACTAATCCATAGCTGCAAAGTCTAGTTAAGTTACATTTACAGTTTCACCATAGTGGATATTTCATTTTCACAAAATGACAGAATAGGTTTGGAAGAGATCTAAGAGGTCATCTAATCTAATAATTACCTGAACAAAAATTCCTTCTGCTATATCCCTGGGAAAATTGTCATCCAGACTTTGCTAGAAGACCTCTAATGTGGGAGGAATCCATTACCTTCCTAGGTAACTAATTCTGCTCTTGGAGAGTGCTAATGATTAGGAAATTGTTTTCTTTTATAGAGCCTGAATCTATTTTGTACCTTCCACCTCTTACTCTTGGTTCTACCCTCTGGAGTCAAGCAGAACAAGTGTCATCCTTCCCTTACATGATGACCCTTCAGGAGCTTAAAGACAGTGATCAGTATACTTTCCTCTCTATACATAGACAACCAAGTCTTTTCACTTTTTCCAAAGAACTTATACGAAAAGTAGAATTTGCTTGATACCTGGATTCCTCTTAGATTCAAACCCCAGGTATAAAACAGGGTGACAACAGCATTGCTCACTCAACCTGTCACTTGCCAAAGGACCCCAAGGACTGAGGACCCCAATAGCCTAAAGACCCTACTTAGAGTTTCATAGTATGGATGATATATAATTACACTCTAGGATATATCAGGCTATTCTCCTGGAGCAGATCATTTGATCCTCACCTGGAATAATCATATTCCTTCCAAGTTGGCATTGGTTGGTACTTCTCTATATGATAAATGATCAAGAACTAGTAAATCTGAAATCAATGTAAAATGAACTGATTTATTCCTTTCTGCAATACATTGAATTATTAGCTCAATGAACCTTTTCGCTAATTTTCTACTTTGCTTGTGTGGACTAAGCTAAGGGTGTACTCATATGAATATTGCATGTTTATGTGGTAGGGAAAAATATTTCCTTAACCTTACAGGCCTAAGAAAATTGTCCCTGTATCCTCTTTTTATAGTATTATCCTATTATTAAAATGGAACCTAAAATTTCCTTTAAAGACTGCCATGGGGAAAGGCAGCTGTGATGTGGTGGTAAGAGCAGTGAATTTGGATTCAGAGGACTTATATTTAAATCATAGTTCTACTACATGTGTGATTTTAGGCAAACTGGGTCTCAGTTTCCTCATTTGTGAAATGGGTGAGAGGTTGTACTAAAAGGTCTTTTAAAGTCCATTTCAGCTCTAGATCTTATGTCTTGGTTCTGCTATTTCATCCTGTGTAACTTTGATCAAGTCAGTTGAACTCTCAAAGCACTAGCATCCTCCTCTGTAAAGTGGGAATATGTTTCCTTATCAAATAAGATTGTTGGGATGAAGGCACTTAATAAAGTCTAAAGCTCCAAATAAATGTGAACAACTATTGAATAAGTTCTCCAGGACATGTCAAAGGTTTCACTGGTGGTTTTTTTTTCTATGAGAGATTCTCTTTCTCCTACTAGTAGATCTCTGTGTTTTCCCTTTCTTCCCTTCCTTCCTTCCTTCCTTCCTCCCTTCCTTTCTTCCTTCTTTCCTTTCTTCTTCCCTCTCTCCCTTCCTCTTCTTTCTTTTTCCTTTCTTTCTTTCTTTTTCCTTCCTTCCTTCCTTCCCTCCTTCCTTTCTTTCTTTCTTCCTTCCTTCCTCTCTCTTCTTTCTTTTTTTCTTCCTCTTTCTTCCTTCCTTCCTTCCTTCCATTCTGTATAAGAAAGATAGAGATGGAATTTTAATAAAGCATTCCCTCCTGCCCTGTTCCTAGGAGTAATTCTTGCTTGAATGGAAAATATAAAGAAAACAGTTGGGTTTTTTCCCCTCATACTCACGAGGTTGAATTGCTGCTTTCTCATTGTGTTTGCAAAAGACAGAAGATTGAGCTCATTGTTGGTTATTTTAATGAGTTTTAGAATTTCAGCCATTCACTCACATATTCTTTGGGGGCACAGACTTCTTACTTTTAAATTTGTATCCCCCAAACCTAGAAAGCACCTAATACAAGGTTTCTTAATGCTTGTTTAATTTATTGATCAAAAAATATTTAAGGAGCATCTACAATGTGCCATCAACCTGGAAGAGATCTTAGTAACCTTTTAGGTTACCCTTTTATTTTACTGATGAGGAAATAGAGGAGCAGAGAGGGGAAATTACTCCCCAAGATCACATAGCAGAGACAAGATTAGAATCCAGGTCTTCTGACTTCTAGCCCAATGTCCTTCCTGGAAGAGTTTGACTCTCTCTAGAGGAAAAAATATGAAAATTGGCTTCATCAGTTTGATGCTTTTCTCAAAAATCACAAAATGCAATTTTAAAAAATAGCCAGGACACTTTAATGGAAACACAGGCATTTGTTTGGAAACTATGTCACTATAGATCTATTTTCCTTAGATCAAGAAAGAAATGAAGGAAAAATTGAAATATGGAGGTAAAGATATTCTTTCTAAAGAGCTCCTTAGCAAAACTCAGTCTGCTGCATTTGAACCTATTCTGGAGTGAAGGACTAAGCAATGGTAGTAAAAAAAAAAAAATTAAAGTCAAATAGATTCCACTAGCAGGCTAACAGTTTTCTTTAGTCATTGATGGATTTTCTTTTCACACCCAGAATCCGTGTGTGTGTGTGTGTGTGTGTGTGTGTGTGTGTGCGTGTGTGTGTATGTGTGTGTGTGTGTGTGTGTGCTTACAGAACATACAGTTTGAAAATTGAGAAAGATTTGCATGCCCATTTGTGTTTGTGTGTGTTTTCTTGCCGTTTTGTAGTGATCATTTTTACTGCCCAGGATTAAATCTGCTACTCATCAATTCCAGCATTCATCATTTCCCTTTTAGATACATTGGCTCGTGTGGTTTATTTAAAAATCGTCTGTGTCCATGGTTAACTACTAAAGCATGTATGTGGGCGGAAAGAGCTCTGTGAGTCTGAGGTTAAGAGTTTCTTTGACCTTCCAGTTTTTCTGTAATTTGGCTAGGCTGGAGTGAAAATCCTAAAGGTATTAGACTCAAGAATTTTTCTTTTCAGGCAACAGCCTGGAAAGCCTGGTGTGTTACACAGATTCATAGGATCCACTCATTGGTTACAACCCTTCTATATAACCAAACTATTGTACAATGTGAAAGTATTTGCAGATCCTATACATGATTGCACGCCACCATGGGGGGGGGGGAAGGGAGGGGAGAAAATCTGAAACTCAAGGGATTGTAGAACTGAATCTTGTAAACTAAAAGTAAATAAACAAGTCATTCAAAAGAAAAAAAAAGATTCATAGGATCCTATCTCTGGAGCTGTAAGGGACCTTAGAAACCCTCTAGCCCAGGAGTGAGGAACCTGTGGCCTTGAGGCCACATGTGGCCTTTTAGGTCCTTGGGTGCAGCTTTCTGACTCAGTCCATATTTTACAGAACAAATCCTTTTATTAAGGGGATTTGTTCTGTGAAGTTTGGATACAGTCAAAGGGTAACATTTGAGGACCTAGAGGGTCATATGTGGCCTTGAGGTTGCAGGTTCCCACCCTTCTCTAGGCCAGCTTCCTTATTTTACAGAGGAGAAAATTAAAGCTACTAGGAGAGATGAAATAACTTCCTGAAGATCATGTAGGCAACAAGCATTAGAAGTAGGATTTGATGGTGGAGGGGATGTGGAAAAATAGAGGCACTAATGCACTGTTGGTAGAATTGTGAACTGGTCCAACCATTCTGGAGAACAATTTGAACTATATCCTTTGACCTTTGTCTGAGCAATAACACTATTAGATCTGTATCCCAAAGAGATCAAAGAAAAAAAGAAAAGGATTTATATCTACAAAGATATTTATAGCAGCTCTTTTTTGGATGATAAAGAATTAGAAAAGGAAGAGATACACATAAACTGGGGAATAGCTGAATGAGTTGTGGTATATGATTGTGATGGAACATTATTGTACTATAAGAAATGATGAACAGGATGGTTTCAGAAAAACTTGGAAAGACTTATATGAATGATGCAAAGTGAAGTGAGCAGAACCAGAAGATCGTTGTGCACAGTAACAGCAACATTGTAACAGTGATCAACTGTGAAAGACTTAGCTACTCTGATCAATACCATGGTCCAAGACTATTCCAAAGGACCCATGATGAAAAATGCTGTTCACTTCCAGAGAAAGAACTGATGAACTCTGAGTTCAAATTGAAGCATAATTTTTCACTTTATTTTTCTTACTTGTTTTTTTAACAACAGCTAATATGGAAATATGTTTTGCATGCCTTCACATGGATAATTGATATCATATTGCTTGCCTTTTCAGTGGGTGGGGGAGGGACTGGAAGGAGAGAGAATGTAAAACTCAAAATTTAAAACAATTTTAAATAAATAAAAAATAAGAATATATATATAGTAAATGTTAAAAATAAGTAAATAATAAATTGGAAGTTTTATTATTAAAAAAAAAAAAAGAAGTGGGATTTGAATCTAGGACCTTGAACTCCAGAACCAGTGCTCTTTGCATCATATCATAAATGGAACGTGACTTGATTAATATTGATATAAGGATCATTGTGGGGATAAGGGTCAATAACGTGTACTTCAGTTAATGCTGGCTTTCAGCAGTTCTTTCCATCAGGTAATCATGTGAAGGGGAAGGACATTTTTAATTTACTCATAACACATTTTCTTACAGCCCTATTCACTTAGAACAGATTTTTCTGTCTTTCATTCCACATTTGCGAGCAGATTTTAGAGTAATAGCCAACTATTTGGTCTGGCCTAAGTCAGCTTATTTTACATGCTTTGTGGTACAGCAAATAAAAATTAAGGCACTTTTGAGAAACAAAAGTTACAACTTGGGAAGTGAAATACTCAATGAGAGAATGTAGCAGAGAATTTTTCTGTTCCTTCATCTGTCCCTTTCTCTCTGCTCTTACTATATACAACCCTGCACAGGCCTGAACAAGTGGTGCAGTGGATAAAGCACTGGTTTTGAAATCAGGAAGACTCATCTTCTTGAGTTCAAATCCAGCCTCAGATACCTACTAGCTGTGTGACCCTGGGCAAGTCATGTAATTCTGTTTCCCTCAGTTTTCTCATCTGTAAAATGAACCAAAGAAGAAAATGGCAAACCTCTTCAGTATCTTTGCTAAGAAAACCCCAAATGAGGTGACAAAGAGTCAGACACAAGCACATCACAACTACAAAAAGTCAAGGCCCTTGTCATCTCTCGTCCGAATAATTGCAATTGTCTCCTAATTGTGCCCATCCTCTTCCTTTTACAAGTGATCCTTGATATCCCTAAGGCATGAATCTTACCATATCACCTCTAGGAGTTCTTATAGTTTCCCATTACCTCTGGGATCAAAAATAAAGTCCTCTGTTTGGCATTTAAAACTCTTTACAACCTGGTCCTTTCTTGCCTTTCTGCTCTCTTTAAACTGTACATTTACTCTATGATCCAGTCCCACTGGCCTCCCTGCACTTCCTTAGACATGGCATTCCATTTCTCAGCCCCATCCTTTCCCACTGGCATCCTCCATGCCTGGAATGCTCTGCTCTTTTAACCTCAGCCATAAGGCCTTTTGTCTTGCTCACAGCTGCCAGTGTAGTCAAACTAAAATGCTGCTTGACCACATGATAAAACTTCTCAATTACTCTTTATTGCCAATAGTACAAAGACCCAAACTTCAATCTGGCATTGACCCCTCCTGCACAACTATAACCAAGATTAAAGGACCATGGATGCAGATCTGGAAGGGGCCTCAGAAATCACTGAATTCAGTCCCTTCATTCTATACTTGATGAAACCGAAGCCCGAAGAAGTTCATTTCTTGCCCAGAGTCACACAGGTACTAAGTCACGGAGCTGGGATTTTCACCCATGCCTTACGACTCCCAATTCAGTTATATTTCAACTACACTGCCCTCTACTTAAATAACTAGTTTCCTTCTTCCTCCCAAACAAAATAGTCTGCCCCTGAACCTTTCACTGTGCTGTTCCCCCTCCCTGGAATGCCCTTTTGTTTCCACCATCCCTAATTTCTTCAGGGCTTAGTTTATATTCTTTCTCTTCCATGAAGTCTTCCATTGACTGACTCCAACCCACATGGGTTTCTTCTTTTGGGGGGAAACTCCATAATGCTCATTGTCAAAATAAAAATATTTATTGTAGGGTGATGAAGAGGGAGATGGGAAAACTTCTGAATCTAGTGGAGACTTTTACCTTAGAATTACCAGATAGTACCTTACCTATTTTCATCCCCTTTATCCCTACTGCACCCCAGGAACACACACGTATGTATATATTAATTTTGCTCTTTTATGACCCCTTGTGTGTGACCTGGATGTGGATAGGAGTAAGAGATTCTCCCTTTCCTTCTTCTACAGTACTAGGTAGAGGACCTGGGTTTGAATCCTACCTCTACTGCTTACTGTCCGGGTAACCTTAGACAAATTACTTCACCCACCTAGGGCACAAACAGAGGTACTGGATAAGATAGTCTTTGAGGCCCTTTGCATCTCTAGATCTTTGACCCTGTGATCTTTGGTCTACCATAGGACTCTCCCCTGTACCATGTCTCTAAAGCCCACCATCTCTCACATCCCTATATACACAGGGAAATATATTCTCTCCATCTGCTTATTGTAGACAGGTATGTGGAGTTTCTAGTAGCAAGCTAGAAAAGGGTGGAAATCTTTCCCTGTGACACATTAGCTTGGAATGACATTAATCAGATTACATCTTCCACTGAATGAAAACATTCTGAAAAGAGCCAAATTAAATAGTTCTTCCTGATCTAATTTATTTCTCCTTTGTCTGTAGACATGCAATGACTAGGGCCGTTCTCTGCTGGATGTTTGTGAGTGAATGTTAATGTTCAAACTTTAAAATATTTACCAGTGTTGCCTATGCCCTCATAGGGGAGGGGATAATGAAGGGCTTAGAGCACAGGCCAGCAAAAGAGCTGACATTCACATCAGGTGACCATAAAAACCTAAGTTTAAACTAGACTGAGACCTCAGGGGCCATCTACTGCCCCCACTCATTTTTCAGATGAGGACACCGAAGTTCAGGGAGACTGAATGACTTAGCAGGCCATGGAGAATGCTGAAAAGGTAACCTCATTGTGACTCCCTGCCCCTGGTATCTATGATCCCATGAAGCACTGGTTACTCTTCCAACTCAATGAAATTTGAGCAGGTAGGAATTTAGGATTAAAGCCATTATGAATCTTTCAGCTAGTTAGTTTTAGTTTAGTTTTATGACAAAGGAAAGACTCAATTTAGACTCTCTCTTGTCCGTCCAAATAAAGCACTTAATGTGGCTGACAACCAAAGCCCAGTGCCCATCCCTTTCAAAGTGTTTAGCTGTATTGAAGGTTTAACTGTAGCCATCAACTGTGATAGCCCGAAATGGAATAGTGAATCAGAAGAAGATGCATTTGGGAGAAGAGAATTACTGAAGCTGGATGCCTTCTAAGACTGTAATTCTTGTTTGATGTTGAGAAGGGTTTTTGTTTATTAGTTTTAGTGACTAGTATTCTTGGTTCTCTAAATATACAGTCAATGAAGCTTGCCTGCTTCTTTCTCTATCACACAAGACATGACTCCTATATCTTTAGCTCTACCCCAAATGTATCCCTAAAACATCAAGCCCATATTTCACCCTCTAGGTATCACTTTGACATGCAAAACTAAAACCAAACTTGTTTTTACACCATAAACTGGTTTCTCCTGCTAATTTCCCAATTTCCTTTAATGACAAAGTTCATAGGCTCATAGATTTAGAGGTGAAAGTGACTTCAGATGGCATCTAACCCTCCCTGCCACCCCCGATCTACATACCTCATCCTCACTTCATTTTACAAATGAGGAAACTGAGACTATATGCTCTGCCCAAGGTTGCATGAACAAGAAATATCTGTGGCAGGACTTGAACCCAGATCTACTGACCGTAGTCATTGCTCTTTGTACTCTGCTATGCGGTCTTCTAGTTGCCTGGGCTTGTAACCTAGGAGTAGTCTTGATACTCCCTTTTAAATGAGATACTATTTGTAAAGCACTTGATAAATGCTTATTCCCTTTCCTTCCCCTATGCTCTTAGCACACACATCCAGTTGCTCAATCTCATCCCTTCTTTTTTGCTCCTTTAATGTCTTTCACATCCATCTGGCCTCTTCTCTCTCATTATAATCATTCTAGTTCAGACCCATTCCTTCTCATCTTGACAATTGTGATTGCTTCCTGTCTCTCATGGTCTCTAGTCTACTCCTTTGCCACTCTTCCTTCCACACCGATTTTTGAGAAATCTTGATGTGCCACTATTGTCACAGCATTCCTCTAATCAGAACGCTTCAGTGGCTCCATATTGCTTATGCAATCAGGTATGAACTCTTCATCATGGTATTTGAAGAGTTCCATAACTGATCCTACAAAGGAGACAGAATAGTTTAGTTCACTTCCTCTGGCATCGGTGCACTCGAATTTTAATCCCTTTTTTGACAACTTCTATGCCTACAGGACCCTGTGCAAGAAACAACTCTCCTGGGCCTTAGTTATCTAATCTGTAAAAAGTGGTTGGGCTCTATGTCCTCTAAGGCTACCTCTGAACATATGATCCTATAATATGCCTGCCAGCCATTATCTCATGTTATCTCCTTTCACATTGCTATCAAACAGAATTATTTCCCACACTCTGGTATCATCCTTCCCATAACCTCTTCTTTGCTTTTATATCATTGTCCTAGCCTAGCATGGATTCTATTCTCTAGTCTCTCTCTTTTGAAGTCTTTTCCTTCCTCGGTGGCCCAACACAAGCACTATCTCCTTTCTGAAGCTACTCTTGGCACTACCACCAATCCAAATCACCAAGGGAAAACGATCTCTTCCTCCTTAAATTTCTTATGTAACTTTGCCTACATTTCTCTTTTATACCTCTCTTATTGTATCATGTGTCAGAATTATTTGCATACTTGATCTTCTCCTCATTTGATTCTTTTTTTTAAATTTTATTTTAGTTTGCATCATTCATTTCCACAAGATTTTGAGTTACATATTTTCTCCCCCTCTTT
>CM053590.1:138299712-138324752 GCA_028646515.1 Pseudochirops corinnae
ATAATGAAGACTCCAGGACCGAGGCCCAAGACCATGATCCAGATCCAGGCCACTCAACACAAGAGCTCCTGGCCTCAGAACAATAGCCTAGTCCCCCTGCTGTCTGCAGGCTGCAAGCGGGAAGCTGCAACGCGGAGGCGGGTGCAAAACCTCTGCCTTTCGCTTTTCCACTCTGGAGGCCTTTTGGCCGGAAGCTTTTCTCCCCGCAGTTCTCACTGACCTAGTTCTGAATGCTGCTCGCAGCTGCCGCTAATCCGCTCCTCTGCTCCTCCCGTCCAGCCACCCCGGGGCACAGCCACGCCTTTAGGCCAGGCTGGCTTTGGTTCGCAGTGCTGATATGGTTCCTCGTAGCTGAGCTTACTTTAGTGGGAAGTATCTTTGTGTGCGTTTTGGAGTTCTAGGATTGGTTTAGAGTCCTATTTTATGGGTATTTTGGGGTGGCTATGTGAGAGCTGCGATATGTTGCTGCTGCTACGCCACCATCTTGGCTCCGCCCCCTGCTCATTTGATTCTAAACTTCCTCAGAACACACCCCTAAATCGTACTTTCCCTCATATCCCTGGCAGTTAGCACAGTGCCCAACACAGAGAAGGCAATTGAAGCACGTTTGTCAAGTTGAACTGGTGAGTGAAATAGAATATTTCTTTCCTTGACTCTCTACCCCAAAATGACATTATCAGAGAGGGTATGAACCTCATGGAGAACTTATTTTTATAGACCTAAAGTTGTGTTGCATTTGCAAGTGCTAAATATGGCAAGAGAGTGAAAAATAACAGACCAGGAGTGTTTTCAGTATTCTCAGTCAAAAGAAAGTGTCTAGAACAGTCCAAGTTAACCTTTTTTTTAGACTGTTTATTCCTTTTTGGGGGAGGAAAAATAGAAAATATGTTCACTGTGTTTAGAAAAATCTCTGATTTGGGACTGGGTTCTTCTTTTTCATCATTAGAGGTTTTTGATTGTTAGTATTGTGCATAGAGAAGCATAGCACAGTGACCAGAATGATAGCCTTGTGGTCAAGAAATCCTGCATTAAATCCTGTCATTGACATTTAATGATTGTGTGATGATGGACAAATCACTTAACCTCTCTGAATGCAATTCATCAAAACTCTTAAAGATAGGTTGTCCAATAAAATCACAGGTCACTGATATTGTGACATAATATTAAACCTGTTCAGTCATCCATTTAAGTTGCTAGGGTAATAATATTGTAGTTTCAAGTTGCGTTCACATGATGAATGCCTCTTATCAATAATTCTACTCAAATAAAAATCAATGTGATATACACCACTCAGATCATAGGATCATTGGGATAGACTCTTCTTTCTTTAGATTGTGAAGAAAGAGGGGACCTCAGAGGCCATCTAATCCAACAGCATCATTTTAAAGATGAGAAAACTGTGGCCCAGGGAAATTAAGAGACCAGTTTATCCATTCCATTCCCATGGTCATGCAGGTTATAAACATCAGAGGTATGATCTGACCCCAACTTCTCAAACCTAACCAGTTGCCCTTTCTACTATATCAACATCTGTACAAGACACATGAAAAAAGAGCTGCCTGGGATGAAATGGAGCTGGGCAGAGAATAATTCCATTTAGAGGCAGCAGGGAATATGTGAAATGGAATAACATGAGATAACAACATACAGGTGACTTACAGTATCATAGAGGTAGAAGGCATCTTAGCGACCATCCAAGTCAACCATTTTATTTAACAGATGAGGATACTGAGAACCAGAAGCATTAAGTGACTTGCTCAAGTCACTTAATTGAAACCAGCTCATTGTAGGAAATAAAAGGTCTTATTCCAGACAGAGATGGCAGAAAAGGACTGTTGGAAGAATTTGGTAACTTTAAAGGGAACATGACTGGGCAGTAGGATAAGTACTTTTATCTTCTTGGAAAAGCCAAACAAAATAAAATAGTACTTGGATCTTTAATTGTCACAGATTATTTGCATCTTAGGCAGGGGTCATATCAACAAAAGAGTGCTTTTGTCTTCTGCATTAGTGTGCCTTGAAAACTGGATTTATTATGACTTCTCCAGTAATTTTCAATTCAACAAACATAAATTACTCACCTATCATGTGTAAGGAAGGCACTGTACAGAGGAGACAAAGACCATCACAACCCAATCCTTCAAGTAGCTTTGATTTCACTGAGGTCAGAGAAGGGGAGCAGTACAATACACGTGCAGAAAAAATGAATTCGATATCATTCTAGGAGAGAGTGAATGCTAAGAACTATGGGGATCAAGAAAGACTTCCTATAGGAAATGACATCTGAGCCAAGCCTTAAAGAAAGCGAAGGCTTCTAAGAGGTAGAAGTGGAGAGAGAAGGAATTCCAGGCTTGGGCACAGCTTAGGGAAAATCGTGGAGGCAGGAGATAGAAAGCTGAGTTCAGGCCACTTGCAAGTAGGCTATTTTGACTGGAATGGATGCTGTTTAATGGAGAGTAATGTAAAATAAGTCTGAGAAGCCAGATTGGGAAGGGCTTTAAATGTCAAAAAGGGGTTTATATTTTGGCATAGAGAGAGTAAGAAGCTATAGAAGTTATTTCTGCCACTTGCTATCAATGTGGGACATTATTTCATTCTTCTAAATTTCAGTTACCTCATCTGTAAAATGAGTTTGTAATAAATGAAGTCCTTTCAAATTCTACATGTGTGATTCCATGAGCCTAAGTAGTAACTTGCCAGAGCAGAGGACATCTCCTAGCTCTCAGATCATGTTCTTTTCAGATACATTAACATTTCTCTGACACATATTTAGATCTAATTCCATGTTCTTTTTGACCTCCAAAACCTAGGGAAGCTGTGAATATGTAAAACTTACTGATATTAGGAATGGAAGACACTCATTAGAACTGTCAGACCATCTTTTATCAGTAAATCCATTATGCTTTTCAGGGTATTTTAATGGGGGAAAAAAGCACACATATATCCCCCAAATGAAAACACCTACAATCTTATTATCTCTAGTGGATAAATATGGCAACATATTCTTGGGGTTTATCTTCTTAAGGAAAGACTTATTTGTTTGTTTCTTCCATTTTAACTTCACTTTAGTATATTTACTTATAGGTTGATCCACTGCCAATAAAAAAAATTATCTTTTTCCTGCATCTGTGGATTCAAAATCACTTTCCGGTATTATGATTTTCCCCAATAAGCAATTATTGTTGTTGTTCAGTAATTCAGTCATGCCTAAATCTTTATAACCCTGTCTGGGATTTTCTTGGCAGAGATACTGGAGTAATTTGTTACTTCTTTTTTCAGCCCACTTTATAGATGAGAAAACCAAGGCAAACAAGGTTAAGTAACTGACACCAATGCAATATTCACAGCGCCAACGGCCACTATGAATATGCCAGCACAGGTCTCAATTGCAAAATATAACAGACTTTCAATATAGAAGACAGAAGCAAAACATTTATTCAGACACCAGAGAGTCAAATCCCAACACCAGGAAACCAAATCCATCACAGCAACAATGAAGTTAACAGTCCATAGCATAGCAGGGAGCCCCACCATCCTTTAGCCTTCCCCCAAACAAACATTCACAAGCCTAGCTGCCACAGCAGGGTGCAAACAAATACAAGGCTAGCTGTCTCTTTGGGTATGTCCTCTCCTTCCTCCAGCTTTAACTGCTCTGACTCCCAGCTTCCTGTGGGCTCTGCTCCACCCTTCAGCAAGTTCCTCCCACCACAGGCTCCATGTGATTACATTTCTATTAAGGGGCAGGGCAGATCTTCAAATTACCATTACCATTACGGTAACTTGTGCAGGGTCACACTGCTAGTAAGTGTCCAATGCCAGATTTGAAGTCAGGAAGATGAGTCTTTCTCACCAAAAAACCTCTTTCCCTGCTAACTTGCTTTTTAATATTGCTTCCTCAACTCTGCTGAATTCCTGTTTCTGAGATGGATGAATCAATAATTGTACTCAGGTGTAATCTCATCATAGAGCCATAAACATGACCACCAGTTCTCCAGCTTAGCCTGAGATGACTTTTTTTGAGCCTAACTTTGTCTTTTGTGTCATTCCTCATTGAAAGCTCACACCTAATTGACTCTTCAAGACCAACCCGGAATCCTTGTCGCTATATTATCCCTCCCTCAGAATGTCTCCTTTCCATCTTTTTATGTGACCTGTATTATTTCCTCCCAATGTGTTTGTGTTACTTCAGACTGATAACCTGTGAGCTCTTCCCACCCATGCTTCTTAACTCCTCTTCCAACCCTTTAAAGTTCTGTATTTCATAGGGCTGGAACATTATGGATCTAGAGGTAGAAAAGACTTTAGATTAGATAAAGCATTTATTAAACAACTTCTGTATGTGTCAGGCAATGTGTTAAGAGCTGGGAATAGAGATACAAGCAAAAAAGAAAAATAGCACCACCTCACCCCGCCCTGCCCTCAAGGAGCTTATTTTATTTTATTTTATTTTATTTTTTGGAGGGGGGAAGGCAGGGCAATTGCAGTTAAGTGACTTGCCCAAAGTCACACAGCTAGTAAGTGTGTCAAGTGTCTGAGGCCAGATTTGAACTCAGGTCCTCCTGACTCCAAAGCCCATGCTCTATTCACTGAACTACTTAGCCACTTCTAAGGAGCTTACTTTCTAATGAGGGAACATTAACACATAGAAAGAAGCTAAAAAGATCATAGAGAGGTATCTTTGTGGGGTATGTTAGGGCTGGGAGTCACGACTGAGCTAGACTTGAAGTTCTGTTGTGTTTTGTGGTTCCTCACATAAAGATTGGGAAGAGGAGAAGACTCGCCATTCAGAGAAGACAACTGTAGAGGTGGAAGCTTTGCCAGCATGTTTTTGTTGTTGTTGAGTCATTTTAATTGTGTTCAACTCTCCATGACCCCTTTGGGGTTTTCTTGGCAAAGATACTAGAGTCGTTTGCCATTTTCTTCTCCAGCTCATTTTCAGATGAAAAAACTGAGGCAAATAGTGTTAAGTGACGTGCCCAGGGTCACACAGAGCTAGCAAATATCAGAGGCCAGATTTGAACTCAGGAAGATGTGTCTTCCCTGATTTCAGGCTTGGCACTCTAGCCAGTTTGTTGCTTAGCTGCCCTTGCCAGCATGAGAGAAAGAACTGCTAAGGGGAAGAGGTCCAAAAGTAGTCCAGAGAATCATGTTGGTCTTAAATGCCATCTAGTCTGACCCTCTCATGTTACAGATAAGGAAACTGAGGCTCAGAGAGCATATATGACATGCCCAAGGTAACACAGGTATCATCAGAGACAAAATTTGAACCTAGGTCCATCTACTCCAAGGCCAATGCACAATGCACATGGAAGGCATGTAGTCTTTCTTTCCTGGAGCTTAGTAAGCTTTGTAAATGTAACTCACACATATATAATGCATTTGATAAAAAAAAATAAGTAGATATAAAGGGGTACAATGGATAGAGTGCTGGGCCTAGAGTCAGAACAACTCATCTACAAAAGTTCAAATCCTCTTCCTGAGTTCAAATCTGGCCTCAGACACTTATAGTTGTGTGACCCTGGGCGAGTCACTTAACCTTGTTTGCTTCAGTTTCCTCATCTGTACAATGAGTAGGAAAAAGAAATGGCAAACCACTTTAGTATCTCTGCCGAGAAGACCCCCAAATGGGATCACAAAGAGTTGGGCATGACTGAGCAACAATAAAACCAACACTAATGTACTAAGCACCTTGGGGTGGAGGGCTAGGAGGCTGCCTAAGGAGGGACCAATTGGTGTAGATCAGACATGACTCAACAACCATAACAACAAAAGCAACAGCAACAAAAGCAGGTAAGAGTACATATCTTAGAATGTTATTTTGAGAAGTTTGCAGTTCAGGTGGCATTCCTCCTAACTAAAGAAAATGACTTTTTCCCCTATAAAACTTAATGATATAATGTAGGTTTTACTAAAAGAAAAAGACATTTTATTGCATTCCATCTTCCCGTTGATTATGATGAGGACCAGCTGTTTCCTATCTCCACTGAAAAAAGAAGAGGAGGAAGAGAGTTTAAGTTGCATTTCAGAGGATTTGGATTAGCTTTAAGAAAATATTTCTTGAGTTAAGCTTCCCAAGGTAGACTGTGGAATCTTCTCCCCTAGAGACTATTTAAGTCTAAAATGCATTTTCATTTGTCTGGGATGACTTAGGAGTGGTGCTGCTTGAAACCAAGATAATGAGCTAGAAGACCTCTCAATGTCTTTCCTGGCCTTCAGAGTTTAAATCTAGCATGAATTATTATTTTGGAAGCACAATATTAAGTATCCATGACGTTGCAATATCACAATTTTCTCCATTTAAAAAATTGTCTATTATCCAATGAGGGCAAAGGCAGTGTTACCATAGAGTAGAATGTGAGTTCCTTGAATGCAGGGACAATTTTTCCTTTTCTCTTTCTTTTTCCTTTGAGTGCATTGTGTTACATGTAGTAGGGACCTGAATCCCCCTGGCTGCTAATTCCTCCCCAACTGAAGTTTTCTTGGCTTTTATTTTGTTTATACTTTTTTTTTTTAATCTATTGTCTCTCCTGAAAAAATGTAAGCTCTTTGACTTAGTAACTTATTTGTCTCTGTATCCTCAGTGTCTGGAACAGAGGAGGTGTTTAATAAATGCTCCTTAATGAGCTGATTGGTTAATAAGTACTCGTGGATTGGACTGGATCCCAAACCAAATGGGCCTTGGCAGTCAATTTTTCTTTCTTTTTTTTCTAGGCCAGAGGTTCTTAATCTGAGGCCCATAGTCCAAATGGAGTCCATGAATAGATTTTCATGGGTCTGTGAACTTGAATGGGGATAATTGAATCTTTATTTCAATTTAATTGTTTTCTTGTATGATTTGACATAGTTTATTTTATTTACTAATTTTTTTTTCCTGCGAAGATATCCATAGACTTCTTCAATCTACCAAAGTGATCTGTGACACAACAAGGTTAAGAACTCCTGTTCTAGTCTCTGGCTATGATAAGAAGGTCTCATCCCTACCTGTTAATTTTTTTTTTTTGAAGAAGTAAAGTTCATTATGTATTCCACTCTTTCTTACTGTTTGTTGTTAGCTTTTCCTTTATTAAACTTAATGTTTTCTTGAATCAGTATGAAATTTACTCCCAACAAGCTGCCTTTAATTACGTGTCACTATGATTTTTCTCCCCAGCTTTTTGAACATTTAAGGCCTGATTTGGGCTCATGAAAATTCCTTCTTTAGCTTTGGCTTTTGTATTCAGGTTGACCTAGCCAGACCACAAGCTCTTTGTCCTGGGGAGAGAAATCAGTTTTATTTTCTATGTGCGTATTTTGGAGCCTTTGTCCAGATGAAAAACTGTGAAACCAACCAGGACTTTTGACAATAGACTGCCTTTTCATAAACAAGAACATAGTGCTAATGTTTCTTCATTAAGTCTTTATAACAGTAACCTCTTTCTTTAGGTGGCAAAGCTGAGGTATTAAAAGGAGATATAGCTAGACAATCATGGAATTAAATCTGAAATCCAGTTATGTGTTTTACCAGGTTAGAATTCTCTCCCTGACATGCCGTAGAGGATAGAGTATTGGATTTGGAAGACTAGGGTTTGATTATCATTCCAGTTACTTTTAGACTGTGTGATCCTTGTCAAGTCATTTAACCCAATGGGCCTCGGTTTCCTCATTTGTAAAATAAGGGGGTTAGACTTGATGGCCTCTAAAATCCCTTCCAGCTCTAGCCACGTCTTTCTTTGATCATTCTTTGAAATAATCCGATGTGATTGAGTGTGGTAGAGAGAATCATGTTGGGTGAAGAGAAAGGCCATAGAACTGACTGGGAAGACAATAATTCTATGAGATCATGCAAAGGGTAAGCAGGTTGTATTTATGTGGTGAAGTAAAAAACAAGTGCCCAAGATTGACTCTGGGGGCACTTATCATGGGAACTTATGGACAAGGAGAACAGTCCTGGAAGGAATAGACAGCTTCTACCTGCCAGGCCTAGCAAAATCCCGTGATGATAGGCTATTAGAATTTCCAAGGAATATGTGATTTTCAAAAAGTTCAAGAAACATTGTTCCTGGGTAATTCGTTATTGTATGAATAATGCTGGCATTTTGTTAACAAAAGAGGTGAGTGGCGCTCTTGAATGAGAAAGATCCCTCATGGTGGTGGGTTCATAGTTTATATGCCTTTGGAAGAGTGGGTGTTCCTAAGGGTGGCAATCAACTCTGATTGGTTAATAGTTAAGGAGAAAATTAATATTAACATGAGAAGTGGGCTCACTCCAATGAGGGGCTGAGAGAGTGACATCCTGTCACTTTTGAACAAAGAGTCTGTCTTTGCAACCAGATCATCCCTGTAGCCTTGGGCAGTGTAGACAGAATCTACCACCACCCAGACTTGCTGAGTAGAACACAATGGACAGGAATTCTCCTTAGATAGGTGGGATACATTTTTGGTAGAGGCCAGTAATGTCCTTCAAAGGCTGGGCTTTAAACAAGGAAACGGGATGCTGGTGGGGATGGAGGAGGGAGTCTGGATCTCCCCCATAATTGGTCATTAATTATCATTTCTCTCAATATCAGGCCATGGCTACTCCCTTTTATTCTTTTACTTACCATAATAAAAAAGCATATTACCCCATAGGTCAATGGGTAGTTGCCCATTTGCTCGCTGGGATTGCTAGCTCTAGCTCAGTGACATAGGAGAAAAGGGGAAGACAGTCATTTTGAATGTTCAGTTTGGTAGGAGACTTTTTTTTTATACTATATATATTTTTCATATGTGTTTTCTTTCCTCTGCTAGACTGTAACTTCCACTAAAATTCTACTCTAATGCCTTATTGTGGTGCGGAGGTAGCCTTGGATTCTGAAAAGGCTAGGCCTCAGAACTCAAGCTTTGGTAGGTTTTGCTAAACTGGAAAAGGTTTTAAATGACTCAATGATAAACTTAGTGTTTAGTCTAAAGACCAGTCCATCTCAGTTCAAAGAGACCCATTGCCATGTTGGCTTCAAGATAATAATTTTTGGTAATAGAAATTTTCAAAGACCCCCTAATAGTGAATGGGGGGGGGCAGTTTCAATGGAGATTATATATATTCTCACAAAACCTCAGATTCCTAATATATTGAAAGACTACACTGTAAGCTCCCTTAAGACAAAGCTTATCATACAGATCTTTATGTCCCTAAGCATACAGCACTAGAAACATTCATTTTTTGGTCTAGACCTATAATTTCATTAACATAAGAAACTGCGTAGTAAGAAAACTCCCTGCAAAACAACTCTAGTCTTAGAGAATGATGTGGGGAACTGACAAATTAAGTGACTTACCCATGGTCACACAGTCTGTATGTGTCAAAGGCAGGACATACCTCTCACCTTGTATATAGTGGAAGCTTAGTAGGCATTTGAATTAAATTGACCCTCAAAATAGATAGTTGACTGAACTGGGATGCTGTTTAGCTAATTTAACATTTTAAAAATTTAACATTTTTAATGTTAACAATTTAAATAAATCTAACATTTCTAATGTTAACTGATTTAACATTAAAAAAAGTTAGTTTCCAAAGTTAGTCAGCTTGTAATTAGGTATAACAGTTGAGAGATTTTAAAAATCTGTCGTATTTATTATAAAATCTCCCCCCCCCCACGCAATGGTGCTTTACATATTAAGTACTTTTTTTTGTCTGATTCAAAATGATATAAGAATATACAAATACATAAGAGAATGGGTTGATTTTCTGTTGACTATCTTTGAAACCTTAAAGGTTTTTAGTTTGTGTACTGTGACTGTAGGGTGCGACCTTCTCTCCAGATTTTTATTAGCATTTTTTTAAATGCTAAAGGACTTAAAATCAGTATTAATCTTTTCTAATTTTCAATGTAAGTGCTCAGGCATGTTTATATTTCTTATATACTCTCTATTCATCCCTGGCCTTCTGGAGACCATCAATGAATACCCCCCACAAAGTTTAGATTAGATTAAAGTCCACACTGGTCATATCTACCCTCAGTATGACCCTGTGGTTAGCGTTGAATAGTTTTTTATCCCAACTACTGTTTAGTTAATTCTGTAGTCATTCGTGTTTGTGATAGAAAGGAACATAGTTGTTGATTTCCTTCAGGGCTGGGGTATGTAGCAGACTATGCTAAGTTAACATTTGAAACATCAATATTTTAGTAGAATCTTAGATATCTTAGAAATAGAATGGGCCTTAGAAATGTCTTGTCCAGCCTCTTCATTGTCTACTCTCTGATCCAGTGACATTGGCCTCATGGATGTTTCATGAACAATGACACCCCATCTCTCTGCTCTGGGCATTCTCTCCACTTGCCCCCAAGCCTGGACTGCTCTCCCTCCTCCGCTCCAACTATCAACTTCCTGGCTTCCGTTAAGTCCCAGCCAAAATCCCACCTCCTATAAGAGTGCCGTCATTCAGTTAATTATTTATTATTTATCCTGTATACAGCTTGTTTTATATATATTTATTTGCATATTTTTCCCCCTTTAGATTGTAAGCTCCATGAAGGCAGGAACTATCTTTTGTCTCTTTTTGTATTTCCAGCACTTACCACAGTGCCTGATGCATAGTAGGCACTTAATAAATGTTTATTGAATTGAATTGTATAGATGAAGACTCTGAGGCCGAGGGAGGTTCTTTGCCCAAGGTAACGTTATAGTTAATTGATAAACATTTCTTAAATGTCTGCCGTGGACTAGGCACATATGCTGACCCCTGGAGGTGAGAAACAGGGAGAAGCAGTAGAGAGCGTACTCACTGGCTTTGAAAGGTTTGAGATCACCTTCTAAGTCTTGTCTCTGACATACACTATCTGTGTGACCATTGGTAAATCACTTAATCCCTCAGTGTCCTCAGGAAACTCTCTGAGACTTTACTCCACAAATAATGGCTGATCTGCATCAGTGAATGGAATCCCTGTTCCAGGAGTTCCTCACAGTGATAGAATCACTGGTAAGGCCTCTCCCCCCAGATCATGAGCAGTAGAGCTGTTGGGACTTAGAGTCAGGTACATCATGTCTACCAGCCAAGTACACTTTTTACTGCATAGCCCCATATGTGCTAATTTCCCCACCCAGAAGGGCTCATTTTTAAAAAGCAGATAAAGAACTAAAGTGTTAATGGACAAAATCTACTAATGTTCTGATTGTTGATGGGCATTATGGGTTTTTTTTTTGAAGCATAGATTGTATATTCAGCCTTTCTAATGTCCCATATCAGAGGAGGAAACAATTAGGGTAATACGGAAATTGTATACATGACATTAATTTTGTCTTGCTCTATCGCTATCTCTCTGTGAATACGTAATAGATGTTAAGGGCAAATGCTTTCAATATGAAACCTTTAACAAATCCAATTTTAATAATAATAATAGTGATTTAAGGTTTCAAGGCACTATCCTTTG
The DNA here is from genome assembly GCA_028646515.1 of Pseudochirops corinnae. Taxonomy (NCBI): domain Eukaryota; kingdom Metazoa; phylum Chordata; class Mammalia; order Diprotodontia; family Pseudocheiridae; genus Pseudochirops; species Pseudochirops corinnae. Next base: position 138,311,100 of record CM053590.1, read on the forward strand.
AGTCTTACAACAAGAGTACCGTGAGATAGATACTATAGAAATTATAACCCCCAATTTACAGAACGAGAAACTGAGGTTGAGAGGTCGAATGTCTTACCCATGAAAACATAGCTAATATGTATTACTAGCAGGATTTGAACCCAGATTTCTCTGACTCTAAGTTCAGAACTGTACATACTTCAGGACTATTTTGCAAAACATTGCAGCTTGGCTCTGAGGGGAAAATAGTTTTGTTTGATGATGATGAATCTCGGGTGTTACTAAATTTTTATTTCACAATCCTGCATTTTTATCATTCTGGTCACTTGCTAATTCAGGGGAGATTATTTCTCTGCCAGATAGTTGTACATGCTAAGCAGAGACTGAATACAATGCAGATGTTAAATGATAACCTCTTGTTCATACAAAGTGAATGTTGAGCTTCATCTTGGCAGCCAAGGGATCGTCTCCATAGATTCTGGACAGTTAGTGCTGCTTTTCAACATTGTAAAGAAGGGTTAACAAACAAATGCAAAAGCTTGTAAGGTTTCTAGAGACAGAAGTTAACATTGTATTTCTACCACATGCCACACAGGGACCTGTGCTGGTTTACTTCTACAATCAGAGGATTTGCTGTAGGAAGGAACGTGTTTTCATTAAATTAGACAAGTATGCAGGGTAACATGAAGAGGAAATTTAGAAATAATATTCAGTTAATCATCCATTCTTTGGCTTTATTTCTCCTTTAAACTACATTCCAAGCTCTTATCTTGGGTTATGGTATGTTTTAACGTTAATTCTGATTCATATCTTGCTACTTGAAGATACGATATATTGTCTTGCCAAAAGGGATGATTGTTCTTATAAATCTCATTGAATCAATCCTTTGCTAACAGAGAAGAGAAAGCCATTCTGAGCTATCATTTGTTTTTATGGATAGAGCATGAAGATAAGGACATAGAATTTTCCTCTCCAGAATCCCTAGATATTGAGAAATAGGGTTGAGATGAGATCAGATTAATATTACAGGTTAATATTAGCATCTGAAGACATCAAGAATAGATTGTTATCATTATTAATAAGCCTTGTGCTAGACTCATGGCTCCTTTACAACTAGAATAATACCATGTTCAGTTTGGGCTTATACCTCAAGAAAAGTAGCAAGGTCAGTTGGTCGTAGGCAAAATTGTGAAAAACTAGGTGTACAACTTTAACTCCTTTGACTCCACTTGTTCCCTCTCTATCTTCCTCATGAGCCTATTGGTGCCCACTTCCTCAATACTCAATGCCTTCGTGTTTCCTATTGCAACACTACACCAAAATCTTGCATAATAACCCTTCAGTACACTATACTCTGGAATTATTCATGCCTTTCTTATTACAGCTGTATTTTATTTTCATCTGTTTATCATGGAAGAAAACTGTCAAGCTTTCTCACACTAAAGTGTTAGGCCTATTTATTAGTTGAAGGTATTACATTATCCCTGGATTATTTTCATTAAAGCAATAATAGAACTAAAAAATTCACATTAATATAAATCCTTTATCGCACTTCATAGTGTTTTAAAGCATTTTCCTCACAACTCACAAAGCTATAAGTTTCTCAACTATCATTATCCCTATTTTGCATATAAGGAAACTAAGACTCAAATAAACTGTTTCTTGAAAAAGGTTACCTGGCTAGGAGTGGTTAGCGTGGGAACAAAGGAACCAAGGGTGGGAAGGGTGTTAGACTTGGAATCAGAAAGACCTGGGTTCGAAATCTGTCACTGACACTTAACTGTGAACGCAGGAAAACTCCTTAAGTTCTCATCCATGAAATGAGGATAATAATATGTTGTTTGTTGTGAAATTCATATGAGATCATGTATATAAAGTGCCTTAGCAAACTTTAAAATGTAGCGTAAATTGTAGGCAACAAATGGCTGGAATTTCAGATTTGAGAGGTAAATGTGCCTTCTTAAGGTCTCACTCTCATTATACAGTCTTCTACCTATGCATTCAAGAGACTACTGTATAACATACCTAGGGAAGATCCATTAGGTCAATTAAAATGAAGATCCCTGAAGGCAGGGACATCTTTTACATTTCTTTGTATCCCTAGTGCTTAGCATAATGCCTGACACATAGTCTGGACAACACCTGGCACTTAATAATTGCTTGACAGGAAGAAACAGCAATAACAACAATGGGATAGAATAGACCACAATAGGTTGGAGTCACAACTTTTTAGAGCTGGAGGGGACTTTACAGATCTTCTTTCATTTTCCTCTCTCCTCTTGTCAAGGAGGCTTGGAGAGGGTAGTGAACCTGCCAACTCGATAAAATACAAACTATCTTTTTGGAAATGTAAAGCCCATCACCTACTGTCTGAAACCCTTTTTTCCAAAATTATTATACGTTATTTCCTCTTCACACACTGTCTGACAAAACTTACTTTCTTGATGTTTCTCACATAAACACCCTACCATCTCCCCTCTCTGTGTCTTTGTAGTAGCTTTCACTCATGCCTTAAAGGCACTCCTTTTTTGCCTATATCTCTCAGAATCCCTAGATTTTTTTTTTTCCAACCCTAAGGTCAAGCACTATTTTTATTCCTTCCTTCCTTCCTTCCTTCCTTCCTTCCTTCCTACTTTCCTTCCTTCCTTCCATCCCTCTTTGCTTCCTTCCTAGCTCCCTCCTCTCCCTCTCTCTTTCTCAAAATCATCTGTTTTGCATTCCATGATGTTCTGTGTCTTTATCTCTTGTTTGGTCATAAATTCTTCCATTTTCCATAAATCTGACCACTATACCTTGCTTTTCCAGTTTCAAGCATCATTTTTCTTGATTCAATACTACCGCCACCATCCCAGCTGCTGGTACATTCTCTCCCTCCATTTTGCCATGTATGTTTCTATGTATTTTACATATTTATTTATGTATATATTGTTTTTCCAATAGAGTATTAGGCCCTGGAGGGCAGGGGCTATTTGTCTTTTTATTCCCCGCCCCCAGTACATAACTTGGCTATGTGTTTAATAAACTGGTGCTTAATAGCACTCATATTAAGCAGTTGGTGCTTAATAAATTTTGCTTATTGTTTGATTCATTTCCCAAGGCAGTGAGAGTATCAGATTCCAACACAGGTCTACTGACATTTGTACTGCAAGTGTATCTCTAGTACATCACACTGGGGTCAATACTTTGGATCCTGAGAAGAATGGAAAGAAATTATTGCTGAAGCACCTAGGAATATTCCCAGGAGTTTATACCAAGAAGAGACTCTACTCCCCTGCCACCATCTCTTTATTCCAGATCTCCTAGAGCTCACTTTCCTATTTCTTACCCTTCTTAGTCCTCACTTAGTTAGAGCCTCTTCCCTAAACCACAAAGTCACCACTCATGCTTTTGGAATCTCTTTCTTACCCCCTGGCTAGTGGAGAAAATGACAGGTGGGGGCTGGGGAGAGAAGAGTACTTACTTCTTCAACAGAGATGAGAGGAGAGCTGTTCCTGAATTCTCACTCTGATTTTGTGTACTGCACCTCATTTGCTCTTCAGGGCCAGAACACTCACAAATGTCAAGATTAGTTTGACAAAAAATGTTGGGGAAATTCAGAAACTGTTAAATGAAAAATGAGAACTCCCCAGGGTTTACCAGCAGGATAGTTCATCCATCTTTAAGAAGACAGCATTTAATACCATCAAAAGTAAAATGCAAGCAAAGCTTAGACAGATGTAGGATTCTTGGCTCAGTAAGAAGGAAGATGAAATTCAGTTTTGCACTGATAGTAACAATTCAAAGTACTTTTATGATGCTCTGAAGCCTATTTATGGGCCAAAGACCTACAATGCATCTCAACTACTCAGTGACAAGGACATCATTCTAGAGAGAGAGAGGCTAAACACTTCCATAGTGTTCTCGACAGACTATCATCAACCAATGCTGAAGCCACTGACCACATACCTCAGGACCTCTCTGGCCAAACTTCCAACTGAAGAAGAGGTTTCGAATGCCATTAGGCTCTTCTCATGTGACAAAGCACCTGCTACTAACTGTATTCCAGCTGAGAATTACAAGGCAGGGAGTTTACAACTCATACAAAAACTGACAAATCCTTTCAGTTAGATGGCAAGAGGAAGTTATTCCCCAGGAGTTCGAGGATGCCTCCTTTGTCCACCTCTATATATTTAAAGGAAATAGATTGTCCTGTGACAATAATGGGAGGATTGCTCTCTTTGTCATTGTCAACAAAATTCTTGCCAGAGTCCTACTTTATTAAGTATTAAGGCTAATCCTTCACCTGGAAGATGGTCATCTACCCTAGGTTATTGTGGCTTCAGAAAGGGTCAAGTTAATATGATGTTTGCTCCCTGACAACTCCAGGAGAAATGTCAGGAGCAGAACAGCAGTCTATACACAATATTTGTGACTCTGATCAAGGCCTTTCTTATGGTCAGTCATGAGAGCTTGTGGAAGATAATGGCAAAATTTGGTTGACCTAAGAAATTCAGTATTGTGCATCAGTTTCACAATGGCTTAATTGCATCGGATTTTTGGATGATAGATGATTTTCTTGTGCTTTCCCAATCACCAGAGGAATGAATCAGGGGTCTGTGCTTGCTCCCATACTTTTTAACATGACATTTTCAATGATGTTGTCAGATGCCTTCAACAAGGATGAAAATGGCATAAAGATTAGCCACCATACTTATGGTAACTTGAAAAGGCTACAAGCCACAACTAGCGTACGAGAGTTGGTGCATGACTCAGATGATTGTACATTCAATGCAACCTGAGGCTGAGAAGCAACAGAATATGGTTGGATTCTCTGCCTCTTGTGCAAATTTTGACCTGATGATTAACATCATGAAAACAGATTCTTCCCTAGCCAGTACTGTGCCACCCAAGTTCACTTACCTTGGTGAATACTTTCCAGGGATGTACGCATAGATGATGAGATTGACACACACATTATCAGAGCTAGTTCTGCCTGGGAGGTGCTGATGGAAAATGTGGGAAAGGAGGTATTAGGCTGCCTAAACTGAATGTGCTGACCTCATTGTTTATGCTTGTGAAACCTGGACATCACAACAGGAAACTGAACCCTTTCCATTTGAATTGCTTAGGAAGATTCTGAAGATCCCCTGGCAAGATAAGGTACAGACACTGAGATTCTTTGATAAATTGAATTGCCAAGCATTGCTACTGTAGAGAACACAACTCTGATGGGATAGTCATGTTGTTCAAATGCTAAATGTACGTTTGCCTAAATTTCCTAAAAGACTGTTTTATAGAGGACTCATACAAGGCAAGCACTCATATTGAGGTCAGAAGAAGCAATACAAGGACATTCTCAATGTCTCTCTGAAGAATTTTTGAATTGATTGTGAGACATGGGAGACACTGGCACAGTACTGCCCAACATGGTGTGCCTGCATCAAAGAAGGCACTGTGCTCTGTAAAGTAATGCAGAATTGTAGTGGCTCAAAAGAAATGTGAGATGCACAAATTTAGAGATGTCTCCACCCCAAATGATCATATGGATATTTGTGCTTTACTGGTGGTAGAGTCTTTTAAGCTCATATTGGTCTGATCAGTCACAGTCGAACACTGTACCTTGACCCTGATGTAGTGATGTCATTTTGGTCCTCTTTGAGCATGAAGGACAACCACCACCAGTATGGCTCAATATTCCAGTTATGTTATATGTTAAATTGGCTTTTGTTAACTGACTGAGGAGTAGGATTCTTTCTGTGGAAAAAGGCATTTGGAAATTGCAGATACTTGGCTTAAATGAACAGTGTTGGAATATAATCCTTTCATTAATTAGAGCATACCTATAGTCTACATTTCATTGATGACATTGGGCAAGTCACAATTTCTTTTGTCCTCACTTTCCTCAACTCTAAAGTCAGAAGTTTCCTTCAACTCTAAATTGTGTGAACTTATATACTATAAGCCTATGAATTGACTCAAAGTAATTTTTTTCCTGAAGTTTGAATTAATTATTTTCCAAAATTCAAATGTACTCTTCAAAGAAAAAAAAAATCTGAATCCTATAGAGATTAAAGAGGTGACCCAAAGTTAGAAAGTGAATTAATCATGCTATGCTTCAGAGACACCTATCATGTTCTTGAAATATAGGAGAAAAAAATGCAGAACTTGGATGCAGGAGTTAAAATCCCACTTTTGATACTTAAATTGGAATTAAATGACTTGTCCAAAGGCACACAGCTATTAAGTGTCTAAGGCCAAATTTGAAGTCAGGTTCTCCTGTACTCTATCCATTATGCTACCTACCTGCCCCTCTGTAGTACCTTTCTAATAGGTTTGTAATGAGGAACAAATGAGAGTTTGTATGCAGTCTGCTTCCACTATATAAATTTGAGTTATTATCATCTCAGTTTTCTCATCTTTTAAAATGGTATTCAAACAGAAACAATCCTCAGACATGTCGCTATCTTGATCACATTCTCTTTTTTGGAGGGGCAGGGGAAGAAGGAGAGGCACTTGGGGTTAAGTGACTTGCCCAAGGTCACATAGCTAGTAGTTGGGTCAAGTGTCTGAGGAATGATTTGAATTCAGGTCCTCTGGACTCCAGAGCCGGTGCTCTGTTTACTGCACCACCTAGCTGCCCCTTGATAGCATTCTCTTACATATAATGGCCTACAGATTATTACACAAATGAGCATAACAACTTATTTTCATAGTTGATGAAAAGTATTAGGATGTAAGCTCTTCTTCTGTAGTTTCACTGAAAGCATCCTTGGTATCTTCCAGTAGCAGACTGGACAAGAAGGATGACATATATGTACTTTGTCCTCCTCCCACATAATTTTGATCTCCTCTGCTAGATCTCTACATTTTGAAAGATTTTCATTCCATGTAGCTTGGGGATTGTTAGTGTTTGGTATGGTGATATGTATTAAAAATGTTGGTCATGAGTTTTTATGAACCAGTGTTTGGGTAATTCTGGTCAACAATTTGGTCTGTGATTATCATCTTCTTCTAGAACAGGTTATTGGTTGACCTTTTCATTTGTAATGTGGGATTTGTTGTCTATCAGTCCACGAAAGGTAGGAAAACTTTGAATGTATGGTTATATCTTGCTAAATATTTGGTAGATGCTCTGTAGTAGCCTATAGCTTACACTATTGTGTAGTATCTACTATTTCCTTGAATAATCTACATTGATCACTAAATTCAGCCTCCTTAAGGTTACTGCTTCTATAATTTCTGTTGACAGTGACCAGGTCTTGAAATATCAACATAGATCCTTCTGTTTCCAAAAAGAAATCCTCATGACTCAGGCTTTTGTTTACTGACCTATTATTAAAGTTCATGCAGATGTCACCCATGGAGGGCCCTTTGATTCCATGCTTGGATCTCAGCCATTTAATAGGGTCCATCTGGAAGTAAATACAGTTACATTGTACAAATCCAATGGTATGTGCCTGTTGTCAGCCTTGATTATTACTTGGTGAAGTGATGTCTGCTTGTTCCAAAAGTATGTCTAGAGGGTTTGGACCTGTTCATCAAGTGCTTCTTCTCTTTCTCTTCCTCTTCCTCCTCCTCTTCCTTATCCTTCTCCTCCTCTTTTTCAATGAAGTTCAGATAAACATAATTCTAGGACAAGTCACTCTTCTCTCATTCTTTTATATTTAATGTTTAGAAGATTTTTTACAGAGATGGGTAAAATGACTACTTTTGTAGTTGAATAAAAAGGATGGGAATGTAAGCTTATTCCTGTAGGCTCAATATAATGCACATAGTGGGGAGTGCACTGAATTTAGGGTAAAAATACCTGTGTTGAAATCCCAGTTCTACTCTTTACCATCTAGGTGTCCTTGGGTAAGTCACATCCTCCCTACATTTCCATTACCTCCCTAATAAAATGAGGCAGTTAGATGAGATGTTCTGTAAGGCCCCTTCCAACTCTAAGTCTATAATATTTATGATCTTTGAGATGACTCTAATAGATGACAGTAACAGTGATGATATGTAAGAAGAGCTGAATATAATAAACTCCTCGAAAGTGGACAAAGTTAGATCATACTTTTCTTCTTCTTGCTCTTTATATGGTGAAAGCTTTGCAATCTTTCATTTATTATTTATTTTTCTCTTCATGCTATTAAAGACATAATAGGACATTGATATAGCACAGTGATATTATTACGATAGTTCTAATGCTATTTAGACCCTGGTTAATTTTTGTTATACTCTGTATGTAACAAAACCTGAATCTGAAATGTTAGAAATACATTCCCCCTGACATATGTGAAGAATGAAATGAATGCCCCCTAACCTCTCTCCCTCTCTCCTTGCTTCCCTCTTTCTGCTCCTTCTTCCTCTTTCTGCCTCTCACTTCCCTTCTCCTCCACCTCCTCCCTCCTTCATTGGCCATGCAGTGGGAGAGAAGCAATCTTTGTGTCCTAGGGAAGAGGCTTCAGCAGGTGAAAAGCAAGAGGGTGTTCTGAAAGATCAAGAGGAGGAGATGTAGGGGTGCAGTTTCTTATTGGCATAAACCCTTGAGCCTTGACTGATAATGCTTTTCTATTCTTCTGAGAGTTCTAGTACATGATACCAATTTATCTTGTACTGGAAAGACCATCTCAGATCCTGAGACATTTTTAAGCAGTGTGACCGTGGGCAAATCACTTAACCTCTTAAGCCTGGGGTTTTTTTTTCATCTATAAAATGGGAATAATAGTACTCACACTGATTTAGTGGGCTATAGGGCCACTGTAAAGGTAGAATTTTTTAAGCCTTAAAGAGACATCCTACCATCACCTTTTTCTTCTAAGTTTTCCCTCTCCTTGGTCCACTATAGAAGAGGCCATAGTTCCTAAATACTTATGTCTTACTCTTCTGTGTCTGAAGCAAGTATACCACTTTTTGGAATTTTTTGAAGTTGGCAAAGGTTTTTATTAACAATGAGCAAGAAGCTTTTGTTTGTTTGTTTTTAGGTTTTATGGTCTTTTTTGGAGGGGGGAGGCAGGACAATTTGGGCTAAGTGACTTGCCCAAGGTCACACAGCTAGTAAATATCAAATGTCTGAGGCTGGATTTGAATTCAGGTCCTCCTGACTCCAGGGCCAGTGCTCTATTCATTGCGCCACCCAGCTGCCCCCAAGAAGCTTTAAGATGCTTTATCATCCGACACTCAGACTTTGTGGGAAAATGTTGGTAGCAGACATACACACACACACACACACACACACACACACACACACAGAGTTTTATGTATTCCCCACAAAGTAGAGAAGTCAGATTCATCAGAAGAAATTAATTTTCACAGGAAAATCCAACACTGGTACCTTCATCACAGAAACTTATGGCAGGAGATTCAGAATGAAGAGGAGAGTAGCCACTTCTTTTCCCCTCCAACTGCAAGGACTGGAGGTTAGGAGCCTTAAAGCCAAAGTGAGGGTCACTGCTTAGGACTAGCAGGGGAGAAGCGATTGACAGTGGTTGGAGGAAAGGAGAGAAAAAGCTTCAGGGCTTTGCTCTCGTTTCCTCCTTCACCATTGCCAGTCCTAACATGGCATGCCAGGGGCAGAGCCAAGATGGCAGAGTAAAAGCAGGAACTTACTTGAACTCATCCCCATTTACCTCAAATACTTGTCAAAAATGACCCTAACACTGTCTGCCAACCCTAGGATAAGGTGTGTAAGGACTGGGGAGAGACAAAAGGGAACGTGGCATCAGGCAGCAGAGGAGACAAGAGAGAAGAAAAGGCTGGCGCAGAAGAATTACAGGGTCAAAGATTTAAGGCTAGAAGGCACCTTGGAGATAATCTAGTCCAACTGCTACATTTTACTGATGAAAAATGGAGGTACAGAGAAGTTAAGTAACTATTCCAAGGTCACACAGGTGGTGAATGACAGAGCCAACACTTGAACCCAGATCCTCTGACTCCAGATGTGGCACCAGTGCATGATACCATGCTATGATCATCACCTCTCAAATCCCAAGTTATGGAAGCATAGAAGGAGTAAAGATTTGTCTATGGCAACTAGACTATTGGACTAGGGTAACGTTTCCAAGGAGAGTAATTCATATGTAAGAGAAATATATACACATATAACTATATACACACATGTATATATAGACACATACATACACACAGTAAGTATATATACACGTGAATATATACATACATGTATATATGTATTTTGTACAAAAACGAGTCCATTGCATCATGTAGAGAGTTGGAAGGGACCTCAGAGAAAATTTAATCCAATGCCCTTATTTTAGGGGATTGATGAAAAAATTGAGGGCCAACAAGGTTAAGCGCTCAAGGGCATTTGCTCAAGGGCCTACAAGAAATAAAGGGTATAGGTAGTTGTGGTTTGTTGATATCTGACTCTTTGTGACCCTATTTGGGGTTTTCTTGGCAGAGATACTAGAATGGTTTGCCATTTCCTTCTCTAGCTCATTTTACAGATGAGAAAACTGAGTCAAGTGACTTGCCCAGTGTCACACAGCTAGTAAGAGTCTGAGGCCAGATTTGAACTCAGGAAGAGGAATCTTCTTTATTCTAGGCCTGGTGTTCTATCCACTGGGCCACCTACTTGTCCCAGGGTACCCTTCAAATGATACCTTGTAGAGAGTCTCCTGCCTTCCACTCTGTCCACTGCACCACCCAGCTGTCTTGGTATTTGAATCCAATTGCTCTGACTGTAGAAAAAAGTTACTCCTTCCACAATGCCATGCTGTCCATTCACTGTACCATGAGGGTATTTATACTATTAAAGAAAACACTCATTATAATTTTAAAATTTCAATAGGTTTTTCAGATAATATATATTTAAAATGGTTTCACCTCAGACATAGTATTTTTAATGACAACTGATTAGGAGAAAATTTTTTTAGTACATTCATGACCATCCTTCTAGGATGTGATTCTAACAACACAGATCCTGGATGTAGGCAATCTAAAAATAGACTTGTCTCTTTTCCTTTTTTTCTTTCCGGCTTTCCTAGTGTATTCTCATTGTTCTTGTCCCCTCCAGCCCCATCTGAGAGGGATGCTTAGTCTGGGGTTACAGCTGCAGAACTTAAAAGCCAGGTGGTTAAATACATTTCTATTTTTTTCTCCCTACATCTTCCTGCCTGGCTGCAGGATCTTTCTTTGCCTGATTTCAAAGTTGATTCCAAAACTAGCAATTATGTGAGAGTTTAGTGTAATGCCGGAATGTTGGCTTTTGCAGTGGTTGTACGTGTCTGGCTCTGTGACAATTTGTGTTCAGGTGTGTATGTGTGTGTGTGTCTCTCTATATACATAAAACACACATATACACATGTATATATCATGTTGATTCAATAAACTCAGTCAAATTGTTTGATATTACAAAAATAAAGTAACTGGTTACTTGCCCCACCTCCCTTTTTTTGTAGCAGACCTATAATTTTATTGATATAGGAGAGGAGTCTCTAAACCAGAGATGGTGAACCTCGGACCTCAAGGCCACATGTGGCCCTCTCAGACTTCAAGTGCAGCCCTTTGAGTGAATCCAAAGTCAAAGGGCTGCACTTGAGGACCTAGAGGGCCACATCTGGCCTCGAGGCTACAGATACCTCACCCCTGGTCTAAAGCTTTTTGATTATGCATCCCCAATGTGTGTGCATTTACTTATAATAAATTACATGCATGTGCAACTATACTTTTAATAATGAACATTATATAACTTATTCAAAATGGAAATTAAGAATGATAAGATAAAAATGAAATAAAATTATCTCCTGGAATCAGTGATGAGCCACTGGGGTTTATTGAGTAGAGTAATACCATGGATAGACCTGTATTTCAAGAAAAATAATTTTGACAGGGATGTGGAGGATGGATTAGAAAGGGGAGAAACATGAAGCAGGGAAAGCAATTAGGAGACTATTGTAATTGTCCAGACAAGAGGTAATAATGAGGAACTGAACTGGGTTGGTGGCTGCATGAGTAAAGAGAAGGGAATGGAAGCAGAAATGTGGAAGCTATTGATTGGATATATAAGTAGGAATGAGGAGTCCAAGATAATATCAAAGTTGTTAACCTGGGAGGCTAGAAAGATCGCTATCCTTGACACAATTAGGCAGTTTTTTTTGGAAGTTTGGAAAGGCTGTGCATTTCAGGGAGAAATATATTGCACAACCATGTCTCATTTTCCTGTGGGCATCATTCTATTCCAACAAAATGAAAAGTTAGAGAAGCTTTCCCTTGACATTCACTGCCCTGGAGTCAGAGCCCACTCTCCAAGACACATAGCCTGTAGGCCATGGATACTTGCAAAACTCTAGAGTGCTGCCAGAACTAGATTAAAATGCAATTGAGAAACATTTGACAAAAGAAATAAAAATACACTAAAATATAGATAACATTACATTTTAAAACTAAGTCAGTATTCAGCTATAGAGGTCTTTATGTATGAAATAGTGACCCTACTTCTTACAATTGGTCTAGGTAGGAAATTTGTTGGAGGGGTGCACATTTTCCCAATGGCACCCATGCCACAATTGTGGATACCCTGAGGCAATTAGATTACAATTGTCCTGAGGGCCCAAAGCCTCAATCAGCCTTGGGGAAGATGGAAGCTTTCACAATGGAGGAAGGAAACAGAGTAGGGGAGTGTTGAAGAAAAGCTCTATGGCTGGTTATAATGAAGAAGGTTGACTATGACTCATCCCACCTTCAGCTGGTTGGACATATATCCTTTGGTGCACCACAGGCGACTACTGTGCCAACTTTAGAGACCACTGGCAAAAGGAATTTCTGATGAGGGGTTTTGCTTCGGCCTCTCTACCCATGCCCTCCCATCTTACAAATTTCCCCAGGTCTGTTAAAGGCAGCCCCGTACTTCTAAGCGCCCAAGTCTCCTAACCTCTGTATGATGCTCTACCATGTGGTTGCACTGGAATTCTTGTGGTTCCTCACTCTCACACATCCCACATGGGCAGTCCTGGGGCACATTTTATTATTTTTACCTTCACAATATCCCATAAGTGACTCTGCTTCTATCCACTTGCACAATCACAACTCTAGTTACCTCTGTCCATCGTATCACAACAGTCTGCTCATTGATTTCCCTGCCTCACATCTTTCCTCAATCCAATCCATCCTTCATTCGGTTGCCATAGTGATTTTTCTAAATTATAGGCCTGGGAAAATGGCAAACTGAAGATGGCGGCGTAGCAGCAGCAACATATCGCAGCCCTCACATAGCCACCCCCAAATACCCATGGAATAGGACTCTGGACCAACCTAGAACTTCAAAAACGCACACAGATACTTCCCACTAAAGTCAGTTCGGCTACGAGGAACCACATCAGCACCGCGAACCGAAGCCCATGCTGTGCCCCGGGGCCGGGCGGGAGGTGCAGAGAAAGCTCTCAATAGCTCTCAGGTGAGCAGAGGATTAGCACCAGCTGAGCAGTGGGGATTGTGAAAGAGGGAGATAAGCATCCGGCCGAAAGGTCTCCTGAGCGGAAAAGCGAAAGGCGGAGGTTTTGCACCCGCATCCGCATTGTAGCTTCCCGCCCTCCGCCTGCAAAAAGCAGGGGGATTGAGCGATTGTTTTCAGACCAGTGCTCTCGCGTTGAGCGGCCTGGATCCGGATCGTCGTCTTGGGCCTCGGTCTTGGAGTCTTCATTATCCAGTCAGCCAGAAGTCTACGGCAGCCGGGAGGACCCCAGCGATTTGGGA
>CM053590.1:138325252-138397779 GCA_028646515.1 Pseudochirops corinnae
TGTCATTATTTAACAAAAACTATTGAGAAAATTGAATAATATTATGATGACGAATAGGACGAGAGCTATTCAAATCAAATCACATAAGAAATTTAAAAAGTAAATTACTCATAAAAATTAAAATAAAATTGTATGTTTGTCTTATTTGTGGAAAGGAATAAAATTATTATTGATAAAATAAATAGAAGAAATACTGGAGGCCAAATAGAAGGTTTTTCTTATTTAAAAATAAAGGTTTTGTTTACTTTTTTTGCAGAGAAAAAAACATAATATCCAGAATAAAAAAGGAAAAGAAACAGTTTGGGGGGAGGACTTTGTGATAATGATGTCAAATAAAAATCTAACATCCAAAAATCTTTAAGAAACTGACACCACTTTCCTGATAGATAAATGATCAAAGATTATGAATAAGCAATTTTCCAAAGAAGCAGCAGAACTTCTTAAGAACCATCTGAAAACAACACTAATATCTGACATTTATATACCCTTTGAAGTTTGCAAAGCATTTTACATAAATCATCTCATTTTACCCTTTTAAGAGCCCTGTAAATATGACTGATAGGAAAATATGTTTTACATGATTGTACATATATGATCTATATCAAATTGCTTACTGTTTTAGAAAGAGGAGTAGAGAGGAAAGGAGAAAAATTTGGAACTCATTTATAAAAATGAATATTAAAAATTGTCTGTACATATAATTGGAAAAAATAAAATATTATTTTAAAAAGATTCCTGTAAAATAAGTAAAACAAATTTCCATTTTACAAAAGAGGAAACAGGTTCCAAAGAGTTAGGTGAATTGCTCATGGTCACGCAATTAGTACATATATGGGAGGTAGGATTTGAACTAGGGCTGTCTTGACTCTAAGCCTAGAACTTTCTCTTATAATCAATGATATTCTAATTTAATACAACTCTGATGTGTGTAAGATTAGCAAAAGATAAAATTCTTCATTGGCAGGATCGTGAAGAAGCAAACATTTTATCAGATTCTTGGTGCAATTGTGAATTAGGCCATTTCATTGTAGAATGAAATCTGATGATATGCTGTAAGGATATAAAATTAGTCATACTCTTTGACCCAGTGATCCCACTAGGAAGGTAAACTAACAATTTTATTAAAAGGGGGAAATACTCAGAGGCTTTATTTGACATCAAATCCTGGAAAAAATCTCTTATGTCCATTCACTTGGGAATTGCTGAATATAATTTGATCTGACAGTATAATTTCATTATACCATAAGATTATAAATATAATGAATATGAGTAACTATAGAAAGATTCTTATGGAGTTATACAAAGTGAATTAAAGAGAATTAAAACTATATCCAATACGGCTATAATTATAAGTGAGCTGGGTTGAGGAAGATGGTTGATCAGGTGATCAGTTACATTCACTCACAGCCTGCTTAAAATATGAGAAAAAAAGTAAAGGGAAAATGAACATTAAGGTCTTAAACAAGTGTAACAAGGGGTTAACATCTTTATTTATTCCTTATTACCTTTCAGCAAGCCATTGGCTGGCTGGAGGATCAACTACATCAAGGAAGAAAGGAGACAGCTGAGGAATGTGAACTCTGATAGTAGTAGTAGTAATAGTAGTAGTAATAGTAATAGTAGTAGTAGTAGTAGTAGTAGTAGTAGTAGTAGTAGTAGTAGTAGTAGTAGTAAAAGAGAGAGAGAGATTGCTTCCTTCATCATTCCCTCACTATACAAATAATAAATTATAAAATCTGATACTGTACATAAAAGAAAAAGTAACAGTCTCAAATTAAGACTTTTGCTTTTTTTGTTAAAGTTGATATATGTGACAAAGAATTGGAAATTGAGGAGAGACTCATCAATTAACAAATGGATAAACAAATTACAATATATAAATTTGATGGAATACTATGGTGCTGTAAGAAATGACGAAGGGGTGATTTCAGAGAAATTTGGGAAAGCTTGTATGAACTGATGCAGAATGAAATAAGCAGAACCAGGAGAACAATTTATATAGTGACAATGTTGTAAAGACTAAGAAATATTTACCGAGGATGATTCCAGGGGTGGTTAGGTGGCAAAGTGAATAGAGCACCAGTCCTGGAGTCAGGAGGACCTGAGTTCAAATCTGGCCTCAGACACTTAACATTTACTAGCCGTGCGACCTTGGACAAATCACTTAACCCCAATTACCCTGCCTTCCCCCCATCCAAAAAGCAAAAAAAAAAAAAAATTGATTCCAGAGGACTAATGAGATGAATCATGCCTCCCACATCCTGATAGAGAAGTGAAAGACTAGAATAAAGAATAAGGCTTTGAGGGGACCAATAGAACATTCCTTTTCTATAAATGTTTGTAATAGGGGTTTTGTTTTCCTTTTTTAAAAATGGGTAATAGGGGGATGTGAGGGAGAAAGAGTGGATTTTCACTGATTGAAAAGAAATTAATTAAAAATAAAGTTAGTATGTACTTAAAATATAAATAGTTCAGCCTATTATTTTATATTTGAAGAAATAAGGTAAAAGATTCAGAAACCAAATTTAAATAAGATGACTTAATGAATGCCCACAAGTAAATGACAAAATATTTGAATTCCCATATTTTGCACATAAGTAGAGCCAATGCTTTTCTGGAAACCAGTTCATACTCAAGACATAAGGTCTGCCTAATTAGTCTTCTTCACTGTTCAACAGAAAACAGGACTTTGATTCTCATGCTGAATTTATTCATTGTTTGTCCTGCCAGGAATATCAGTTAGGTCTTCAGGCAGGAACTATTAGGACTTCAGGCAGGAGTTCAGAGCTGCTTCCCTGGAGTCAGGAGCTTGGTTTCAATTTTGATTTGAATGAGATCTCCAGCAGGCAGTCTAGTGCTGATTGACCAAATGTTGGGACAGTGAAACACTGCTGGTGCCGAGCCGAGGTGGATATGACCTACAGCACTAGCTGCATCTGGAGGCTTCCCACATAAAGACTAAATTCTCGTTGAAGCCCTGACACTGTGTAACCTGTGGGAATTTTTTATGAAGTCCCAGACTAAAATGATTTG
Organism: Pseudochirops corinnae; assembly: GCA_028646515.1. Classification (NCBI taxonomy): domain Eukaryota; kingdom Metazoa; phylum Chordata; class Mammalia; order Diprotodontia; family Pseudocheiridae; genus Pseudochirops; species Pseudochirops corinnae. The sequence continues at coordinate 138,328,286 of CM053590.1, forward strand.
GCTTGCAAACACGTTCCCCCACTTTGAAATATGTGGGAATGACACACATTTTGGTAAGGAAAAACAAATAGTTGAGAGTTTCAGGGATCTTAATAAGAATAGAATTATTCTTTACCTTGCAAAAAGGGGTTTGGTGTTGTGGCATGTTTTTTTTTTTATTTTTTTATTTTTGTTTTTATTTTTTTAATTTTTATTTATTTATTTATTTATTTTGGTTGTGGATGTGATGATGGTTAACTGGTGGCTCATCTTTTGTCTTCTGCTATTTGTTCTTGACAGATCTGCCTTCTGGAAATTATATTCAAGAAGATATATCTCATTGTTCCTATCTCTGTGAGGCGGGCAAGGATTGCTGTGACATAATGGCAAGCTGCAAGTGTGGCATTCACACCGGGCAGTTTGAATGCATCTGTGAAAAGGGCTACTTTGGAAAAGGACTGCAATATGAATGCACAGGTCAGTCTCCAGCTAAATTGTGTCTAGAGCCATCTCAGATTCAGACTATACACTCTCATGAGATGGTGAGCTCCATGGGAGCTCTTTTTTTTTTTTTGCCTTTTGCCTTTTGCCTTTCTTTATATCCCTAGTGTTTAGCCCAGTGCATGGTGCATAGCAGATGCTTATTAATTGGGTGTAGGTGATCATGTGGGTCACATGTTAGCTTATGATTCCTTGCAGAATGGATGTCTTGGAGACCCAAGACCATCTGTGACTTCTGGGAACATACTGTGGAATGACGGTGGTTCAGCTGTTCTAGCATCCCTTCTCATTGCCATCCCAATACCATATAGAAATTGAGGTTGTTTTATGGTTCCTTGAGTGTTCCCTAATTACTCTTCTCATCCCCAGTTTTAATTCACAGATTATAGCAGTGAGACTAAGATAATAATTTAGAATTCTTATAATCCATGAAAGGCAAGTATCTCCTTTGACACATTGACACATGACTGTGAGACCTTGGGCAGGTCACATCTTCTCACTATAACTTGTGTAGAACAGGTGCCATTCTGCATTGGTAGAGGGAGTTCCCTCACTCCCTCTATTAACGAAATTACCCATATAGTTGGGGAAGAGCTATAGGACTTTCTGTCTTGGGAATCATGAATTAGCATGTGTCTGTTCTCTGTCGAGCAGCATTTATTCACTTGATGTGTTTTCACATAAAAGCAGAAGCATGTCGATGGTTGATCATGATATGCTATTTTGAGAAGATATATTTTCTTGTAAACAAACATTAGTTGGGAGCATTCAGGAGCAATGACTTTCCTTTCTACTGGAGCACATGGTGTTTACTGTTTGTCCCATATTTGAAATATGAACAATCTTTATTTTGACAATTGGCAGAAAATCACTCTCTGCACTTGAGAAATTTCATTTTTTTCTGTTTGCTTGGATGTACCATTTCTTTTTCTCTCTTGGGTCAATTTGTCTCTTTGGCCCTCAGTTTCCACATCTGTAAAATGAAGGGAGTTGGACTAGATGACCTTGACTGTCCTTTCCAGGATCCTGTAGTACTAGACTTCCTTTCTCTCTTCCCTTTTCTATGCTGACATTTTTGTCATTGTTCCTATCTTCCCCACGTTGCTCTTTTCCTGTCTTGGATTCTTTTAGAAGTTATTTTTTTTTCTGTCTTGATTTTTCCTACTTTCCTTCTCTTCCTTTGTGTCCCAGGTCACTTCCCATCTATCGAAATCTTTCCATCCTTGGCATTGCTTTTCATTTCCACCCAGAAGCCATCCCTTCCCAGGCTCCTTGTTCTCCCCACCCAGGAGACTCTCTTACTTAAGGCATTAAAAAAAATATCCTAAGGGCTTCTGGGCCATCAAAGTAAATTTCCTAGCCTCTCCCCTCATCATATATCCTCCCACACTTTCCTATTTACTTCAATCCTTCTCTCCCTAAGTCCCAACTAACCCAAGGCAGAGGTTCTTATTATTATTATTTTTTTTAAACTTGTGCTGTAGTCAGTATGTCTGGTTCTGGTGTGGTCTTAAACTAGGCTGTTGCTCTCTGCCAATAAGTCGCTTTGGTGCAGCTGGCTGGCAAGCAAGCAGGCCCAGTCACACAGTGTCTGTCTCCCCCCAGGGCCACCCTGCTTTCTGTGGTCTGAGGAGATTCCCACACCCACTCCCACCAGTTGCACTAGCCAGTTACTGCTGCCTTTCTTCCATCTGTTGTAGGCAGAAAGGAGCAGCAGTCCAGAGGATGGTGTTGGGTGGGCTTATTCCTTGTGCTTCAGTAGAGGGACTAGAGAGAACCCTCTGCTAGATGGAGCCAGAAAGCCAAACACAGTGGGATCTGCGGTCATCCTGTCCCTCTGCTTACATCTGTGGTATTCTGCTTTAATCTTTATTGCATCTGTTGATCATAACACACATAAGGCTGTGAATTAGATACAGTTCCCTTAACATAAATGTCCATTTTGTTGTTTTTAAGCATCTGTCCTAAGGGACAAATGATATTAGATACCATAAGAAAAATGGTAAAAGATCACCATCTCATTCATTGCAACCTTTCTGGAGTTGTACTATTGTTGGTTTCTCCAGGGCTTTAAGAGGAAAGAGAAAAAAGAAAGGTTTTCAATCCTTTTCATTTTTTTTATGACTACAACCCTTTCTTAATCTCAGAAAGACAAAAAAAAAAAGAGAGTAGTAGATCCAAATAACTGATTCTCAAGCATTTTTTTACTCATGGCTCAGTAGTATCCTTTGCCATGACAAAAATTACACATATTTGGTATGATTACAAAAGTAAATTCTGTACAATTCTCCTCATACCTGGAGGAAACTCAAAGAATTCAATGTCACATAGGTGCTGTGGACTCCTTAACAAATTGTATTGCTTTATTAGCCATCAAATCTTATTGTTGTTCATGTAAGATTAGTCATTTTCTCATACTCAGAGGAGTCATAGCTCCTGGTGATCATCCTCATTTGTAGAAACATTGGCTCCAAATAGTGGTAGACACTGAGATCCAGGGAAGCAAAGGTTGCACAACCACTCTGTGGGAGAACTGGACCTAGAACACAAGTCTCCTGATTCCTAACCCTATGTTATATCCATTACACCATGTCAGTCTAGTCCCCCTATTTTACAGATGGGAAAACTGAGTCTAAGGAAGGTAGATTGTTATCCAACTTCACATAGCTGGTGTAAGTTGTAGAAGAGGAACTACATTCTTTTCCTATTGCAATAAGCTCCCACATTTCTACAGTGCCCAGAACCCTTGGTCTGTACAATAAATATTCCATAAGTAAATATACCTTTATATGTTTCTTATCACTTTACAACTAGCATTGGAACATAAAACATCTTCAGTAGATACTTAAAATACCCGCCGTTCCACAAAAAGATCCACAGTGTAAGGGACAATCTGCCTTATTCCTTTTGACATGAATCTAATTCATGAATTACTTCTTGTTACTCCCAGCAATAGAGGTGTATTTCACTTGTTATCACAGCACAAATCATCCAAAATGAATCCAAAGTTTTCTTAAACCAGACCAACTAATGAAAAGTTCTTCCAACATGTTGGAATGATTAAAATAAAACAAGGGAAAACAGACTTTGAGAGAGATATGCTTTGTTTTGTTTTGTTTTGTTGGTTTAACTATGTTAACTTTGATATTAAGAAATGTTACAAGTCCAACTCTGCCCTCTCCTTTTTTAAAATCATGTGATATAATGGAGAAAAAAAGAGTTATACTAAGAAATTAATTTTTTTCCCACTGAATCAATTCAAAAAGTAAATCACTGAAAGTGTAGGCAAGTACAGTATTGTCATTGTTTATTCTGTGTCCAAACTTACTGGTTGATTTTATCTATCTGCCACGTAATGGAATAAATGTACTCCTGGTTTAACATACTAACGTTCACTGAGAAGAACAAATATAGGGAAGACATACCAAATAGACAACTGTGTATAACTAGAGAAACCAAGTGTTAAAATCCAAAGCTTTTGCAGCTGCTGTGGACTTCCCCAAAGCAGAACACTGATCCACTTGGCATTCTGAGGACACTTGGTGACAGTGATTAATTTCCTTTCCATGAGCTTGGGAGGTAAGGAATTAGAAAAGGTCAGGCTGGACTACTAGCTCAAAGGCTTAATGCCCTGAAACAGTGCGTATGAGTGCATATATTATGTATGTATATATATATATATATATATGTATGTGTGTGTGTATATATACATATATAAACACATATAGAGATATAAATGAGGATATGCTATTTGCACACTGATACATGCATCTATATATGCATCTATACAAGTGTATTTGTGGGCAAATATACATATTTGTATACACATATGCACCTATGTATATGTGTGTGTATCTATTTGTGGATAAAAACACATATACATATTAGGGTCAGGCAGTGTCACCTTGGCCAAGTCACTTAACTACTCTGTGTCTCCCACACTACTCTCTAGGATTATAATTTGCATAATAGTTGTTGATCTGCATTGATAAAGGGAATTTACTTATCAAGGAATTCCTTACCCTAATTAAATCACAGGTCTAGACCAAAGGAAAATGTATGTCCCAGGGCTTATTAAATCTAGATATACCACCTATGTTTATATATATGTATACATATATGTGATATATGTATACATATATATGTATTTTCCACAGCTCTCATTTATAAATGCTAATAAATAACACTTTAAAGTTTGCAAAGCATTACATGTATATATGAACTTATAAGTATATGTTTATATATAATATATATATCTACATATTTACATATAAAATTTATAATCTCATTTGATCCTCACAACACCCTATAAAGGAGGGATTATTATGAACCTCCTTTCAAAGAGGAAATGGAATCTGAAAGATGTTAAGTGACTTGCCTGCAGACATCTGGCTAGGAAGTTTCTCAGGCAGGACTTAAACTCAGACCTCCCCAACTCCATGTCCAGCACTATCCAACATGTTTGTGCGAATGTGGGTGTGTATTTGTGTGATCTATACAATCTCTATCTTTACATCTATTTCTACTTCTATAACTCTTCACCTGTTTATATATCTATTTCTATCTCCGTATCTATATTCATACCTATATCTTTATCTATCCTATGCTAAAATTCTGCAAAGGTGACTGGGTCCTCCAAGGCTGTGTCAAGCAAACACTGGCAAAGTCTTGAGTACAGAGTTGGAGACCGGCTATGTCTGTTTTCCAAGGACTGGCCTACCTGGATTCAGGGAGGGTGGTCACTGTGTTAGCTGAGGGAAGGTCATCTTCTGAGCTTCTCAGGGATTTGATAGGACTGGTGTTTTCCTGTATAGCTTTCCTGACTTCTCTGATGCAGCTTCCTCTCTACATATGACCTGATTAGCCCTGGCTTTCCTGTCATAGCAGCCTGAAAATATAAAGAGCCTCCTCAGGACCTAGCTGGTGACTGAAATTTGATGGCTGTCTGAGATTATTTGAGTTGCTGTACCCAATGACTTGCATTTCCAGAGGGGGAGGGGGAGATCCAGAGTCCTTGTGTGGAAGGGGAGATCCAAATCCCTGTGTCCTTGCTGTGTTAGGGCAAAGTAAAACTCCTCCTTTATTAAATGTTCAGTGACCTATGCAGTATATCATATCCTCCCAACATTGAACCTGAACTAAGCAGATCAGAGCCATGCCAACGCAAGGGGTCATGATCTGCGTCTGTGAAAGAAGTGCCAATACCTGTGAAATTAAGGACTGAAGTATATTTTCTTTATTAAAATCCTACTCCTGTGCCTTATCATGGTGGTAGGATTGTTGTATGTTCCTGAAATCTTGTCTATGGAACCTAACAGGCAGGTTCTGCCAGTCTAGAATGACATTGAGTACAGGCTGTGATGGATTGTGCACCTTATCAGAGGAGCAGTCTAGATAACTTTACAGAGGCTCTTCATCAAGCTGACCACTGGATTTTGGGAAGTCATAGCAACTCATGTCAAGACTGTTTATTAATGTATGGATGGGCTGTGAATCTCTCCAATGGAAAAAGGATGAGCACCAGTGGAAAAAAGAAAAAAAAGGTTGTTTGAAGTATTCAAAAATATGTGTGTGTTAAATTGACTACAGGTCTCAATAACGTGTAATGAACACCAGAGAATATTCTGTAACTTAGGGTTTCTTTGGTATGCATTCCTGCCCAAGTATTCTATCAGATCATTAGAGAAAAAAGAGATCAAAGACACACATACATTCTTGAATGGAATACCAATAACATGGAGGGATCTTATTTTCTTAAACAGAGTTCAGCTTTAAAAAAAAAACCCAGCTGAGCATATTAGATTTGTAAAATAAAAAGAATTTGCAGAATGCATTGCCTATTTGTCTTTATATAATGCAAAGGAATGTTGCTGGCAGTTTGACATTGATGTCATAAAAGGGGGGGATATAAAGCTTGATATATAGCGGGGGCACTGGTGATTAATGCTTTTAATTTTCCATTGTCTGGTCAAGTAGATACCAGGTGGATCATAACTATAACACACATCATAAGTATAACATCATAGATTTGAAATGTCTGTTATGCCTTATTTCATTGATTCCTTCTGGCCTTTTGCATAACTGAAATCTTATCTCTAGATCTTTCTGTTTGGGACATCACACAACCCCTAACATCAGTCAGCTGTATTCTTTACAGGTGGTTTTAATAATGTGTCTAATATTCTGCAATTCCAAAAATGAAGGAGTCTGTCCAGTTCCTGCTTCTGACTGCAAAGCCTCTTTCTACACCTCCATTCCTATCCTGTCCCATCATTAGATTGCCTTTAGTAAATCTGGGGAGGGAATAGAATGTAAAAGCAAAGGCTCCCCTGCTAAGGCACATATTTAGCTAGCCTCTCTTCACTTTATTTAAAGTAAATGTGTTTTATTCTTACCATGAAAACCCAACTGGGGTCATGAAAAAATCTGACACCACTGAAAAAAACTGAACAAGATAATATAACTAAAGGCCTCCTTTCCCTTGTTCTTAATCTCCAAGTACCAATGTACCATATAGATCTGTCTCTCATTATTGCTCTACAACCAGCCCACCTATTTTCCAGTTGTATATATCCCAGAAAAATGTTTTTTCTTTCTTTTTGCTACATCTTCCATACAGATTTTCATTAATAATAACCATTTTAAAATCCTAATAATGGTGGGGTTTTTTTAAATGGACCCATAATTTCAATAGTATAATAAAGTCCCTGAGAGAAGTCTCCTGCCCCCCCACTTAGCTTTTTAACACACTACATTAACAAGTTGAATGTAGATGGGGTACTGGACACTGAAAAGTTAAGTGATTTGCTGAGCAACTCATAATTTCAATGGTATAATTGGTATATACTATTTTATATTATTTATATATAGCATATAAATGGTATAGATCTTCAACCTTGGATTTTCTGACTTGCAGGCCAGCTTTCTAGACACAACATCATAACGTTTTCATAATGATTTTTAAGAAGCCCCAAATGCCAATACTTTGCCTGTTTAAAAAGGAAAAAACAAAACTATAGATAACTCATTATTATAAATTGCCTTGGTATTATGACCTTTCTAGGATCAGATTATTCCAGAGGGTAATAAAGCATTTATTTAGTGGCTTACGAGATAACTTTAAAATTTAGATGAAATCTCAGCCTGATATACAGCATTGAGGATACTTGCCAAGCTTGCTTTATTTACATAGGAATTATCCTGGGAGTCAACCGAGGAGTCATCCTGGATTCCTCATTATCTCTCACCACCCGCCATATCCAAGCTGTTGCCAAGCCCTGTCCATTTCATCTTTTGCAACAGCTCACAAACACTCCTCCTCTCTTCTAACATTTCTATGGCTGGTGCAGGCCCCATCACATCTCGTCTTCATTATTGCAACAGCTTGCCGATGTGTCCACCTACCTCAAGTCTCTCCCACTCCAGTCCAAGAGTGATTTTCCTAAAGCACAGATCTGATGACGTCACTCCCCTAGTCAATAATCTCCAGCGATTTCCTGTCACCTCCAGGATGAAATACAAAATGCTTATGTTTGACATTCAAAGCTCTTCATAACCCATAACCTTCATACCTATCCAGTCTTACGCTTTCTTCCCAATATGTACTTTTCAATCCAGTGACACTGGCCTCCTGGCTCTTCCATGAACAAGTCCCTCCATATCTCTGCTCTGGGCATTTTCTGTGGTTGTCCCCCATGTCTGAGATGTTCTGCCTCCTCAGAACTGCATATTGGCTTCTCTGGCTTCCTTTAAGTCCCAACTTAAATCCTGTCTTTTATAGGAAGCTCTTCCCAACCTCTCTTAATTCTAGTGCCTTCCCTTTGTTAATTATTTCCTATTTAGCTTTAACAGGACAGCTAGCTAGGCAGCACAGTGGATAGAGTGCTGGGTCTGGAGTCAAGAAGACCTGAGTTCAAATTTAGCCTTACTTAGTTACTGACTAAACTATGTGACCCTGGGCAAGTCACTTAACCTTGTTTGCCTCAGTTTCCTGAGCTAGAGAAGGAAATGGCAAACCACCCCAGTATCTTTGCCAAGAAAACCCCCCAAAAAGGGTCACAAAGAGTCAGAAATGACTGAAAAATGATTAAACAACCATTTAGTTTGCTTTGTATATATGTTTGCCTGTTGCTGCACCGCGGACCCCCCCCCCCCCCACTAGACTGTCAGTTCCTTGAGGGCAGGAGCTGTCTTTTGCCTCTCTTTATGTCCCTCGAAGTTAGCATTGGGCCTGGTACTTAATAAACATTTAATAATTGATTGACATAGGGATTAGGGACTGGGCCTATGATTTCATTGGTATAAGGAACTCCCTCTACAAATGCAGGTCAGCACTTTCTCTGCAGGTTATAGTCAAGAGCTATTAGGACATTGAGAAATTAAGTGAGGTGCTCAGAGTCAGGTCTGTTTGGCTGTGAGGATGGCTATCCACTCTGCCACATTGCCTCTCAAGACAAGCTCAGTAAAGGTAAAACTAACTCTAAACTCTGCTAAGTGTAAGGAAAAGTAGAGACTATTTTATAAGTTTACAACTTAAAAAAAAATCTGTATGCAAAACTCAAACACTAAAAAAATTGTTATTTTCTTTTTCAGGTCAGTAAATCTGCTTATTTTAAGTAAAAGTAAATATGCTTGTCAAAAAACATGTATCCTTACATTTTCAAGCAATATCTGCTTATAAACATGTATTTTCCTATTTAGTGAAAGTATAAAGCAATATCCCCTCTAATTTCAAAAGAATATGTGGGGCAGCCAGGTGGTGCAGTGAATAGGGCGCCAGCTCTGGAGTCAGGAGGACCTGAGTTCAAATGTGACCTCAGATACTTAACATTTACCTTGGGCAATTCACTTAACCCCAATTGCCTTGCCTTCCCTCCTCAAAAAAAAAAAAAGGATATGTAATTCTCTGTCAGAGGATTCTTAAGAATCATGTATTATTTTTTTTACATGTGAAGAATGATTTTAACAAAAAAATATATTTTAATATCTTCTGAAAAATTTCTCACTAGAAATAAAACCTAATAATGACTGGACAAATATGTATTAAAAACTAGAATTTAATAGATCCCCTCATGCATTATAGTAGAGGAATAAAAAATTTTAAAGTAATGTGGTAGAAGAGTTTTATCTTCTTTTTGTGGAAGCTTTTGTCATTTTGATTTTATAAAATAATCTTTAATGCAAATGATTGGTTTGTGTGCCAGTAAACTATATGTAAAAAATAGGGCACATACTAATTGAAGGGCACAAATCATATGGGATGGGAAGGGCACAAATTTTTTTCCAGTGTTCCATACAAGGTAATGTGTGAATAATTACTGGAATGTGAAATTGGAATCAGACCACCTGGGAGCTCAATTCACAGAGCTGGTTGGTCTGGATGCCCAGTAATATTGCATGCAGGCATGTGTAGGAGAGCAATCCAGCCCAAGTGATTTGGAGGCAGATACAGTTTTGTGTCCTGATACTCATCCATTCAGGTGGAAAGGACAGACTTCATATAAGAATGCCATCCTGTTTCCTTGGCAACTAAAACAGAAGAGATAAGAAGCCTAAGAGGAAGAAAAGTGAATTATTGGGGGAGAAAGAAGTTTGAGGACTTAGATCTTAGCTGTCGTTGGACTTGTTATTGTTAAAGGTTAAGATTAAAAATAAAAAATTTTGAGTCTTCAACTGGGAATTTGGATCTTTCCATTAAAGAAAAAAAGTTTTGAATGTGCTTTGAGATCTTTGAAAGAATGGAGAAATATATGATTATGTAAAGAGGAAGTATAGTATAAGGAAAAAACTGGGCTGTGAATCATAGAACTAAAACTAGAAGGAATTTCGGAGATCATCTGGTCCAACTGCTTCACTTTATAGAAAGAAAACTAAGTGATTTGCTCAGAGTCAGAGCTAAGATTCAAACTCAAACCCTCTGAGTTCAGTCCTGTAAGTCAGAAAAATCTGGGTTCATGTTATTCCTCTGTCACTATAAGCCACCCGATGTTGAATAAACTTTTATGAGCCTTAGATTTCTGCGTTGTAAAATGAGATGAATGACACAAAACTTCATAAAGAGACTTGCTTATAAAAGAAGTGAAATAATCCACATGATGTATTTTTGTATCTATATGGCATTATGTAAATATGGGAGTCATGTTTAATGATTATTATATTTCTATTGAAAATGTATTTAATCCAAATGAATCTTTTATTTTTATCCCTTTATCATCAACATGCTAAAAGTGAGAGGTGTCTTGATGTATTACATAGAGTACTGGAATTGGAGTCAAAAGATCTGAGTTCAAATCCTGCCTCTTACATAGGTGCTTGACTGTGGATATATCTTCGTTATCCTCAGGCATCTTTCTAAGACTCTGATGGGTAATGGATGGGTTCAGAAGCAAGAAATCACTTATTTAAGGTACTTGCTTTAATATATCCACCTGATTTAATTGAAATTAAGTTAACTACAGGATCCTTCAGCACCAGATTGGCAGCCTCAGCTTTAACTGTTTTCACCTTGACAATGCAGGAGCAAGTCAGCACTGCTAAGCCCAAATCATGGGAACTTCTTATAAGCCTGGAAGAGGTTATGAATACTCTACATAAAATTTCTGAGATTCTAAATGATTAGTGAAGCAGCTGATTCTAAGGGAGAAAAGATATGTAAGTGGGAGGAGGAAGGAGAAGTAATTTAATTGGAATTGACCCCAAATGGAAATTTAGGTGTACTGGGTACATGGAGTGGCCACCCATACCGTAGAACCTCAATTCTTTCACACAGGGTGTGTGGACATCTATTCAACCTGCTTTCACAGTCACAGGTCTAGGTTCTGAGAGAAGATTATACTCAAATTCATTAGTTTGAGCCCCTACATATGTGTTTCCATCTACACAAACCAGCCTGTCATTCATAAAAAAAAATAATATCTTTAAATCTTAAATACAACCACTTAAAAATAAGGCTAAAGAAATAACAATAACACAAATACTTATATTACAGCAAGCACAGTGATAATAAAATACATCACAATCTACATATTATCCAGGATCACGCCTCCCTACAGTGCACTCAGAATTTGTGGAAGAGAATGGGCACACAGAAATCTGGCAAATCGATCATGAATACCCCATAGGCTCAGGGTAACCTACAACTATGGACATATAAACTTCAGTGTCCTCCTTTTATCTCAGGAACTGGACATAAAAGTTCTTTGATGAACATAGATAGCTTCTATATTCAACAGATACTTTCACTATTAAGAGAATTTGATCTATTTTGTGCTTGCCAAGTACCTCAGGATGCAGGATTACCAGCCAAAATGGTTAATTCACTGGTTTATCTCTGATTCTCTGCTTCCACTGTTCCTCTGCTCACCTAAGTTCATTCCTCCATAGCAACTGAATGTCCATCTCTTCTAGTTTCAAGTTTAGCTGATTTATTTCTAAAATCTGCCTTTTTACTTCTTACTCTCTTTTTATCTTTCTAGGTTCAGACCCTGGCTTCTCTCTGAGAGTAGCTTATAATTAGCAAACAAATTCTTATCTTTGGTCTATATGATAAGATCAATTACATTTGTCATATAATCGTAGATTTTTCTCTCTGGTGTCCATGTCACTCTAGTACCCTATAGCTAGTAACATTCAAAATGTATTTTATCATCTCTGTTCTTGTTGTGATATAAGTATTTGTGTTATTATTATTTCTTTAGCCGTATTATTAAGTAAGTGGTTATGTCTAAGATTTAAAGTATTATTTTTACGAATAACTGACTGGTTTGTGTAAATGGAAACACAAATGTAGGGGCCCAACTAATGTGGTAAGTAAGGGAATTGAACAGTCTCAGAATTCTGAGTAAGAGTAAGTGTTTTTCTTAGAACTCTGAGAAGTACTTTAAAGAGACAGCACTTTATATTGAGAAAGATGACACTGAAGAATAATTTTGATGCTCACTCAGATGACCGTATCTTCTTTTATTTTGGGAATGTCTTTTTTCCTCTTGAATTTTGCAGGAAAAAAATGCATGAACATACAAAAAGAAAGACTTTGAACCTCTCAAGATGGTATACCTCTTTGGAAGAAAATACATCACAGACAATAGAGTTTTCAAAAATAAGAAGAGCAAACAAGACAAAAGGAAGTAGTTTTAAAAATAAAATGGGAAAGTGGTGTTTAGATAAAGCAAGACATTAGCTAAAAGATGTGGGGTACAAGATGTTAATTTCAAATACCAGGAGATGGAGAGAAGAAACACATAGCTATAAAACAAGGAGAAAAGGAGTTAGGCAGGGAAGTAGAAGTATATTTTTAAAAATAAGAATATAGTGGAAGCCACATTGTTGTAATCAGAAAATCTCAGTTGGAATCTTGGTTTTGACTCTTACCATGTGACCATGAGCAAATCACAACCTTTCTGAAGCTGTTTCCTCATCTGTCAAATGGGATTAATAAATAGCACTTTTATTAACTACCTCATTGGGTTTTTATGGGAGAAAAGTGCCATAAAACATAAAGTGCTACATAAATATAAATTGTTATTATTGGAAATGAATAATATGCCTATGAATAATTTCTTTCCTTTCCATTCATTATACTTTGTAATGGTGTCCTTTTATGCTTCTCTGTTATTATCTCCTGTAACTTTTGCAACCATTTAGTGAGTTTGGTTGCAATTATTCTCTTTCATACTGTGCCAGTGCTGTACAGAGAGGAATCATGTTTCAGACAAAGGTTAGACTAGATGACCTCTAAGGCCCTTTCCAGCTCTGGGATCCTGTGGTTTTATGAAACTTGGTTCACCAACTTATTGAGTGACTTGGGAAAAGTCAGTCAGTAGTATAGCTAGGAATAATCTGCTCTGTCCCTAGCCTTATATACCACACCCCCTCCAAATTAAAGGGGGTAATACATAGTGGAATTTAAGTGTTGAAAAACACAGCTCATGCCAAGGTCAAATGCTTGCATTTTGATTTTCCTATGAAAAATTCACAGATATCACGCAGAAGCCAACCCAAACTTCTTATGGCATGGGAATATGGGAAAGAGAAGTTTTGTTAGAGTAATTGGAATACCACAAAGTGTCTTCGCCTAGACCACACAGATAATCAGATGAGAGACACATAACACTCATCCTTTTCATCACAGAAATTTCATCCAGACTTAATTCTGACACCCTACAAAGGGAATTAATTTAAATACATTAATTTATTCATTCAACAAGTATTTATTAAGTACACACTTCATACAAGGCACTGTCCCTATTGCTTTGGGAGATGCAAGGTTGCCCTCGAGGAGTTTACAATCTTATAATGGAACAAAGCTATTCACATAGTTAATTACAACAAGAAAAATATCACCAAAGTTCAGATGAAAAAGCACTTTGTGCTTGAGGGAGACATCAGGAAAGATTTAATGGAAGAAATAGAATTTGAGTTGAGTCTTGAAGTATGGGCAGAATTCTGATCAGCAGAGATGGGGAGAATGGTATTTCAGGCAGAGATAATAGGACAGTCAGAGAATGGGGACACAAAAGTACAAATCATGGAAGATAAAGTTGGAAAGAGAAGTTGGGGTCAGATTGTGGTTGATCTTAATAATATTTCAAGCTAAGGAATTTGTGCTGTATTCTTTTTTTTTTTTTTAATAAATGTGCTGTATTCTTTAGGCAGTGGGGAGCCATTAAAATTTTCTGAGCAGAGGACTGACATGGTGAAAGTAGCAGCTTGATTTATCTAGCATTCTTGTGTAGGATGGATTAAATAAAAAAGCATCTGGAGGCAGTTAGGCTAACAATAGTTAGACTATTACAATTGTCCTGGCGGGGAGTGATGAGAGCCTGAACTAGATTTAGTGGCAATGAGAATGGAAAAGGAAGGAATGATGTGAGCAGCACTGGGAAGGAAATACCAAAAGGACTAAGTGACTTGATTTCGGGTCGTAGGGGGATCCAAGGGAGAAGCAGTAAAAATGATAACCTTTCAGGCTTGAGTGACTGAGAATATTAGTGATAACAATGGTGAAAATTAATGGGAGATGAGGAGTTTGGTTTTTGCCACACTTATTTTAAATCACCAGCAGGATATTGTCCCACTGTACTTTGCCTTGGTTATACCACATATATTGTGTTCAGCTCTTAGAACCATTGATAAACTGAAGCACATTCAGAGGATAGACCAGATAGTAATGGTTAATAAAAGCCCGCAAGAGTGTTTCATTTGACTAACAGTGAATCATCCTTGCTTTCTTGAGGATGTTTAGTCTGTAAAGGAGAAGCCTTACGAGGATCGTGATAACTTTAGAATTTTATAGGATAGTACTTGGAAGAGACGTTGGATTTGTTCTGCTTGGCCTCAGAGGCAAAATAGGAGAAATGGGTTCAAATTCCAAAGTTGCAACTTTAAGATTGATATAAGGAAAAAGTTCTTAACAGTTAAAGCTATTCAAAGTCAAACAGATTACTTTAGGAATTATCTGTTTCCCCCTCACTGCAGGACTTTCGAGCAGAAGCTAGATAAATAATATAATATTTTCACATAAGGATTAGAATGGGCCTCTAAACTCCCTTTCAAGTCTGAAATCCTATTATTTGATCTGGAAATGTGGGAATAGATTCTGGAAGAGGTCAGGGCTGAATGTATACATCGCATATGGAGGTTGTAATTGAAGCTATTCAGATGACCAGGGAATATAGTATTAAAAGAGGAAAAGACCATGAAAGATAGATACTTTGAGGGGCAGGAAGGAAAGGAATCAGTAGATTGAAAAAGGAATAATGAGAAAACCAGGAAGACACAGATAATGTAATGCCATGATAGCAAGAGGAGGAGAGAATTTCAAGAAGTGGGTTGGTTAATAATGTCAGATACTACAGAACAGACAAGGATTCTATATCCTGAGAAAAATCCCTTCCTTTGAATAGGAGGACATTGATGGTGATCTTTGAGAAAATGCTTCTATAGAGTGGTAGAAACAGAAACCAGATTTGCAAAGGGATACAGAGTTAATTGGTGGTGAGGAAGTAGAGACAAAATTATAAATGAGAGAAATTAAATGGTAGTTGGAAAGATTAGAAAAGTTAAGAAAAAGGGGTTTTTTTTTTTTGGTTGAGACCTAATTTTGTTCATTGGAAAAATTGAAGGTATCAATAGAATGAACAAGACTGAAGATACAAGACAAAGACAGTTTTAACAGGGCAAAAAGCTCCAGAAGATGAGATAAAGGGGTTAACCTTGAAAAAGAAGATGGACACTTTTTGAAACAGGAGAAAGAGAGGCTAAAATGAGTGAAAACATAGAAATTATGAGGTAAAAAGGTGGGTGATTTAATTTTGATCTTTTGAGTAATGTAAAAAGAAGGATGATCACTGAGTGTGAGGGTGAAGAAGAGTCAAGTGGGAGGACAGAAGTAGGTGGGAATAAAATTGGAACAGCTACTGTGGGAAGCATGATAGGGAGTCAATAAAGTATTTTTTAAAATTCTAGCTTTCCCCAAGGATAGCTCTGAAGGCAAAGAAGGAAATTGTTGTTTCCCCTCCCCCACCCCAAGATAGAAACCCAGTCCTAGGCCTTGAAGGCCAAGAAGGTGGTGCTGAAGGGTGTCCATAGTCACAAAAAGAAGAAGATCCAAACATCCCCCATCTTCCAGCAACCCAAAACACTAAGACTTTGAAGGCAGCCCAAATACCCTCAGAAAAGTGCCCCTCAGAGAAACAAGCATGGTCACTGCCATCAGTAAGTTTCCCTTGACCACTGAGTCTGCTATGAAGAAGACTGAGGAAAACAACACCCTGTTCTTCATTGTGGACATCAAAGCCAACAAGCATCAGATCAAGTAGGCCATAAAGAAGCTGTATGACATTGACGTGGCCAAGGTCAACACACCGATCCAGCCGGAAGGAGTGAAGAAGGCCTGTGTCCGACTTGCTCTAGACTACTATGCTTTCAATATTGCCAACAAAATTGGAATCATCTATCCTGTGTCGAGCTGTCCCGCTCCACCTATAATAAAAAATTTTCCAGAAAAAAAAAATCCTAGAGAATTGGTTAAGACCCCACTAAGGTTTCTGAGCATGAATTTGTAGTAGATCCAGTATTACTTTGTGAATTTCAGACACGTGCCTGGGCTTGAAATCCTAAGTTGCACAAAGAAAGGCAAAAATATAGTCCCTTCAGACAAGGAGTTTACATCCTAATGAGAAGACAATACTTAAACAACTATGATTCCACCTCAGGAAAGAGAGCCGGGTTGGCTACATAATATACAGAATTGACTTAAAAAAAAAAACAAAAACCTCATGGGAACTGAAAAGATCACCAAGTAAAAGAGTAAGTATAATGAGAAGAAAGGGGACCTAGGAAAAAGTATGGTGAGGAACGCCCACAATTAGGAGGCATTATGTAGATGAAGATCCTAGCAAAGGAAACAGACACGATGGAAAATACAATAGAAATACATTCATATATTAGGAACAAACGTCTTCCAGCAGTATCATGATGTTGAATCATTCCTGAAATTTTTGACAGTGTCTACATGACACAGCTCTCATCTGTTGTAATGGAAAAGTCAGGAGAAAACCAAAACTGTAATACTTTAATTACATGCCTAAAAATGTATTAAGGTCATTATTGACTCTATCTTGTCAAGTCCGATGGCACAGAAAGGGCTTTTGTTCTGGAGCATTGCAATGGCTAGTCCAGCCTCACCTACTGCCTCAAGCTGTGTAACTCTGCAAGTACGACTGTATGAGTGAAAACAAGGATAAAAATTCTTGCTTTACTAATTGCCTTATTGATCCTCCATGCTCCCTTTCTTGAGGAGCCCTTTTCCAGTCCTTCCCAACTGCTACTGCCTTCTCTTTCATATGATCTTTACCAATGCTGAATATATCTTGTATCTACCTACTTATTTACAAATTGTCTCCTCCATTAGAATCTTTGTAGGTAGGGACCATTTTTGTCTTTCTTTGTATACCTTGCACTTAACATGGTGGTGCCTTTGTATTCTTTGTACTTAACATAATAATTGTTTAATAAATGCTGGTTTGAGTGACCATAATTAGATTGTGAGATCATGGAGAAAAAAACTATTAAAGATTCAAAAATGAGCTGGTAACCACTGCATTGGGTAATTTCCAGGTCCTGCTAATACTAATGCTAATTACTCACATATACAACAGGCATAAAGGTTCCTTTTAAAAAACCTGGAGGTGTAGTGCAAATATGGTTAGCTTCATTTTACAACAAGAGAGCTGAGGAGTTCCTTGGTAGTCACACAACCATTAAGTGTTGGAGTTGAGTCTCTCCCAAATTCAAATCTAGCACCCTTCATTTTTTTTTTGCCACAGAGCTATAATGAGCATTTTTCTTCTGCAAAGGGCAAGTGGCAGGGGGTTCATTCAGAGTGGGACTGACCTGGATTTCAGCAATCTGGGAGAAGTGCACCTTTGGACAAGATAAGATTTCTGAGTTGCAAAAGAGAGGCAAAGCCCACCACCACTGTCTTACATTTAGGGTAGGACCAGAGAGTGGAGGAAATATGCCCAGAACAGTATTATTGGTGCCATCTAAACATCATGCCTCAGGACAAAACTCTAATTGCACCCACGCACACACCAGTTACAGCTCCATTCAACACAGATAATTTGATAATAGAAATCAGTCAGCAACATAATGTTCTAGAAAACAATAATTACATGTGTATATGCCCATGCACATCAATAAAATCAACTTAAATTACAGTGGAAATTGAGGCTGTAGAATTTCTTTACTTGGCTTCAGTCATAAGCATCTGTGATGTCTGCAGCTATATAGAATATGCCAGATTATGACTCAAAGGCATTGGAAGCAGATATCTTATGGGATGCCAGGTGTTGAAATGCAGGTGCACAAATGAAAAAACATTTACGCTCTTCTCTTCCTCTCTAGAGAGCAGAATTTTGTGAAATGAGATCCCAAGTACACAATGAACTCAGTGCCTCCTGAGAGAATAAAACAGTAGGATGAGAAATTGTTCTTTTCTGCCCCCCTGCTAGATTGCTTCATCCATTACAAAACTCTTAGATGTTTGTCCCCTGTGCTTAAATTTAGAAAAAGCTAGACCAGACTGATATTCAGGAATCTAAAATGATCCCTAAACCACCCCACAACTCTACTCCCCCACTCACACACACAAAAATCTTTCTAAATAGCTTGTTGGGTTTTGAAATGTTGAATTACAGTATTTCATCCTTACTTGACATAAGAATCATACACCTAGACTGGAAGGAACCTTAATAGTCGTTTAATTCTCTCACTTGATTTTATAGATAAGGAAACCAAGTCTCAGGCAAATTAAGTGACTTGTCCAGTGTCTCACAGGTAGTTAGCATATGAGGAGGGGAATTAGTTTTGTACTCATGTCCTCTAATTCTAGATCCAGTGCACCACATGCTAAAAAATATCTTTCTGGTCTTTATTTTGGAACAGGAGCACAGAAGGAGAATAAAATGTCTGTATTCCTAAATCAGGAATGATAGGTTTCTATGTAGAAATGGCTCTCGTGATGATACCTCTTGGATTTTCCTGAATGGTCTTCCTTTTTTTTTTTTTTTTTTTGGAGGGGGGAAGGCAACGCACTTGAGGTTAAGTGACTTGCCTGAGGTCACACAGCTAGTAAGTGTGTCAAGTGTCTGATGTCGGATTTGAATTCAGATCCTCCTGACTCCAGAGTCAGTGCTTTATTCACTGTGCCACCTAGCAGCCAGATGGTCTTACTTTCAAGACATGAAAGGCTGCTCTTGATAAAACTAGAAGGATTACCCTTCATCAGACTATGTGCCCTAATTTGGGGTTTAGAAAATATTGTGGCTATTGGCAAAGAAATGAGGTTCTCATTATCAAACTGTAATGAACTCTGTCCCAGTATCACATGGAGCTGGTAGATGCCTGGTTGTCCCAGTTATAACTGATTCCAATTTCAAAACATAAGCATTTTGTCAGAGACTTTAAGGAATGAAAGAACTGAGTATGTTTAGGGGTCATTTCTTACTTCTCTTGCCTTGTGATTCCCACCTTGGGAACCTAGGGTGATGTTCAAATGTTAACCCCACCCCCTTTCTTAGCCTACTGAGACTGGCTCTCTGCTTTCAAGCATGAAGGTCATAATATTACAGAGCAACAATTTTATTACATAAATAAAGAAAACACTGGGGGGTGGACTATTAAAGAAACAGCCACTAGTCCTAAAGACAATGCAATCACTCAAGTCATTTAGAATCCCAAATATGAGGCTTCTTTTGGAGAAACTTCTCTACCTTCACACCTTCAAGTTCTTTCTTGGGTTCTGTGCTTGCTGTTTGAGGGAGAAAGAGAGTAAGGAGAAGGAGGAAATTTTTCCTTGCTCTTTCCCACAATTCCCTTGGCCACCTCTATAATAGTTCTCATCTTTTACCATCGTCTCTCCCTCCCAAGAAAAAGGAGCACAAACCTTCCAGAGTCCTGTTCTGCTTTCTCTTTGCTATACTCCCCATCTTGATGATTCTGCACCACCTTTTTGTTTTCAGTGTTCCCCACTCACCAATCCCACACATCATCATGTATCATTTCCCACAGACACTATTTCTGTTCCTCACTCTGCTTGAATAAGGGAAAAGATCCCAGAACTCTCTATAAAATATCATGAAAAGTTTGTTTCAATTCCTAAAAATTTCCCTTTTTCCATTATGCCAGCTTTGTGAGGTTTTATGGAGGAGGCAATCTACCTTGTGAGACCCAGCGGTGTGTGAGGCACGAGCAAGGTGATTTATACATATAAAAGATTTAGGTAAGATTGAGCAAAGAAATTAAACCAAAACCTGCTAAAAGATTTGGAAAACCTCCCTGTTGGAACTGTGGTTTCTGTGAGGAGTTGGCCAGTATTTTTGAAACACAAAGATAATCTGCCTCACCTAAGATTTTTGGGGAAGCAAAGCAAGCAAAGGTCAAACTTTTCTCCTGCTACAATCTACTTTTTTCCATTTAGAATGAGCTTGAAACCCCTTGGAGATCACTTTGACTTGTTAAAGTTTGTGTTTTTTTTTTTTTAATTACAAACTCATAATAGGAAAGGACATCATTGGAAAGAAGCAATTCAGCTCAGTTCAACCTCCAGAGGAATCATCATTACAGCATCCTGAGCAAGAGGTTGTTCAATTTCAGATTGAAGAACTACAGTGAAAGGGGCCTTGAAGCACCCCCATTCCACTTTTGAACAGTTCTAACTATTAGGAAGTTTTTTCCTACATCTAACATCTACCTTTCTGCAATTTTCACCTATTGTTGCTAGCTGTGCTCTTCACGGCCAAGCAGAATAAATTCAATCCTTATTCTATATAATGGCCCTCTACATACTCAAAGGCATCTCTTTGCTTGTATTCAGGCCAAGTATTTTCAGTTTCTTCAGTCTAGCCTTGTCTGGATAGCAATCCCCACAACCCTTCTTGTCATCTTCTTCTTGTGGTATAATGTAAAGATCATGGGATTTGGAGCCAGCAGACACTGGGTTTGAATCTTAACTGTGTCACTTCTGACCTTGAAATTCAGTTTCCTCATCTGTTAAATAAGGATATTAGACAATGTAATCTCTAAGCTCCCTCATGTTTGATTTTAGTAAAAAAAAAAAAATTGAATTTCTGACAATGGGCAATTTTAGATCTCTTTCAGTCAAGCAGTAAATTGAAGGTAAGATGATACACAGTCCCTGAAATAGCAGCATCTGGGGAATCTTTTTTTTCCCTTTCAGAATCAGTTGTTGTTCATTTAAAAAGTTATACATCAACTTGATAAAGTAATGAGTTAGGGTGGCTGGTTAAAATAACCAGATCAATCATACAGTGGCCAGTGATTCCAGTCATGTAGATAGTCCATAATTTATTTGCTTTAGGAAGACAATGAAGTCTTTCTGGTGTTAAGGGAACAACAGAGTGTATCAAAATTGTTAAGTCTGTGAATCATAGTGAGGCACCTGGGTGGCTCAGCCAATAGAGTGCTGGGCCTGGACTCAGGAAGACCTGAATTCAAATAGGACCTCTGACACTTACTAGCTGTGCGACCTTGGACAAGTCATGTAACCCCTGTTTGCCTTAATCTACTGGAGAAGGAAATGACAAACCACTCCTGTAACTTTGCCAAGAAAACCCCATAGGGGGTCACAACAGGTCAGTCATGACTGAACCACAACAATGAATCTTAATGACCAAAAATGTAGATCTCTATTGACAATAATTCACTTTCCTCTTGGGCGTAATTTGCCAACAGTGTGGCTGTGATGCAATTATTTCGTACTTTGTAAATATGAGTAGACGTTTTTAGTGAATTCTGTGCCAAGCAAATGATACGCAAATTCTCCCCAGCTATCCGATACCAAGACTTATTCCAGTGCCACCGTTTGACTGAAATTGCTTTCTAAAGGGTACCAGTGATTTCAGCCTCTAGATTCAGTTGTCTTTCCTCATTCATCATCCCCCTTAACCTTTCTGTGGCTTTTCACATTGCTTGCTACCCTTCTCCTAGACATTCTCTCTTCCCTTCGCTTCTGTTACACCATTCTCTTCTGGTTTACCTTCTATGCCTGAACTCTCACCTTCCATTTGTTGGCTTATCATCCATTTCCCAACAGATCCAAACAATCTATCCTGGGCAGTTTTCTTTCTCTGTTATCATCTACTTTGGGTTCAATTACTATCTCTATGCTGATGGCTCCCAATTCTGTGTATCTGGCCCAAATCTCTCTTCTGAGCACTAATCCTATGAAGATCAACTGCCTGCCAAACATTTCCAACTCCATGTTTCATCTGTATTTCAAATTCATGGTGTATAAAATGTAATCAATTACCTAAACCTGCGCTTCTTCCAAGCTACCTAATTCCTGTTGTGGATGCTTACTTTCCTGCCAGTCTTCCAGGCCCATTCCATTATATCCATCTGCAACTCTTCTCTACCAATTCTCTACCAAAGACTCTATCAAGTCTTGTTGAATTTACCTCCAATCCCAATAAAAACCACATTTAATAAGCACCTACTATTTGCCAGGCATTGTACCAAGTTCTTGGTATACAAAGAGAGGTAAAGAGTCCCTGTTTTCAGAGAGCTCACTGTCTAAGGGGGGGTGACAACATGCAAACAATTATATATATGAGTAAAATCTATACCAGACAGATTGGAAATAATCCCAGAGGGAAGGTGCTAGCATCAAAAGGGCTGAGGAAAGACTTCTTGTAGAAAAGGAGGCTTTACCTGAGAGAGGAAGGAGTCCAGGAGGTAGAGACTAGGAAGGAAAGAATTCCAGGCACAGGGGACAGCTAGTGAAAACTCACTAAATTGGTAGATGAGAGAGAGTGTCATGTGCTAGAAATAACAAGGAGGTCAATGTCAATGGATCATATTCATTAAAAATCTTGCTTGTATGGCCAACTCATATAGCTACCATTTTAGTTCATCCCCTTAATACTTGTTGCTGCTGTTCAGTTGTGTCCAACTCTCTGTGATCCCATTTGGGGTTTTATTGGAAAAGATAAGAGATTGATTTGCCATTTCCTTCTCTAATTCATTTTGTAGATGAGGAAACTGAGGCAAACAGGGTTAAGTGATTTGCCCTGGATCATATAGCTAATGAGTGTCTGAGGACAGATTTGACTACAGGCCCAGTGCTCTATTTGCTGTGCCATCTAGCTGCCTTCAGCACCTGTTACCTGGCCTGTCTTAAGTGTCTTAAGACACTGTAAGTGTCTTACAGTAATTGATGTACCTCCATGCTTTCTTCTTCTTCAATTCCTCTTACATGAAGCTGCCAAAATAATCTTTTCCAGGAACTGGTCTGACTATATCACTTCTCTGCTCAAAACTTTTTCAATGGTTCTCTATTGAATTGAAAGGAATAAGCCAATAAGCTAAGAAGCCAGTAAGACGTTGAAAGTTCTCTGCAATCTGGCTTTTCATTGCCCCTCCAGCCTTATTTCGTGAAACTCCCCTCCATGAACTCTAGTTTCTGCCAAACTGAACTACAAGCTAGTTTTCAAACTGAATATTTCAGTAGATAGAATATAGAGTTTGTAGTTAGAGAATCTGCCTCTTCTTATTACCCATGTGGATCTAGATAAGTTACTCATTTTATTTCTCTGGCATTAGCTCCCTTGGGTATAAAATGAGGAGGGGATTGTAGTAGATGTCCTCTAAAGTCCCTTCCAGGTCAAAACTGACAATCCTATGATTTCTTTCTTCTATATACTTACACAGACCATACCCAACACCTGGAATCTACTCCCTTCTTGCTTCTGCCTCTCCAAATCTTTGTCTTCTTTCAAAACTCAGCTACAAAAGAGATCATGTAGTCAAACCACCCTCATTTTTACAGTGTAGGAAACCAAGACCCAAGACAGTCACACAAGCAGTATCAGACATAGGATTTGAACCCAGGATTTCTGCATCAAGAGGCAGCACTCTTAAAACTGTGCTACTTGCCTCCTGATCCCTCCCTCTTCAAATTAACTTGTTTCACTATTCTATGAACATGTTCTCTTTCCCAGTCCCAAAATAGTATGAAAGTACCTTGAAGGCAGAGACCATTTCATTTTGTTCTGTTCTAGCACCTAGTAATGGTCTCACATGTAATATAGTGTTTGCTGAAAGTGTTTTTTAATTGAGCTCAATTGAATTGAATTTTCTGTTTCTGGTATATCTTTAGTTTGTTACTATCAGCATCTTATCTTTCACAGTGTTTTATCTTTCACAAACTAGAGATTAAAACTCAGAATTGATGTGATAAGTTTAAAGACTCATAATGTAACAATAAAAGCTCAAACTATAAATTTTTTCTTTTTTTAAAAGAGAAAGATGATAATAGGGATTTACCACAAAGTTTAAAAATCCAACCACAAGTTTTTTGGGTTAAGATTTATGAAGCATATCCAAGGGTTTTTCTCCATAGAAAGGGTTTGCCACTAAAAATAATGTAACTTTCACTGCTAATGAAAAATGGCTATGTAAAAGGTGCTACATTTTTCTTGGAGGTTATATGAATCAGTAGGTGCCATTTGGATTATATAAAAATATCCATTTTAAAGTATGCACTATTTTTTATCAATAAGGTATGAGTTTGAAATCTGGGCTCCCTACTTATAATTTTCAAAGTCCCCCTTTTTTTCTACAACTCCTGCATAGGACCCCCATATCAGCATCCTCATACCCTTTACCCTGAACTTGTCCTCTCCAGTGAGATTCCCATCTTCTCTACTTCCCAGATGTATCCAGCTGAGTTGTGTCTTCTCTGAATAAATGGAAATGTGGCTCCCTTTGTGTGTTTATTTGCCCCTTCTCAACACACACACACACACACACACACACACACACACACACACTATACTTCTTCTTTTTCTCCTCTCCCTTTCCATCCAACAAATATCTATGTGGAATCTATGCAATTACCTAGAAATAGACTTGTAATTTAAATAGTGAGAAAAGCTTTTTTAATCATTCTAGGCCCTTTCAAGCCGATAATCTAATTACTAAAAGAAGTTAGATGTTTAATGAACCGTAAGTCTCAGCAGTCTCTTATTTTTCCAAATTTTCCCTTTCGCTATCACACATACTGGACAAAGGTGATCTCACTACTGTGAACAAAATTATAGGGAACATCTAGTAAACTCTTCTCAGCCCTGTCCTGCCCCAACCTACCCCCATTCTCCAAAGAAATGGTCTCCATATTGTTTTGATCATGCACCCTTATTAAAAAAAAAAGCAAGTACTCTAATACATATTTGCTTACTTGTAAATTATATATGCATGTACTGCTTTGACTGTCTGTTCCACTCAGAACAAAAAGAGGGAGGAGTAGCCCTTCCCTGGATCAGGAGAATCTCCTTCCCCCAAATTCCCCCAAATTCCCCCAAATATTTGTCAGATCCATGAGTTTATCTGGAGGACATGTAAAGTAGGGGAGAACACTTTTCCCAATGGCACCTGCATAATTGCTCTTATGGGTGCCTGGATAGGACTTAGGTTATAAATGCCCTAATTGGTTTATAGCTGAATCTAAAGGGAAGGGAGGGAGAAGATTGGAATTGGGAGTAACTGGTGGGATATTGGGCTATAATGGGTGAAGAGTAAGTGTAGTTGTTTTAGAAACAAGCCCTAAAATTGAATGTTGAAGTGAGGGTAGATGGCAAACTATATTACCATTCTCTGACTGATCCCCTTCAAGTAAGTTATGCTGTATAATATAATACATAGAACATAGAGCTGAAAAGAACTTCACAGTTGATCTAATCCATTTTTGTCATTTAATAGACAAGGAAACTGAGTCCCAGAGTGGGGAAATTTCCTTCCCACTATAATAATAAATTTAATTTATGATTTATAATTTACATTTATAATAATAACATATAATATAATGATATATGTAAACATAAAAATTATATAATTACATATTTATAATAATTATAATATATTTATACTAAAATTCCACTAAAATAATACAAATTTGTTATTAACTAATTTTGCACGTTTTAATATTTGACCATTATATCTATATATAAACTCATTTTTGTTCAGTTGTTTTTAGTCATGTCTTCATAACCTCACTTGGGGTTTTCTTGGAAAAGATACTGGAGTGTTTTGTCATTTCCCTCTCCAGCTCATTTTATAGATAAAGAGACAGAAGCAAACAGGGGTAAATGACTTACCCAGAGTAACACAATTAGAAAGAGTCTGAGGCCAGATTTGAACTCAGGAATATGAGTTTTCCTGCCTTCGGGCCTGGCACTCTATCCACTTAGCCACCTAGCAGCCCATAGATCTTACAGCTATGTGATAGCAGTATTGTTATGTTCCAAATGACCTATCATCCAATGAAAAGCAAGTCATCCCTGCCTTTTTTTATAAGAAATGGAAGAACAGAGATAATTCAAGAACTTTAGGGACTTTTAATATATAAATTACTTCCAGTGGAAATAAATCAGAGAATATATTAGTTTATCCTCTAGACCAGTGCTTCTTAACCTTTTTATGCATCATGGACTCCTTGGGCAGTCTGGTAAAGTCTACAGAGCCCTTCTCAAAATGTTTTTAAATGCACAAAATAAAATACATAGGGTTACAAATGAAATCTTTTTGAAATAAAGTTATCAAAATATTATTTTTAAAAACAAGTTGAAAGAACCCTGCATCAAGAATCCCTACTATCAAGAAAGAACTGCCAGAATTGGAACATACTCTTAAAAGAGTTTTGATTAAATTAAACAATCTCTGATCTCAACATGTGAATTAAGTTAATGCTCTGTTGCCTCCACAGGCTATTCTCTCAGTAACCACTTTAACTCATACTTCTTAGCAACTGCTGGGTTTTTTTTTTTATTTTAAAAAATCATTAAATAACCATTTCAGACACCACGGTCTCCACTGATAAGTGCTTTAAGTTAATGGGAAAGCTATTCTCTGGAGCAAAGGCGTTAGTATAATTAACTGGAGGAGTATAGTCACCAAAATTAATAGTAGCCAGAAACTTCATGACTGCATCTAGAGCTCCAGGTCTGCTTGGGAGAGAAGAGATCAGAACTGCAGCTGACAAGTTTGGGGTCAAATGCATAAGATCTGGGTGAGGGATGAGGATCCATACCTGACGTTTTCCAAACACAGATTGAATGGAGGTCTGATGGCCCTTTCCTAGGGTGTGTACCATCACTGAGCACTAAGTCTAATATTCCAACAATTTCTGTTTTGTAAACCTGGTCACAGGGGATCCTGAATTTTGTTATTTTGCTGCTGGTATTGGAAAATATTAGAGACGATTCTTCTGCCCTACATCTAATTGAGGGGTATATTATGTGTATATTTCTGAGTGTGTGTGTAGATATTTTTTGGCCTTCATTTACATACTTTGATCCATATGTCTTATAGCAGCGGTTCTCAACCTATGGGTTATGTTCAATTTGTAACAATGAAAATACATCCTGCATATCATATATTTACATTGTGACTCATAACAGTAGCAAAATTACAGTTATGAAATAGCAATGAAAATAATTTTATGGTTGGGGGTCATTACAACATGAGGAACTGTATTACAGGGTCGCGGCATTAGGAAGGTTGAGAACCGCTGTCTTATATGCATGCTTCCAGGATACTGTGTACGGGATTTTACAGAGCATTCATTCACTTATTCTTTATTTGATTCAGCAAGCAAGTGCTAGACCCTAAGCTACCAAGATTAAAAAAAAATCAGTCTTTGTTTTCTAGATGGGATATAACAAGTATTTAAGTATGCAAGGCAAACAAGAGTGACTGTGATTGATATTCAGGCATTGGGTTAAACATTGGAGATACAAAACCCAAACCAAAGAGCTCTCCCAGCCCTTTCTTTTGGTGGAGTTGGGGCAGAGGTTGGTGGGGAGAGGGAGGATCAGGAAGGTCTCAAATGAGAGGTTTATCTTGATAAAAACTTCCCAAGTATGTTCACGTTTGAGAAGGGAGGTATTACTTTTAGCTGGGACGAGGGAGAGAGGGGAAGGAAATCACAGAAGCCTTAAGAAAGAGGTGGGACTTGAAATACCTTGAAGGCAGCTTGAAGAAAGAAAAGAATTTCACCAGGCAAAGACTTGGAAAGGTGAACATGGCAGGTATGGGGGATGGCCTCTGTGAATGTATGAGAGTGAAAGAGCAGAAAATGACATGTACTTTGTGCAAGTTTATAGTGTATAAAGGTAATAATATAAAACTGGAAAAGATAAAGCCACATTGGTACCAAAGTGCAGAGGACCTTAATTACAGGTTAGAGATATCACTTGTGGTAGGGGCAGTAGGAAACCAGTGAAGATTTTTAAACATGTGTTGGTTATAGTCATTGTTGAGGTTTCAACTCTGCCCACCCAGGGACACCAAAAACTGTTGGGATTTCATGATGTGTTGTGGTGGAACCATCTCAAAGACTTCAGAGTCAGACCACCTCTAATCCAAGTATGGGCATGTATTGAGATTGACGCCTCTTATGAAGTGTGCTAAATTCCAAGAGGAACCAGCAACTTTGGAGAAAGTAAGATGGATTTTTATAGGGTAAAGATGCAATTACATAACAGAAATGTACATAGAATATAGGAATATGATTAATATTAAAAAGGCAGGAGGAGTTTGTTAAGGGATTAGGTAATAGGGGAGGGGTCTCAGCCATGGTGGAACTGCACATGAGATTACCCACAGTGCATCAGAAAAAACCATTGGTGGTGGTGGTGGGGGGTGTAATGTGTTTTTAGTAGCCTCTATGTCATAGGTTCACTCTAGGTCAGTTCTTTAATATTACTGCACGAGTGCCTGCTTGAGGAAAGTCTCTTCTGTTGTTTTGGGGTATACATCCTGCTTGGACATCCTGGTCTTGCTGCTTTCTGATTGGCTGAGTATTGTGGTCCTGTCTGAGACTAGAGGGATGTGGTCATGGCTGAGTGCATGGACACACCTGCTGTTTTTGTGGGAAATATGAGTTTATGGACACCTGTTGTTCTAGGGAGCAGTGAGGCATATATGAAGAAGTTAGGATATTGTGGGGCAAGGTAGGTACAGTGGGCCTCAAATAGAGAGAAGGGGAAAGATTTGAGACCTTGCTGGATAAGGGAAATGATTAAATATATTCATGTATGGGGGGAAGGATGGGTGTAGAGAAGAGGTTTTAAAATGACTCCAGGGTCTAAGGTGGGTAACTAAGATGGTGGTTAATACTAGGCAGTCAATAAACATTTAGTAATCACCTACTGTGTACTACCCACTGTACTAATCACTGGGGATATAAAAAGAAGCAAAAGAAGGTCCCCTCCAGGAGTTTACAATTTAATGGAAATAGGGAATTTGGAAGGAGATAGGATTTAAGGAGAAGATGTGTAGCTCAGCTTTGGACATGTTGACCTTGAATTTCTGAGGAGTGTTGAAGTGGAACAGTCCAGTTGGTTCAATCATTCAATCAATAAGCATTGAGCACCTACACAGCAGCCCTGTGCTAGGCACTGAATACACAAAGACAAAAATAAAGTGGTTTCTGCCCCTGAGCTTACATTCTATACAACATGTCCAAGTATAGTTCAATATAAACCATGTACAAAACAAGTACAAGGGGATGGGGAGGGGGTTCTAGCAAACTCGAGGATTAGGAAGAGTCTCTGTTGGGAGGAGGGCACTTTAT
Organism: Pseudochirops corinnae; assembly: GCA_028646515.1. Taxonomy (NCBI): domain Eukaryota; kingdom Metazoa; phylum Chordata; class Mammalia; order Diprotodontia; family Pseudocheiridae; genus Pseudochirops; species Pseudochirops corinnae. The sequence goes on from CM053590.1 coordinate 138,357,921, forward strand.
CTGAGCTTGAAGGGAAGCTAGACGTTCCAAGAGGCAAAGATGGGAGACAACCTTCACCAAGGCATGGAAATGGGAAATGGAGTGTTGTGTGTTAGGAAGGACAAATCCTGTAGCTTCATAACTGAACCAGAGAGACCATGAAGAGGAATCCTGTGTAATAAGTCTGGAAAGGCGGGCTAGGGCCAGATTGGAAAGAGCTTTCAGTAACCAACAGAGTGGATCTGAAAGTCTTCAGGAATGAGAACTGAAGGTGCAGAGACAGATTGAAACAACTGCCATGCGCAGGGTAACAAGGAGTCGATCAGATGAATAGGAAAAAAAACAAACCTGCCAGGCAGCGAGGAGGGGCCCGGCTGAAGTTAGCATGAATTTTTTAACTGACCTATTCAACTCAGTTTTTAAACTTTCTCCAGAATCTCATCAGACCTTGGGACCTAGAGTGGAAAAAGCAGATAAATGGTGGAAATGACCCAGAATAAGGGATGAACAGGGCAGGAACAGCAGAAAAATGTGGGGGAAAGGGATTCAAGGGTGGAGTCTTCTTGAAATGGCTGACTGTGGGGTCAAGATTAATTTGAAGGACAATTTAAAGTGACTGTTCTTTTTTTTTTTCCTTTTTAAAAATATTTGTTTATTTTTAGTTTTCAACATTCATCTTTACAAGATTTTGAGTTTTAAATTTTCTCCCCCTTCTTTCCCTTCCCAAGATGGCGTGAAAGTGACTGTTTCTTCCTAACACATTTCCACATTGTGTCCCTGTAGCTGAATAGATTATCTCGATAGGCCACACACATAAAAGCACTTACTCATTGTTGTTATACTTTCGTAACATTCTTTCCTTCTTAAAAAAAAAAAGTGATAGGAGAAGATCCCTAGAGTCAAACCCAGACGTGAACCTGACACTTTCAACAGATTTCAATGGACCTTAATCAAAATGTTCCTGTTGCTTCTAGTGGGAGAGAGGAGAAAATGGCGTGTTCTTTCTGTCTTTTTAGTTTGCAAAATTAGGCTGACTAGTGACTTATCCAGAGGCCTCAACTTTTTGGGCAAGACCTATAATGGATGGCTAGACAGGATGCCTGCAAACATACAGAGCCCAGAAATGTCCTTCATTCATTTAGGAAAATATAACTGTGCAGAGAGTCACCTCTGGTCTATTCAGGTTCATAGAAATATTTTCACACAAAGGCAAGGGTTCTTTTTTTTTTCTTGGTTAGGAACCCCTTTGGCAGTTTGGTAAAACCTAAGGATCCTTTATCAGAATAATGCTTTACAATACATAAACTACACAGGGTTACAAAAGAAAACAAAGGTTCATGAAAATAAAGGTGTATTTTTTTTCTATTTATGTCCACAGACCCCCTAAAATCAATGGACCCTAGGTTAAGAACTTCTGCTCTAGTAGAAAAAGTTTGTGTCATCCTATTCTCTAACCCCTAGGCCATAAAACTGGATAATTACATCCAAGTTGTTACATCTCATCTCATTTCTTTTTCTTCATCAACCTAATAGATTTTAATCATGCACAGGCTAAAATGTTGAGGCCTAAAGAGATTTCTTAAAGTAATTCTACAGGTGAAGAATAGGATTAGAATTAGATCTGATATTATCCACATTTATATAATTTCACCTAACTTGCTGAGTCATGATTATGCCTCCCCAACCTACGTAAAATTTTCACATCAGTACAAAGCTGACATGGTACTATGGGTAAGGAACCTGCGGCCTGGAGGCCACATGTTGCCTTCTAGGTCTTTGGGTGTGGCCTTTTGACTGAGTCGAAGTTTTATAGAAGAAATCCTTTTATTAAGGGGATTTGTTCTTGAAATTTGGATTCAAAGGGCTGCACTTGAAGACCTAGAGCAGTGGTTCTCAACCTTCCTAATGCCGCCACCCTTTAATACAGTTCCTCATGTCGTGGTGACCCCCAACAAGAAAATTATTTTCGTTACTACTTCATAACTGTAATTTTCCTAGTTATGAATTATAATGTAAATATCTGATATGCAGGATGTATTTTCATTGTTACAATTTAACATAACTCACAAGTTGAGAACCGCTGACCGAGAGGGTCACATGTGGCCTCAAGGCCGCAGGTTCCCCATCCCTGGTAGTCTTTTACATACATTAACTCATTTGATCCTCGTGATAGCACTGAAAATTCTGTGTTGTTCTCCTCACCTAGGAAGGCCCTGTAGCAGAGGAAATAAAGAACCATGCTGGGCATTAAGACCACCTATAATCAATTGGCAAGAATCTCTAAAATACCTACGATGTGCCAGACCCTCATGTGGATACAGAAATAAAAACCCAAACAAGACTTATTCTCAAGGAGTTTACATTCAATCCAGGACCATGAAATTTTTGTTTGACTTTTGCCTGCTTTGTGATTCAGGGCAAGTGCTACCAGCTAAAGAGTTGCTAAATTGTGAATCTGTTGCCAATTTGCATTGGAATAGGGTGGTTGTGAGGTGGTGAAGACTTTCACTGAAGAAATCACAGTATGGACTCTCCCTACTTCCCATACCCATTTCACAGATGAGAAAAATGACCACAGTTGCATAGCTAGTGTCAGAGATAGTTTTTGATAGGTATCTTACTACTTAAAGGCTAATGCTTTTTGTTCTTCCACCCTCCTTCTATTAAATACTAAATGTAAGCAAACATAATTTCTCTCTGGGCTGGGGCTGAAAAAAAACCCATAAAGACGTACTATTGAAAAATACAATTTGCTAAGGCACCATCTTTATTGCCTAATTATAGACTTAAACCACTGCGTGTGTGCTGACTCTATCAAGCAAACCTAAACTGTCTGGCTTCTGCCCTTAGCTGCTAAGGAAATAGCCTCTTAACCAATGGCATATGTTCTCAATCACTCCCAAAGTGTTGCTTCATGTACCATACCCCTCTGCAATTTTGATAGGGGGTGGGAACATTGCATAACAAAGGCCAGAAAAAATGTTGCAATCAAGGGAGAATGATCAAAAGCATGTACTGAGTTATGATGGATGTGCCTGGCACCTACTAACTATGAAAATGGCTATTTACTGAATTCCTGGCAAGGGCTTCTTACTTTATTTGTTCCAGTGATGATTTGATGAACTATGTTTTTCTGTTACTGGAGCTCCTCAGAACATAAAGTAGGTAAGGACGGAACAGAAGATGCTAGTGAGACCATTAAAAAAAAAAAAAGAAGTTTAAATTCAAAACTATTCTTCAAGGTGCTTTGTAGCACAATTGGTCTAATATTAAGGTTATCCCAAAGGTCTAGGTCCTTATCAATTACCTGGAATTCTTTTCTTATGTAAAATAGTTACAAAATATTTCTCATTCAGGGAAATGATATTATTTTTAAAAAAATCTAGGGGCCCATTCCCCTTGCCTAGGCCCACCACTATCTTCTGACTTTCTTTCCTAGTGCTCAGCATAATACTTGGCACATAGAAGATCTTTAATACATGTTTACTGACTGACTTAGCCCTTTCACTAAATATCTAACACAAAAAACTCACTTGCCTTAACTTTTGAGTTACCACCATTATACTCTGCAGACCTGTTTCCATTCCCTTCAATTTCTTTCCATTAGTCTCTTCTTAAGGTTTTTTTTTTTTTTTATGCTTCTGCCTATCCAGTATTCCTTCTCTCCCCAATTTTGGCCTAATTTCTCTGTTCTTTGTACTCTTCAGTTATGGGAGGAGACAAAGGCTAGCCATCAGTTTGCTAGAGTAAGCCATCTCTAGTCATCTGGATCTACATCTGGCCATTGGACCCAAATGACTGAGGAGAAAAGAGTGAGGCTGGTGACTTTGCACAGCCCTTCCTCACTTAAATCCAACCCACTTGCAAGTTATGACATCACCTTCCTGATGTCATGGTCCTCTTTGATAACAAAGGAGAAACAACAATAGCAACAACACCACTTTGGGGAAAAATAGGGGAAGGAAGAAAGGACTGAACATTGTAGAAGGTTTTTTATTCCTATTCTCTATCCTAATTTCATGTTGCTTACCTGTAAGACAAGTAACACACAGGTGGGCTGCTAGCACAGGTTCACTCTTGATCTGGTCAGACAGGAAGGCTAGGAAGATAGTTTTGGAGGGGTTAATAATCTAACTTTATTCTAGTCTATTTTTCTCAGAAGAGAGTTGCTGATAATGGGAACACCAACTCCTACAGCATTCCCTAATCACCCTTCTTGCAGGGTGTAAAGCCACACACAAGCAGCTTTCCAAAGTTCTGATTACACAGTATACTGAACACTCTATTCAATAACAAATCAGAGCAAAACTTTCACAGAATTCAAGATACAGCATTCATAGTGTTACAACTTATCACAGAAAATCAAAATACAGCATTCACAAAAACTTATCCCTTAAATGGCCACATAGTTTTCACCACAGTGGTCACATAGTTTTGAACAAAGTACAATCATTTAGTCAATCAATCACTTAGTAACTCAATCATTCCATCAATTCAGTCATTCGATCATCCTTAAGAGGCTTGCCTCCTTAAGGGTCACAAAATACAAAAGTCAAAGTTCTCCACTCATGGGGCACACTAAGTTACAATATCAGTCACTACTCAGTATTTAGCACTCTCTTAAGGGGTAATGTAAAATACACAGGCCATCCACTTCTCATTCACAAATAAGTTACAATTTCAAGGTCATAAGTAAGTTACAACTTCAATTAGTCACTACTCAGTATCCACAGAGAGATCTCTTCATCTTAACCCTAGGTAGGCTCTCAGATTCCCTGGATCCCCTTCCATGGTACCAGAACCTACCTAGATTCACCAATCTGTCACCTGGGTTCAAAGGCAGACATCTCCCAGCTCCTTGTCCAGCTCTCTGTTTCACACTGAAGCTCACAGTGTCCAGTCCACCTTAAATTCTTCACATTCTCTGTACCTGGGAAGTCGAGTCTCAACAAAGCCACTAATAGATTCATGCAAAGTATGAGCATCACAATCATGCTTCCTCAGCCTTCAGCAGCTCCAGCTGGCCCTTGGAAGTCTTCAGCAGCTTCCAGGAGAAGCTGGTAGCTCCCCAGCAGAAGCTCCAGCTGGTTCTTAGGTTTCTAGGTTCACTTCACTAAGGTTCCCAAAATCAAAATCATTCTCTCCAGCCTGGGCCTTTTGTCTTCAGCCTTCTCGACAGCAGCTCCTTCTGCCTCCACAAAGCTTATCCCCAAAAGTTCTGACTCTCCCTTTCTGGGCCTCTTCCTTATATACAGTATTGTTCCTCCCTTTTCAGCCCCTTTCTGTTACATCAGCAACAGGAGTTCATACCTTCTGTTTCTTTAACAGAAGCTTACTTTGAAACTAGGTACTAAGTACCTCTCAGCTTAGCAATACAAAAGGAATTTCAAATTTCATTACTATTACACAGGGGCTGACAAGAAAAGTGGAAGCAATTATCCCTATGTCTTGTTGGGGTCAATCAGGATGGACACAGCTTGTACATTCCCCTAAAAAGCCTCAATGCAGGCTGGTTGAGGCAAACACAGATTTCCCCCAAGCCTTGATGGGGACCAGCATAGGTTCACACAATATTCTAGCTTGTGCATTCAACCCTAAAGGTTCCCCAGTCACTGACCAGTGCTCACCTGCTTTGTAGGGCACAGACAAAGAAGGTATATTGCTGGCAATTGCCTCACAAGCTTACATTACCTCACTGTTATATCCACTGTGCAGTCAGAGTGGATATTTACAATTTACACAAATGTTTATATTGTTCATCATTATTTAATGCTGCATAAGAGTGGTGGAAATGTTTACAAGTCATGAGCCCTGGGAAATAGCAATTGTTATGGTCATCGATCTTGGGAAACTAAATTTTAAGAAAGAATAACAAAAATACACCTTACATGCATTACCTTAATTATGATCAATATGGACAACTCAACTCAGGATGTCATCTCTCTCCTCCATGTATGACAGTAGCTGTCTTGCATTTCTACAATAGATTCCTGCTTCATTCTCCCCTTGAAAATTCCTCATCTTTTGTTGGTTCAGTGCAGGCACTACCTATTCCATGGAGATTGCCCTGACACACCCCCTCCCAGATTTTAGTGTTCATCCTCCCCCTCTTCAAATAATCCTAGAGCACTTTAACTAGATCTCAGGTTTTGATATCTCCACTCCCTATTCTATGTACATAGGTTTCACTGGGGAATGTAAGCCCCTTGAAAGCAGAAACTGTTTCAGTTTTTGCTTTTGTCTTCTTCCTACCGCTTAGCAGAGTAGGTGCTTACAAATATTTGTTGAATTTAATCTAAATATGTAACATCAATAAGTGTTCAATGTGTTGGCATCACCTGTAGAGTGGGGGTTAAGTCAAAACCTAAACAGCATAGGGCCCTCATACCTCAATCCAGTCATATCTACATTAATATTTTTCTGACTTTAATAAATAAAACATCTCTCTACCTCTTTATAATATTTAACTCTTTCCATACAAGCAAGGCATTATTTTATGTAATCTCAAAGATATTTTAGTCTTCATATTTGTCACAGATCATTCCCTGTCCAAAACTGTCCAAATCTTGTCTGAAAACTGTTTCTTCTATACATACTCCTATACTAGCCGTGTATATTAAAAGAGAGGGTTTTTTCCTACTCCTATTAGGTATCCAAATGTCCATCAGTGCCAGTATCAATATCTTACATCATTGGTGTCAAACTCAAATAGAAATGGATCCCTGCAGACTATGTATTAACTTAGAAAGCCATAAGTTAACATTATCTATGTTGTATTGGATTATTATTTATTATGTTAAACATATTTGTTAAACATGTTCCAATTACATTTTAATATGTTTGGGGCAGTTTAAATTTTGGGCAGATTCCATCATTTATTTGAAAATTAATAGAAATCTCTTCCTTTACCACCAAAACATTTTTTTCCAATCTTCCATCACTAAACTGCTCAGTTTATCTTAAATGGGTAACATACCTTACAATAGATTTTATGATCATTTGTCATAACATACAGGTTTTAAAAAAATAATAGATGTCTTACATAGGCTGAATTCTGGCTCTCTAGACATTCTTCAGGGTCAAGAGTATGATATAGCAGCCAAGATATAGCAGCCAAAATATAGCAGCTAATGGGATATTAAGCTTCATGGAGAAGTATAGTGTCCAAGACTAAGGAGGTAATAGTCCTACTCCCTTTGGGTCTAATCAGACCATACCTGGAGTATGGTATTACATTTTAGGAAGAACATTAATTAATTCATAAAGGAGAATAAATAATAATTCCCAAAAATGTTAGTTATGTATAAAAGTGAAATGCACTACCACAAGAAGTAATGGGTTCCTCTCATCTTTCCAGAAAAGATGACCTGTTTAGGTATTATTCATCAGGCATGTGATAGAGGAATTTCTTCTTTAGTTATGGCTTGAACTAAAAGGCCCCACAAGTCCCTTGCTGCTCAGATTTTGTGATTCTGTGAAACTCTGGTTTATGCAAATTGTGCTTGTGCCATGACCCCTTTTTGGGATTGGTTCTCCCAGAATCCTACATGTGTCCCTCCTTCAACTCCTTTATTCTAGCTTTATCCCATTAGGAGGCTTTCCATGAGTTGTGGTAATGCTTTCATTTTTTCAAAGTCTTTTTTAAAAAAAACTCTGTCTACAAAAATCTTATTCTAATCATGACCTAACTAAAGCACTCTCCACATTCCATTTTTGAACACTTACACTATACTGGTCCTTAAGGGAGATGGTCCCACAGGCTCATTGATTCCAATTTATAAGTACAAAGAATTCCAGTTTTGGAGTTAGATACCTCAAGTTTAAATCCCAGATTTGCTTCTTGCTTCCTGAGTGAGTTTGGGCAAATAACTTCACTTCTTGAAGAAACTTAGAATAGTAGAAAGGATGCTGGGCTTGGAGAGAAGAAGATCTGGATTCAAATCCAGCATCTAAGATGTACTAGCTGTTTGATCTTCAGCAAGTCACTTAACTATAGCTTCCTCATTCATAAAATTAGGATGATGGACCAGGTGGCCACTTCCAGCTCCTGCTTCTGTTGGGTCCTCACAAGTCTGAGAGAAAGAGGGCTCCAAGCTTAAACATCTCTATAGGGAAGGTGGTACCCTCTGGCTTCTGCATTCAAGTCTAGTGGAGGAAGCATCTGTGAAGAAGAAAGTCACATGCAAAACCCAGAAAGACTTACATGAACTGATGCTGAGTGAAGTGAGAAGAACCAGGAAAAACATTGTACATAGTAACAGCAACATTGTATGATGAACAACTATGAATGACTCAGTTCTTCTCAGCAATGCAATGATTCAAGACAGTTCCAAAAGACTCATGACAGAAAATGCTATCCACATCCAAAGAGCTATGGAGTTTGAATTGCAGATTAAAGCATATTATTTTCACTTTTTGGTTTTTTGTGGCTTTTCCCTTTTTTTTTATTCTTTTGCAACATGACTAATGTGGAAATATGTTTCCATGATTACACATGTATAACCCATATCAGATTGGTTGCCATCTTGGGGAGGGGAGAGAGAAGGGAAGGATAACAATTTGGGACTCAAAATTTTATAAAAATGAATGTTGAAAACTATCTATGTAAATGGAAAATATAAAATACTATTTACAAAAAAAGAATGTTGAAAATTTTATTTACATGTAATTGGGAAAAAAATAAAATACTATTTAAAAAAATAACAGAAGAAAGTCATTTGTAAGCACAGTTGTGTCCTCGAACCTGGTCTGGCTGGTGGGCACATGGGGTGGTGACTTTTGATATAGTAGAGATTTAGAATCAGGACATCTGAGTTTGAGTTAGGACCTGCCAGTTAGTATCTTGTGTGACTTTGGGCAAATCATTAACCTTTCTAAGCCTCAATTGCCTAATCTGTAAAATGGGCATGATAATTCTTGTACCATTAATAACTGACATATAGTGCTTTAAAGCTTACAAAACATCTAATGCATTTTCTCATTCAAACCTCACAATAACCCTGTAATGTAGGTATTTCAAGCAATATCATCCCTATTGCCCATGATCATGCAACTATTAATATAATAGGTGAGATTTGAACCCAAATTTTGCTGGGTCCAAGTCCAGCATTCTGTTCACTTTGCAAAGCTTACTACCTACCTCACAGGGTCGTTGGAAGGCTCAAATAAGACAATGAGTATAAAGTGCTATGTAAATCTAGTTCTTTACATAAAGAAGGATAGCTTTGGTTTAGTGAAGAGAGTACTGACTTTAGAGCTGGTAAACCTAGATTTATTTCCCACCTTTTCCACATGTTGGTCATGTGGGGAAGCCATTTACCTCTCTGTGCCTCTGTTTCCTAATTTGTAAAATAAGCATCTTACTACTTGAACTACCGACCTCCCAAGATTATTTTGAAGAAAGCATTTTGTAAATTATTAAGCACTATAGGTATATTTACAAAATGTTTAGTCCTCCCAACATCAATTCAGCTGCAGGAATTCAGGGTAACCACCACATTTCTCTGAGGACACGAAATGGTGGAATTTGGAAATTACCCTAAAGGCATCACAGGCTCAGGCAGTCTTCTTGGCAGCTGTTTCCAATCCCTTCTTGCCACTAACTGGTGATTGAAAGCAGACCTATATAAGTAGATATTCTGATGCTGGTGATCTGGAGACCCACCATCCTTGCTTCTGAAAAATTCAGAACAAGCATGCAGTGCAATTGAGGTGGATTATTTAAATAACAGATTCTGATTGGGTCATAGAAAATGTTTTCTGCCCCTGTTTGTTCTTCTGTGTAGGACAGTTTTGCTATCCAGGGTTTAATTTTGTAATTTGGGAAAAGGAGAGTAATTGATCCTTTCTCTGATTCAGGCAAGCCAGGGGTCAGAAAAAAAAAAAAAAGCACTGGGGAAAGAAAGATTTTTGCCTCACCCTCTTTCTTCTAACTCAGGTAACAACCCTGATACAACCTTGTTTTTTCCTCAGATCTCCTTTTCTGTCCCTTTCTTTTTTTTTTTTGGCTTTTTTTTTTTGAGGGCAATTGGGGTTAAGTGACTTGCTCAAAGTCACATGGCTAGTAAGTGTGTCAAGTGTCTGAGGTCACATTTGAACTCAGGTCCTCCTGACTCCAGGGCCAGTGCTTTATTCACTATGCCACCAGCCCCCCCTTCTTTCTTTAACAACTATTTTATCCTTTTCTGGTTTTACTCAGTTTTCTGCCTCAAAAACTTAGCTATCTCCCTAAATGTTGAGGCCAGCAATGACTTGTCAAAGAATAATAGTAAGTGACATTTTTTTTGCAGTACTTTGATGTTTATACACACTTTACATAAATTATCTTGTCTGAACCGTAAGACGATCTTGTAAGGTAGGCATTAGATTATGTCTCACTTGGCTTTTGGTTTGGGTTTGTTTGTTCATTTTTGTCCAGAACTTGGATCTTCCTGGCTCTGAGTGAAACCTTTGCCACGCTGACTCCTATATGATGATACCAAGGCATCTTACCAGTGCTGCCATTACTGGAATAAAGTCTTCAAATCTCAGGAGATAGTTACAGAATGGCCATTTCCTGTTTATATTGTCTTGCTTTCCATAGGGCCAGTCTTTGTCATAGTTAGTATAGTGACTAGCTCACATGCTATGATTTCAGGAGCATGGGGAAGACCCATTTCTCTGTGTGTTTATTCACACACATACTAACCTTTTCCACTTGCTAGTTAATGCCTACATTTCCAAGGTCAGTTCCTTGACCTCAGGGAATTAATCCCATTAAAATGGTCTTGTTTGTTGTTGTTCCTCCTTCATTCTCAAAGAGGACCTATGATGTCTTGACTTGCCAGTGGATTTAAATTTTAGCCTTGGGGCAGCTAGGTGGTAGAGTGAATAAAGTACCCACCCTGGAGTTAGGAAGACCTGAGTTCAAATCCAGCCTCAGACACTTAACACTTACTAGCCCTGTTAGGAACGCCTTCCTCCCTCCAAAAAAAAAGCAAACCAAAAAACAGTTAAGCCTTTATTTCTATGTGAGTTGCTTTCAGATATTTTCCTAAAAGTAGGCTTCTCCCAGGCCAGAGAAAGGGAAAAAGGAAGGGAGTAGGACAACAGTGGAATGGCTACTGTTTGAGGGAAAGAAGGTGCTACTGAGGAGGGAGAACAGAGCTAGGAGTACCAAGGACTAAGAGTTTACTCCATAATTTTGTCTAGACCTGCAGGAACCTGATCATGCTTTTCTTCACTTTTGTCTCAGAATCCAAATGTGAAAACTCTGCCTTCTTAGGTCTAATATTGCAAAGAATAATAATGTCTCCTAACAATATTCCCATCAGCTCCTTTTCTTCTCTTCCCTTATTAGTGTATCAAAATTCTTTATCTTAATACAGTTGCGAAATTATATTGTCACAAAGAATGCATTTCTCCTAGATTAATTACTTTCCTGTCATCTACTTCTCAAATGTACCCTAACTCAGTATAGCATTACCTTTCAAAGGAATCCTTTGCTAAGTAAGAGCTCCTAACCCTGATCTCTAAGCACCACCTCCCTGCACAGTTGGACAGATCTCTACCCTGGTTCTGGTATGCTGCTGTTCTTTTCTTAATACAAGCTATCACCAAAGTGCTCAAATGTTTAAGGAAATGTTTGTACCTCCAACTACTTTTCACGCTGCATTAATTAACTGCTGTGAAATTGAATTTCACTTTGGCCTCTGCTTAGAAATAATTTTCCTCTGCAGAGTTCATAGCCTTCTTCCCTGCTGTTGAATGCTTGGCCTCTCATTCTGTTTGATTTCTCTAAGACCCAGTTCTCCTATCCCAGGGAGCTTTTGCCTAAAGACTCATTCAAACCAATGTTACTTACATACCTTCATTTTTATCTTGCTCTCTTGGTCATTCTTTGCAGGATAGAGTTCCTAATTCTTTTTAGAACCTATTTTGGTCTCATTCCCATTAACTCCAGGAGCCCTTTTCACCCTGCATCTTTCTTTACTCCATCCTCCTTCCAATCACCACCTCCAAAAAGTTCACCTTTCTTGGTGCAAAATCCTTCTCTATCATAATTGCTACTGTTTAAACATCGTCCTACATCTGTTTCATTTCCATTATCCATAGCAGAGATTTTTCTATCTCCAGTGACTTTTCTTTTTGGACATAATTTTTCCATTTTTACCTATTACCATTGTTTTTATTCTAATTTTTAGATTAAAAAAAAATCTATGTCAAAGTAGACTGTGTGACATAGGCATTCAGATGCATTGCTATTGAACTTTGAGTTTATTATTATTATTTTTGTTATTTTTAAAATGTAATTCAGCCGTCACTTTAAAATCTCAAAATGCATCTCTTGTTCTCAAATTACTCTATCTAGTTCCCTTAGAATTCCTTTAGACATTTGAGTACACCAAGGGAATGCTAATGAAGGGCAGTGTGATATAGTGGAGAGAGAGCTGACCAAGAAGCCAGGAAGACTTTAGTTCAAGTGGGAACCTAGGCAAGTCAATTAATCACTTATTGATCCAAGCAACTCTCTGGGACCATAAGTTGCAGAACAGATACTGATCAGCATTGGCAGAGAGAATTTTCTCACTAGGAGTACCCTATGCCAATATAATCACAGGTCTTTTTAAAATTAAAAAGGAATGAGGGAAATCTGAGAACTGATTCTTCATTCTGAGTGAGTCCATCTGACCATTTCAACCTTGAGAAGATCTAGACTCACTATGGGTTCTGTACAAACCACCTGAGGAGATCCTAGGAATCTTCAAAGCCTCTCTTAGGTTTGGACCATGTGCCAGGAAACCAAGAGGCCTCAATAGGTCAAATGAAGGGTTTTATTTTTGTGATAAAATGACCCGCTACCTTGATGTCTGCCATGTGGGGGGAAAGAATATTCCCAATGGTGCAAGTTAAATAGTCAACTAGAAGCCATCCAGTGAAAAATTAAGAACATGGAGAATGAGAGATGTTTTGATTAGGTGAAGATCAAATTTGATCCAGGGAACTTAACCATTTGGCCTTCCTTTTTTATGTTGATGATCCTTTCTCATGATCCCCAAGATGAGAAATCATTTATATTTACCCATCCTGAAAAAAATGTCCAGAAGGACCAATCCATGGAGGAGGAGTGGTACTGACAAGGAGAGAGATAGATATCAGACTCTCTGGTGGGCTGCCTCTTGCCAAAATAAAGTCAGATGTAACAGCCAGAAGATTCACTGCTTCCTGGCTCTCTACTTGGCCACCCAAGGCAGAAGAATGATTCTATGCTTGGGAAAAGCCTTTACAGAGGAACGAGAAATACAGACATTTTAGAGTTTTCTTATTTCTTTCTTTCACCTTCTCAAATGACTCTATTTGCTGCTATGTTGCTAAAAAACAGAGATGTTGAAAGATGAAATGAAAATGGTTTCTTAAGTAGGAAGCTTCTTGTATTAGATTTTCACGTACTGAGAAGTAATGATAACATGCTTGTATTTACAGATTAAGTGTATAGGCTAAAGGTATTACTTTTGATTAATCTTGAAGTTAAAATTCTTTCATTTTATAATGGCAAGAGAAGTAGTCACTAAGGTAAACTTAGTCAGTTTACCAGAATCAGGAGTCTTTAATCTGATGTGTGTCATGGACCCTTTCATCAGGCCACAAGCGTATGGATCCCCTCTCGGAACAATGTGTTCCAGTAATTGAAGGAAATGCTAATTTGCAGTGAGAGCAGGAGTTCTTAAACTGAGTCCATGGACCTTCAAGGAGTTTGTGGATAGATTTTAGGGGATCTGTGAACTTGGATAGGAAAAAAAGGATATCCTTATTTTTACTAACCTCTAACTAAAATTTAGCATTTCCTTCAATTATTTAAAAAAATATTATTTTGAGAAAGGGTCCACAGTTTTATCAAATTGTAAAAAGGGGCTAATGACACACAGGAAAAGTTTGAGTCCTAGTTTATTTAACTAGTAACCAAAATGCAGTTTTTTTCCCATCCAACTTCACAGACTTGCTGAACCCTATCCATAGATCTGTTGGGGGTCTATGGATCCCAGGTTAAAAACTCCTGACCTAAATGAATATATTTGGGGGTACATGCTTGTTTTGTGGATATACACAAAAAAATATCTTCATGAAGTCAGTTTTAGTGAAATTGTTTGTGTTTAAAACCCAAAGAGACTATAATCCCTTTCATTGTCACGGAGCAAGGTTTAGCCTGAATAACGGTAAGCGTCCTATAAATTATATGACACGAAGACCACCCCTGCCATTGGCCTGAATGGGTACAGTGTATGGTTCTTGGCTAAATATGTTCTTGAATGAAATGTGCATCACCCCTAGTCATGGTTGTCTCAGGGAGTACCTTTCGTTGTTGGTGGTTTCAGTAGGGTTCAACCCTTTGTGACCATATTTGGGTTTTTCTTGGCAAGGATACTAGAGTGGTTTGCCATTTCCTTCTCCAGCTCATTTTTACAGTTGAGGAAACTGAGGGAAACAGGGTTAAGTGTCTTGCTCAGGGTCACACAACTAGTATGGCCAGATCTGAACTCAGGTCTTCCTGACTCCAGGCCCAGTGCTGTATCTACTGCATCACCTTCTTACCTTTAGATTGTACCTAGATAATACCTAATACAGGTCTGTGGTTGCATTATTTCCCACTAAGAACACATTTTCATTGCTGTTGATGTTTCTAGGCAGCACAGGCGGCTGTGTGAAAGAAGAGCAGGATTTTCTATGTAAACAGGCAGAAATTTCATGCCAATGTTGGCTGTGAATATTTTAAAGCACTTGAGTGTTCATGAGCATCCACTGTAACTTGCATATGCTTCAGAGGGAAAACTAACCAGCAGGATCCTTCACCAAGGGACATCTGTCTGACCAGTTCAGTTTAAGACTCCTTTCTCCAGTCATTTTGTTTGTTATAGTTGGGTTATTGATTGATCATAAATGCTTGCTGTGTATTTATCTCTTCACTGGATCCTTATATAGAACTCTAGCATGCCTATAGGAATGATTTGCATCAATTAAACAATCACGGAAATTCAATTTAATGAATATTTCTTAAATTATTATATCCTACTGAGTCCATGGACCTTCAAGGAGTTTGTGGATAGATTTTAGGGGATCTGTGAACTTGGATAGGAAAAAAAGGATATAGCATTTTACTGGAGTCTGTAAATGATACAAAAGTATTACATTAAAGAATTCCTACTTCTAAGTCATTTACAATTTAATTGGGGAAGCAAAAATGATATCACTGGAGAAATTCCATAGCAGGCTGCTTTGCAATGTAACAGGGTTGGTTTTTGTTTTGTTTTGTTTTATGGGAGGGAGTGTTGTTGTTTTTGCTTTACCAATGAAGGTCTTCAAACAGTTGTTGGATTTCTGTTTGTCTAGGATATCATAGAAATAATTCATGTTTCAAGGTAAAGGCTAGATTCAATGACCTGTACGATCCCTTCCAACACTAAGACCCTAGGATTCTCTCATTCTAAGATGAAACCAATAAGAAAGAAAAATCTAAGTGTGGGGTAGTAATTAGATCTGCAGATTCATTGGTATAGGGATTGCCTTCTACTAGCTCAAGTGAACACCTTCTTTGCAATTTATAAAGAATTGTCTAGAATACTCAGAAGTTAAGTGACTTGCCCAGAGTCACACAGCCAGTATGAGTCAGAGACATGACTAGGTCTTCCTTTTTCTGTCATCTCCCCTCCCCCCAAACCCATCCACTCAACAATGCTGCCAATCAAGTACGGTCTCCTTTGTCTCTGATTGACTGGCACCTAATTTGCCCTCAAAGTTCCCTGGAGAGATTGTTGAGTGAACTCTCTTCATGCTGTTCCCATCACTCTTCTTCCCAGATCCTGTATTATCAGATTGGAGAGCTCTCCCCTCAGTTTGGAATGGTAGGTTTTGGTCTTATTTGCAACCTGAAGCCCATATGTTGCCATGGGGCTGATTGCTGAAGTCTCTGAACACATGGTGAGCTGTTTGGAAAACCTGCCTGTGTAGGCCATCCAGTAAACAAAGCCTCCCACCGGGTGTGATGTCATGCTGTGGTGCCACCTTAAAAGAGCTGTGCATGTGCAGAAAAATTGAATTCACAAGAAATGAAAATGGAGACATTGCTTTAAAAAGAAATGTTACCCACCCCCTTGACAGGTGATCACCTGAAGATGGAGGATGAGGACGATGTTGTTACACATGGACGATGGGGGAATTTGTTTTGCTTGAGCATGCATATTTATTACAAGGATTTTTTTCCAATAGGGGAGGGGAGAGGAAGGAGAGAAAATAAATGATTGCTAATTTTTAGAAACTAAAATTCTTAAAGTGTCTAGAAATATCAAAGACAGCAAAACGGCCTATTTAAAACACTGCTGCCCTGATTCAACTTTGTTTCTTTACTACGACTTTTCTCTATACCACAGGCAGCTAAGTGGTTGTACCTGGAGTGAAAACAAAACAAAAAGAACCACCCTGAGTTCAAAGCCTGCCTCGGACACTTACTAACTATGTGGTCCTGGGCAAATCAGTTATGCTTCCAGGATCTCTGTTTTGTTATTTGTAATATGAAAATAACAATAGTGCCTAATTTATAAGGTTATTGTGAGAATCAAATGACCTAATCCTTGCAAACCTTGTTGTTGTGTTTGTCCTTCACTTTCGAAGAGGAGCAAGGCATCAGGGAAATGATTTCCTTGATTTGAGTGAGGGAGGGCTGTGCCAGGTCACCAGCCTCACATTCTCCTCCAGAGCCATCTGGGTCCAGTGGCCAGATATCCATCAGGATGACTGTAGATGACCCAGGATGTAATGGAAGAACCTGGCCTTTTTAGGCTAAGGCCTACTTACTCACTTAGAGTGAGGTAATGCCCATTCAGTAAATAAGCCTCTTTAAGAAGTAAGTTAAGGGATCACCCCTTTAATTAGAAAAAGAAGAAAAAAATCAGGCTGGGAGAGGAAGACCCTTAGAGCTTCTCTTCCAAAGAGAAACTGTTACCATTGACATTCATTGTAAGGCAGGAGGGCCCAAAATACAACCATTAAGTGGAGCTTGGGAAGGGACCTATTGTGCTGCAATCTATGAGCTTCATAGCAAACTGGGTTTAAGGTTTTTTGGAAGAAAGAAAGAAGAGAGAGAGAGAGAGAGAGAGAGAGAGAGAGAGAGAGAGAGAGGAGGCGGAGGAGAAGGAGAGAAGGAGAGAGAGAGAGAGAGAATTTTAAAGAGCTATATGAAGGTTAACTGATATTATAGGAGGAAAAACTGCTGCCTGTATGGTATGATTTCCTTATGGTCCCTTAATGTGCTCTACTGAAGATCATAACCTCACTCAGTGAGGGGTTGAGTATTATTAAAGGTCTAAATATCCTGACCTGTCCCCTAATCATGGTATTTGAAATTCTCCTCACTAGGATCACCCCTTTGGGTTAGGAGGTAGCATGATATAGTGGCTAGAGGCTTAGGTTTGTATCCAGGAACACCTGAAGCTAACAAGAGAGTTGACTCTGGACAAGACACTTATGTATAAACTATAAGAGTTACCTTTCTTCACCGGGTTGTTTTAAAGAGCCGTTCTATGTAAATGTCAGCTATGATTACCAAGGGATTGTTTTTGTACATACAAACCACTTAGCCTTGAATATGGATTCTTAACCTAGGGTCCAGTCCATGGTCCTTACATGTATTGATTTCATTCAATCGATGAACTTGAAGGTGGAATCTATAGGTATGTATATGTGGATACATCTTTACCAGCCTCTGACTGAAATATCACATTTCCTTCAATTATGAATGTTGGCAGCAAACATTATTCTGAGAAGGGGCCTAGAGGCTTTGTTGTTGCTTGTCCTTTGCTTTCAAAGAGGGCTGATGACTCATGGATGATATCTTGACTTGTGCATGAATTGGATTTAAATGAGGCAAAATTATTCTGTCATCAGATTTGCCCTTTTCCTGAGTCAAAGTCTTGAAGTACAGTGCCAGAGCAAAAGTCAGGATGACTATCTATGGCTTGGGATGCATTGAATGACCTTGGCATCTTTGATGCCTGACCAAGGTCTAAATGACACAGCAACTGTGTCAGCCACCTTCATAGCTGTGGGAAAAAATCGTTCTCATGTTCCCATTCTGCCAGGAAAAGTCTTCACGTGTTTGGGATAGACATTCTCCTAACTCACCAACAGATTTGAGTTCTATTGGTCGTGTTCAACCTGGTTTAATCTATCCGTCCAGTTTTACTGGAGTGTGGCCACTGTGACTGCTTCTTAGGGCCACGGGTGAGAGTTTGCTGAATCAGGTGGACACCAGAGGTGAATAAGCAGCCCTGAAAAGAGTTCAGCAAGCCCTCATACCAAAGGAGCTAGTCCTCCTGAACACCCCTTTAAGAGACTATCAGAGGGGTCTGTAAGACACAAGAAAGGTTAAGAAACCCTAATGTAGAAGATATAACACAGTAACTTATTAGGGGTTATCACAACATGAGAAGTAGCCTAGATAGTAACTAGAGAGCTCATCTCCACGTCAAGAAGACCTACGTTGTAGTACTTGTGTATATGCCTAAGCAAGTCACTTCACCTCTGTATTTTCCAATAACTCTCTAAGACTATAAATTGTAGAATAAATTTTAATCTGCTTTAGTAGACAAAGTTCCCTCTGTCTATCAAAGAAATCATAGGTTCAGACACCACACCTTTCCCTGTCCCACCCAAAAATCACAACATGATGCCTTAATTTATAAGCAGGGATCAGGATCCTGATAGAATGAGGCACAAGAAAGGTGTGTTTTAATGAACCTCACTGCATTGATTATTAATGGATAAAATGAATAAGGGAAGAGAATCACTTAAAAATAACAAAAACAACAGATGCCTATATTGTGCATTAAATAACACTGTCTAACTTGTTTTTGGAACAACCCTATGAGGTAGGTACTATCGGTATAATTTTACATAGAGGAACATTGAGGTTTAGTTCTTGAAGTAATTTGCCCAAGACCTCCAACACAGCCAGGCTCTTCTGGTTCAGTGTCCAGCACTCTTTCCACCAAGCTACAGCACCTCCAAGGCATTAATTTCTCCCAGAAAAGAAGACCTGAGTATACAAAAGGGATCTTAGGCAGCTTGGAGGTGAGAGGAAAGGATTGTATGAAGACCTTGTGTGTTGGGAGAGAGGAAGGAGGACAGCAAAAGAAAAAAGAGTACAGAGAAGCCAGATATAGGTGGGAGGCAACCAAATGAAATTTGACTGACTGCAAATTGGCCTGGGGATAAACCCTGCTTTAAAAAAAATAGTAAAAATTTTCTTTTTTATTATGAATTCTTAACAGACATCAACAAACACAAGCATTTGAATATACAAAGAACTGAAGAGTATTACATATAAACCCTTGAACTGTTACATACATTTTTAAAAATCATCTAAGTCATCCATTGCCTTCTCATATCTCACAGCCCCATCTTTAGTCTTATGATTTCACACTCATTCAAGAGAGCATGTATGGGACACTGAAGTGGCACAGTGGTTAGAGCATCAGTCCTGGAGTCAGGAGGATCTGAGTTCAAATCCAGCCTCAGACACTTGATATTTACTAGCTGTGTGAGCCTGGGCAAGTCACTTAACTTGAATTGCCTCACAGGAAAAAAAAAAGAGTATATGTATATAGGATGGGAAGTGGGGTAAGAAGAGATGTACTGCCCACCTCCATGAAAAAGTACTTCTTTAATGTTACAAGCTCCCTAGTATTTCCTGACCTCCACTCACCTTTGAACTGATGTTCTAACCCAGAGTTTCTTAAATTGAGGTTGTGATTTTTTAAAAATACCTTTTCAAAACTGTTTCAATATAATTAGCTTCCATTATAATCATTTGTATTTTATGCATCTGAAAACATTATTCCCAGTATCTGGGTCATAATGGACACTTAATAAATGCCTGTTGACTGACAGAGAGTTTTATAGGTTTTATCAGACTGCCAAAGGGATCCATGACACAAAAAAGGTAAAGAACCCTTGCTCTCACCTGAGTTTCTGGATTCCTGCCTCGCCCCCTACATTCCTTTGCACCAGTCACTGTTCAGCTTGATCTCAGGTGCTGCATCCTGATTCCTACAAGTCACGCTCTCTCTGCCTGGACCCAGTTTCCTTAATCAGTGGCCATGGATGAATTTATTGTTTGAGTCAGCAGCTAGACCTACACATCTGAGCCAGAGACTTGCATGAGATAATTATTTGCCATTGAGTTATGCTAGTCCATTTGTGGTGTTAACTGCCTCTTCTCTGCTGAACTCTCGATCTGGACTATGGAGAGATGGTATGGACTCAAGGGAGAAGAGCTCATCGAGGGAAAGAGTGGTTAGAGGATGTTAGTGGAGAAGGCAGTGGGGAGAGAAGTG
The DNA here is from genome assembly GCA_028646515.1 of Pseudochirops corinnae. Classification (NCBI taxonomy): domain Eukaryota; kingdom Metazoa; phylum Chordata; class Mammalia; order Diprotodontia; family Pseudocheiridae; genus Pseudochirops; species Pseudochirops corinnae. Next base: position 138,378,263 of record CM053590.1, read on the forward strand.
GTGTGTCTGCTTTTTTTTTTGATCCTGTGAGTCTGGGGTCTATGTGGATAGAGTGATCGTCAGAGGAAAGATACAGTACCTTTAGGAGAAAGGCAGACTTCCATTAAAGCAAGAAAAAAGAAGGAGATTTAAGGAAAGAAAGTTGAAAAAATCAAGCATATGGGGCAATTTCTTGAAAATTAATTGGCGAGGAGCAGCTAGGTGGCACAGTGAATAGAGCACCGGGTCTACAGTCAGAAGGACCTGAGTTCAAATCTGGCCTCAGACACTTAATACTTACTAGCTGTGTGACCTTGGGCAAGTCACTTAACCCTAATTGCCCTCCAAAAAGCAAAAAAAAAATTTAATTGGCCATTATAATAGATACATTTGATTGGGTTACAAGATAGTTATAATAAGTTAGACTGATTAGAATAGTGAGGAGGGCTTGGATGGTGAAGCTGGCTGACCAGAATTTATAATGTTCTAGCTAGTCTACTAAAAGATATAAGGGTGTATCGTGCTCTATTCATAGAACTTAAAGAATTAAAACTTACAGAGTCGATCACCTCCAGAATTCATAATGGAATCTGGAATTCTAGTTTTATCTGCATAAAGGAATCTTTTGGCCTTTGATAGCTCTATTAGATTTCTTTCACCAGTTGTGGGAAAGGAAGACTAGCTGAGCAGAAGACTTTGAAGTCTCAACCCAGACTATATCCTATTCCTTCATGGCCTTGAGGGATGGTTTTGGGGAGCAGAAGGGTGACATATAAAGCCTATACTAAAACTCACCCTAGTTTTTCTGTTAAAATTTTTATGAAATCTTTAAAAATATATATCATTGTTTTCCAAACATATTCCCCTCTGTTCTCCCCTTCAAGCTATGCCTGGTAACTATGGTGTTTTGTTTTGTTTTGTTTTTAAAGAAAGAGATATGCAACATTCCATGTTCATGGTTCCCTACCTCTGCAATGGAAGGAGTTTTGTTGTTCAGTCATTTCAATCATGTCTGACTCTTCATGACTCTATTTCGAATCTCCTTGCAAAGATGCTGGAGTGGTTTTCACTTTTCTTCTCCAGCTCATTTTGCCAGTGAAAAACTGAGAAAGAGGGTTAAATGACCTGCCCAAGGTAACATAGCTAATAAATGTCTGAGGCCAGATAAAAAGTCACAAAGATGAGTCTTCCTGACTTCAGGCTCGGCATTCTATCCACTATGACCTAACTGCCCTAATGAAAGAAGGGAGATGAATTATTTTTTCAACTCTTCTCCAAGACCAAGTTTCTAAGTCATTATAATTACATATAGCATGCAGCAATTTTTCCCTTTCTGTTTATATTTTAGTCATTGTATAGATTGATTCTGCTTACTTCATCCTGTATTCATTCATATAAATATTCTCAGACTTTTCTGAGTTCTTCATTTTCCTTGTTTCTTATAGTATACTAATATTCCTTTCACATACCATAGTATGTTTAACTATACTCTGCTTGATGGACATCAGTTTTGTTTTCACTTCTTTGCTACCACTAAAAGTACTGCCATCAATATTTTGGTCTCTATAGGACCAGTCTTTCTACCTTTGATTTACTTAGGATATATACTTAGCAGTGGGGTCTCTGTGTCAAAGGATGTGGATTTTTAGTCTCTTTTTTTTTAGCATATTTTCAAATCACTTTACAGAATAACTGGACAAATTAAGTAGCTCCAACAGCTTATTAATGTGTCTGTCTTCTGACATAACCTCCAACATTGACAATTTACATTTTTAGTCACTGACAATTTTCTGTCACCTTATTCAAATGGCCTCCTTATTTAGTTTCACCTTCCCCCTCTTACATATCATCTGTCTTTGTTCTTGGAATGGTTCCACATCTTTGTATTGGACCAATGAGAACCATTGTGGTCAGGTATAAAATTACTTTGCTAAAATATATATATTTAGCGACCCCTAATCAAAAGCACCTCACAGCTAGGCAGAAGCAGTATACAAGAATTCCCTGAACTCTCAGAAGCCTCAGCCAGTAGAGATAGCCTTACCTGAAGGACCCAAAGTTGTTCTGGTCAGTTCATTAAGGGACTAAATTAACTCAGCTTCAGTGATCTTTGTTCTGTATTTTGACTCACAATAGTCCAAGAGGGGAACTAAGTCTAGCTGGCTGCCTCAGTAACCCTCTGTATCATAGCATCCTGACCTACAGCCACCACCACAGCATCGACCCTACGTTCCAGACCAGTCTGTATCCTTACTCTGTGATCTGAGCAACCACCACTTGGGCCTGTCTCCTTTGTTCGTGCCTGTGCCATGTTCATTCTCTGCCCATAATACTGTTTCCTCCTTTCCCGCAATAATATCCTTCCTTCAGAATTTAGCTCAAGAATTATTTCCTGTACAAATGCTTCCTACATTTATTCCTTGCTTCATACTGATCTTTTTTTTTAACTTCTTAGAATTCTCTCTGTATGTATGTATCTCGTGTCAAACTTATTCTCTCTCATTTGCTTATCTGCTTCATGAGACTTGCCATATAGTTGCTTGCTGTGTATTTCTTTTCCGTCTTCTTAGATTGTAAGGTTCTAAATACCAGAGACCATATTGTTGGTTTCTTTCCTATCTCTTCCATCACATAGCACAATAATGCAATAGATACTTGATGCCATAAATGTTCATAGAAAAAAATATACTTATATATGCTTTTTATATATACTTATATTTTTTTTTCACGGACAACAGGAATAATTCAATCTTTAATTTGGGATCCATGGCTATTAGTGTTTTATGATGTGGTTTTTGTGCCATTTCCTATGTGGTTTTTATGAGTTTTCTAGGGTTTGGAAGCTAACACTGCAATTTTTACACACATTTTCATGCATTGCAATCCTCCTTATTTTGCTTTGACTCAAAGCCAACCTGATTGTTGAGCTTGTGTGGGAAGAAAAAAGCATTTTAAAAAAACCACTCTGTATTGTAACATCTCTTGAAATATTTTCTGTAAGGTGTTTGATGTGCAAGTTTCATAGATTGGTTTCAGGCCAGTTGCTTGATTTTTGTTTTGCTTTAATCAGAATTGAGTAAAATTACACACACACACACACACACACACCAGAAGTGCCATAAAAGAGATGTTTAAGGAGATATACAAGCAAAGAAGGAGGTGAGCCAGTCATGTAGTAAGGGAAAGGAATCATAGATGGACAGCTTCAGTGATACTCAGCTAATCATTAAAAATGAAAAGATCTAGAGCAATATTTCTTCTTTTTCATTTAATAGCATTTTGTTTTTCTAATTACATATAAAGGTAATTTTTACATTAATTTTTTGAAATACTTTGAGTTCCAAATTTTTCTCCTTTCCCTCACCTTCCTCAGTATGGTAAGCAATCTAATACAGGTTAAACATGTGCAATCATGTAAAACACATGGAAATTATTATATAATTTTAATATAATTATAAATTACATCTATAAATAATATAAATTATAGTCTAAAATAAATATATGAATTATATAATTATATAAATAAGGAATTATTATTCATGTTATGAAAAAAGAAACAGAACAAAGGAAAAAAACACACACAAAAAGGAAAAATAGTAATATGTCGATCTGCATTCAGACTCCATCAGTTCTTTCTCTGGATGTGGATAATATTTTCCGTCATGATTCTTTTGGAATTGTTCCCGATCATTGCATTGATGAGAAGACCTAAGTCTATTATAGCTGATCATCACAGAATGTTACTGTGTACAATATTCTGCAGGTTCTACTCATTTCCTTGATCATCAGTTCAGGTTAAATCTTTTCAGGTTTTTCTGAAATCTGCCTGCTCATCATTTCTTATGGCACAATAGTATTCTAATACATTCATGTACCACAACTTGTTCAGCCATTCCCCAACTAATGGACATCCTTGGCCACCACAAAAAGAGCTGCTACAAATATTTTTATATATACGTCCTTTCCCCCTTTTTATGATCTCTTCAGGATACAGACCTAGTAATGGTGTTGCTGGTTCAAAGGGTTTGCATGGTTTGAGTGCCCTTTGGGCACAGTTCCAAATTGCTCTCCAGAATGGTTAGATCGGTTTACAACTCCACCAAAAATGCATTAGTGTCCCAATTTTCCCACATCTTTTCCAAAATTTATCATTTTCATTTGTTGTCATTGCAGCCAATCAGATAGTATAATGTAGTATCTCAGAGTTGTTTTTAATTTGCATTTCTCTATTCAATAGTGATTTTGGAGCATTTTTTTCAAAATATGCCTATAGATAGCTTTGATTTCTTCATCTGAAAACTGTCTATTTGCATGCTTTGACCATTTATCAATTGAGGAATGATATATATTCTTACAAATTTGACTCAGTTCTCTATATATTTGATGAGGCCTTTATCGGACACATTTGCTATAAAAATTGTTTCCCAGCTTTCTGCTTTCCTTCTAATCTTGGATGCATTGGTTTTGTTTATGAAAAATCTTTTTAGTTTAATGTAATCAAAATTATCCATTTTGCATTTCATAATGCTCCCTATCTCTCGTTTGGTCATAAATTCTTCCCTTCCTCATAGATCTGACAGTACACTACTCTTTGTAGAGCAATGGTTGTGGACCCTACTAGCAGACTGGTAAAGCCCATGGACCCCTTCTCAGAATAACAATGCTTCTATATGCATAAAATAAAATATATGTGACTATAAAGGAAATCAATTACATTGGAAATAGCTAAGAACAAACAATACTACAACTGTCAAGTTCATAGCCTACAGATGAAGAACCCCTGATGTAGAGGCAGTCTCCAGAATGTTGAAGTGATATGTACAAGCTATGGTATAATATGGAAGGACAGGACAAGGGTAACAAAGAATGAGAATTCATGGATGGAGTGCAACTTGAACCAGGGGAAGGTGACCCCCCCCCCCAATTTCCTCATTGTTCCATCAAAGTCTCATATCAAGTCAGAAAAATTAGGTTAAATAGACAAATATTAGTAGGAAGAATAATAGAAAAAGACTTAAGCTCTTTACTGTTGATCTAATTGAGATGCAGGTAGGGGCCTTTGGGATTGGGGAACCACCTTAGTTGGGGTGGAAGCAAGAATAAAATAAGCAAAGCTAAGAATGGCATTAGGTTTCCTTGAGATCAGAATCTCCATGGAATTTCCCAGTTTAGTTTTTTGCCTTAATTTACTCTCAGCCACTCCTTGAACACAGTTGAAGCATTCTGTCATAGTCATCATCTTTATCATCATCATCTTCATATCTAGCATTTATTAAGCAATCAGTTCACATGATGATTCATAGATGAGTTAAATGACATAGTGCCTCCCCCTAACCAAGTCCATAGATTACTGCAGGGGAAGGGCACAGGGTAGAGTAGATATAATTGGATAGATGGATAAGAAAATTAATAAATGTTAGCAAATGAGACAAGATTGACATGCAAACTAATAAATGTGGGTAAAGAGTTAAAAGCAGAAAACTATGTAAATACATTTACAGATGTAGCATTTATACATGGACTACATTAAGAAGTATATGAAAAGATGACAGGAGAGAGAGATGAATCTTAACCTTTTTGCAGACATTGACTGATGGAGCTGAACAGTTTCCAAATGAAACTAAATGCTTGAATTCTAGTATTTGTTCTTTCTCCATGAGACTATTTAAGCTGCATGGTATAATGCTGGGGGGTTGGAAGGAGACAAAGATAAATCATTGGATTTGGAATCAGAAGACTTTAGTTTGAAGTCCAACTCTGTTTCTTACTTACCCCTGTGACCCCCATCCATGCACTGAGGATACTGTTGATGTTGCCCAAGCTCCTTTCTAGAAGTAAATTCAATTGTAGCCATACGATAATCTATATTTTCTATAAGCATTCCATTTGTACAGCAGCCTATGGAAGGGTAAAGTATAGGAAGTAAATTCTGCAAAAGTAAATGAGATGGTTAAAAAAAAATCCAGTGTACCCAGAAGGGAATTATTTACTTAGTGCCAAAGGCTGTCATACTTTCCCTGATGTGCAATTTAGTGAGGAAATTTTGCATGTGATTATGTAAAGATTAGCTCCAAGGAGCATTTTCTCACTTTCAAATTATCTGAGGCAAAGACATCTTTTTATTAATTCACATGTATTAAATATTGATGTAATTAACAAATCAGACTTCGAACAATTTTCAGGAAGCCTACAGGCTTTGTTAGGGGGTCGAATTGTCAAGTTTGTACTTGAAAAGATTTAAAACACCAAAGTATCTCTGTTGAGAACATATAAATTCACAGAACGTGAGGCTTTTCAAGCCTTTGTTTACTATGGTCAGTTCTGAGTAGTTAATATGAGTAGATCTCTATAATTAAGCATACACATGAACCTTTAATTTTCTTGATTAACACCCCCCCCAATTTTTAATAGAGATCCTTTAAAATTCATGCTTTTAAAAATGTGTTATTATACATAGGAAATTAAATACACTTTGATTTAATTAAATATAAATTTTAAAGTATTATTTTTAATAAGATAAGGATACTTGAAAATTCTATCAAAAGTCGGAAAATTTGAAACACAGGCTAACTTTTAAATGGTCAGGTAAGATTTTATTGATATGATTCAATGAAGAAATTATGGAATTACATTTTACAAGGACTTTGTTAAGGTCCTAAATTCCAAGTTGGTTATCAATATGGTCAAATTATTTTTTATACTAAAGTCATGACTGTTAAGGACTTTGAAGGTCCTAAATTCCAAGTTGGTTATCAATATGGTCAAATTATTTTTTTATACTAAAACTGGATTGGGGTGGTTAGGTGGTGCAGTGAACAGAGGATCAGCCCTGGAGTCAGTAGGACCTGAATTCAAATGTGACCTCAGACATTTGACACTAGCCATGTGACCTTGGGCAAGTCACTTAACCCCAATGCCCTGCCTTCCCCCCTCCAAAAACAAAAACAAAAACAAACCAGGATCAGTGAATATGAAATATGCCTTCTATGGCTGGGGTCAGACAAGTATCACATCTATATGTGGGTACTTGCTCCTTAAGAGACTTCTTCCCACTTATCTTCCCTTTTCCTGTTCAACCTCTAGCTTTAAGATTTATTGGAAGTAGCAGTGATTTCCCAAGTGATCTGTCCTTCTCATCCTAGATCCCCTTTTGGAAATCAGTGACCAAAGTAATTAAATTTTAGCCTGAACCTTTGGGGTTTATTTCTTCTTTTTTTAACTGCCCCCAAGGTCACCTAACGGTTGTAATAATAAGAAGAAATTAATAGCTGGCATTTACATTACACTTGCAGATTTGCCAAGCATATATATGTATGTCAATGTCTAATAGATATGTACGTATCTACACATATGCATATATATTAATGCATGTGTATTTATGTAATTTTATCTGTTCCACAACCCTAAAAGGTAGGTGCTATTATGATCCCCTTTTTTACAGATGAGGAAACTGAGGGATATAGACATGAGTGACTTACCCAGGAACACACAGCTAAATAAGTCTGAAGCTCTTTTTTGACTAAGTACACCTAAGAACCGGCCATTTATGCCACCACCAACCCCAGGGGAGGGGAAGAAATAAAAGCTCTTTTCTAGGGTACATTAAGCCCAAATTGGAGGAACTACTGCTTCAACTACAAAATCAAGGAGGGGAAATGGGACTTGCAGAAAGTTAATTATTGCCAGAGTGAACACCTCTGTTGATTGCCAAGTTCTCACATTAAAATAATACCAAGCCTCAGCTCATGGACCACCTCTTAAATGAAACCTATCATGATCCCTGTAGTTGGTAGTTCTTTTTCTGTTCTCCAATTGTCATGTATATTCATACTCTATCCATCCATCTATACCTCTATCCATCTATCCATCCATCCATCCAATTGTATCCACTCTACCCTGTGCCCTTCCCTGGCAGGATTTAAGCTTCTTAATGGCAAGGACTATTTTTCATTTTGTATTTCTATTTCTATCTAATTAAATCAAAGTGTACTTAATTTCTTATGTATAATAACATTTTTAAAAGCATGAATTTTAAAGGATCTCTATTAAAAATTGGGGGGGTGTTAATCAAGAAAATTAAAGATTCATGTGTATGCTTAATTATAGAGATCTACTCATACTAACTACTCAGAACTGACCATAGTAAACAAAGGCTTGAAAAGTCTCACATTCTGTGAATTTGTATGTTCTCAATGGAGAGACTTTGGTGTTCTAAATCTTTTCAAGCATTTGTATTGCCTTTCACATTGTAACAAGTGTTCTATAAGTGCTCAAGTCTTGGATTGGATTGGTTGTCCTAAATTGGATTGGATTGGTTAGCCTAAAATTGGGAATTAAAAATATTTCTAATTCTTGGTTGAATTACTAGTGAAGAAAAGAGATCCAAATCAACCAAACTGGGGAATATTTGCAGGGTTAAAAGGGCTTCATAATTCTCAAATGAAACTTTTTTTATGTTGATTTTTAAAAAAATTCTTTGTAAGTAAATGAGAGTGTTTGGGGTGGGGAAAATATTTGTTAAATTAGTACAAAACATTTTTATGTAGAAAATTACTTTTTAAAATCTTACTTGGATTTTGTCTCCAAGAGATACTCTTAGATATCAGTATTACTTTGGGCTACAATATTTCAAATTGCCTGCTGAATTCTCAAAAACATCCTTCTAATTCATACTAACTATGTAGCTCTTAACACCAGGAACTCCCCAAATATAGAGTACTATGTTAATTAGAAGGCCCTATCCAACACTCTAATGGCTGGCAGATATGTGAATGTGTTATCTCCTCTACTGTCTATATATAAAAGTAATAACATTCTATGTCTCTAAGACACTGCTTTGTAAATGAAATATTCAGATAAATTGTGAGGAGAGGATAAATTAAACTAATCTGGACATTTGTATAGTTAATCCCAGCTTAACTGAATTGTACCTCACAGATTCTTGGTTGAGCAAAGGGCCTGGGCCCTAGGGTGTCCAGCTGTCTTCTCTGTTGTCTGGAGTCTCTGAACATAGATCCTGATGAGTAGGGCTGAAAGCCAAGAGGATCATGCTGACTCACTCTATAACCAAATGTTCCTCCTTGAATCCTGAAGGAACAAATCTCTTCTGTACAAAACAGAACTACTGTATTGAAAGACCTGTGGAGGATGCTGAGACATGTTGCTACCGTCTGTTTGAGGATATCTGTGATGTCATGCCTTATAGCTCCTTATCCTCAGTTGTTGTCTTTTGTACTAAATTTACATAGTCCACACAGATTCATTTACTACCACCTGAACTGGTTTGTTGGTTTTCCCCTTGTGCTCTCCAAGTATGCAACATTAGCTAAACTTTCCCCTATATTACTTAAGATTGAGTGATTTAAGTTTATCCAGAGCTTCTTTCTCAACAGCTCTTTAGGCTAATTAGTGTGACATAGTATGAAAAAGTATTAACCTGGTATTAGAAAATCTCTGCTGAAGTCAAAGCTCTAACATTTATTATCTCTGTGACTACAGGAAAAGTTGCTTAATTTTTTCTGAGCCTTAGTTTCCTTTCTGTAAAGTGGTACTAATAATGTTTACACCATTTGCCTTTCTGTTAGGAATGTTGTTTGTAAGCCTTTACATACTGCATAAATGTAGTGTACCAATAAATCCTCTGTACCGTAATTTTTCAAAAGATCTGAGATTTCATTGATGTAGATATTTCCTATACCAGGGCAGATCATAATCAACCTACAGTCTTTCTTACTATGTGCCAGGCACTTGGGATACAGAGATTAAAAAAAAAAAATGGATTCATTCCATCTCTCAAGAAGCTTATATTTCATTGAGGGACATTTCATAATGTTTTATAAATCCTTCTTCAACTTACAACAGTAGATAATGTCTGGAGTTACTGTGGCCAGAAACGTACATCATTTGGCTACCAGTTCTAAATCATGCTGCCTCCCCTCCAGCCACGATCCCCATCTTTTTCTCACAGAAGCCTTGTGCCATGGAAGAACCCTAGGCTCTCATTCCTTCTACTCACTTTAGAATATAAGGCTAGGGACACGAGGCCAGGAATTATTTGTCTTACTTGTAATTGTACCCCTAACATGCTTAATCTGTCTCTCTGCTTGTCTTCTGATGGAAAGTCTCTCTGAACTTATTCAGACTGGTCCTCAAACAAAAGACAAGACCATCCAACCCTAGGCCAATTCTCAAAAACTTTCCAGGTGAAAAAGAATGACAGAGCACTAGAATAACCATCAAAAAACCAAGATCATACTCAAACAATAAAGAGACATAGCAGGAGAATATTAGTAGAGGTCACCTCCTGCAATAAACATGTGACCTTGTCCTCCTTTTCTAATGCTTTTATACCTTCTTTCCTTCCTGTACTCTATGATCCAGTGACACCGATCTCTTTGTTTTTCCTTGTATAAGATACTCCATCTCTTGAACATCTCTGTGCATTTTCCCTGGCTCATCCCCATCCCTGGAATTCTTTACCTTCTGGCTTCCTTCAATTCTTGGTTAAAATCTTGTCTTCTGCAAGAAACTATTCCCAGTCTCCCTTAACATTAGTGCCTTCCCTCTGAAATCACCTTCATGTTATTCTGTATATATCTTTCTTGTATATAACTGTTTGCATGTTGTCTCATTCAATTATAAGCTCCCTGAGGGCAGGAATTGTTTTTGCCTTTTTTCATTTTCCAGCCTGATACATAATAGATGCTTAATAAATGCATATTGACTTGTAATCATGAAGATTTAGGTACAGATCCTACCCCCAGACACATTACTAGCTGTTACTCTGAGCAAGTCACTTAACCACAAAGTGCCTGTTTCTTCATTTCTAAACTGAGGGGTTAGACTTAATGACTTCTTATTTCCTTTATCTCCCTCTAGCTTTTGACTGTATGAACCTAAAGATAATATAAAGGAAGTTGAGGAGGTAGAGAGCCCTAGCAACTCAAGAGATCAGGTTAGCCTTGTGGAAGAGACGGCACTAGAATTTGAGCCTTTGAGAAAGACAAGGACTTTGAGAAGTGAAAGTAGAAGAGAGTACATATGAAGGATAAATGTAAAGTTTTATATCTGGGTTCAAAAAATCAATATCAAAGTACAACAGAAAAAGAAGTGTCTAGACAGTGTTCAGTCTGAAAAAACAATTTCAGGATTTTGGTACATTCTAAATTCAGCAGTGGGTTATGGCTGCCATCAAATCTAATGTGATAATAGGTTTCATTATAACCTGTTATCCAGAAATAAGGAAATTATCGTCTCCCTGTACTTTTCCCTGAACAGATCATAATGGAGTATCATATTCAATTCTGAATGCCATATACTGCATTAGGAAGGATATTGGAAAACAATAGAGCATTCAGAAGAAGCAACCAGGATAGTGAAGGATGGGCCTTGAAGCCATGTGATTTGAAGACTAATTGAAGGAATTAGGCTTATTCACTTAGGGAGGGGATATGGCAGAATTGACTTTAAGTGGAAACTCAAACTGTTTCCTCTGTGTCAACTGAAGAAATATTCTGAATCCGGGTAATTATATCACTTGTTGAAAGATTTAGGCCTAAACTCCTGCAAGAATATACTTCATGTTGACAGTACAATTTATTTAGGCACATCCAAATGCCCACAACTAATAGCTTCTAGTATAGGGCTGTTCATTAGAGTCACCATAATTGTCAATCTATTTACTTATGGCATTACTAGGCATATCAGATATTGAAAAAAGAAAGGGGGGAGGCAAAATTAGACTTAGTGTAAGGAAAAAGTTGCTAACAGTTATCCAAACTGCCTCCAAACTGTATGTTTTAAATTTGGGTACAGTGTGACCACTTCCTCCAATACAATGGTTTTCTCTTCAGTATGTGCAGCTGACAGAGCCTCAGAGACACTGATCTCATATTTAAGTCCTTAAACAAAGGACCAAGAAATGCTTGAACTGCTGACCTGCATCAGTTCCAGTGAATGAGTTTTCCACCTGGGAAATCCCTAAGGCATATGCTTTAGTTTTTGCCTTCACACTTGTCTCCAGGGCAGTGAATGCTGCCAAGCTCATTTTTAATAAGCTATCTCTTGACAGAGGATTCAGAAGCACCTCATAGAATATAGAGGCAGATGAAACATGGCTGTGGACAATACTGAGCCACAGCCTGGGGCATTCACATGTTCCAGTGAGGCTCCACATATCAGGGCCACCCATGGGGTCTCTTAAGGAGCCTGATAATTGGGGAGCAACTAGCACAGTTCCTGGAAGGATTTGCCAAGTATAGCCAAGCCAAACCAAGTTTCCCCGGCCTGCCAAGGCAGATAACATGGAATGGTTTCTTCAACAACCTATGGAAGTAATTATCACCAATGCCACTTAATTGTAAACAATTCCTACCCACTGCAAGACCGATGCCAATATGCCTGTAGCACAAAGAAAGGAATATGACAAATGAAACTTGTCAGGGATTTTACACGGTCATTTTTGTTTTTTACTAAATTCATGGAATCATAAAATGTTTACCTCACAGTTTTCTGGAAGCATTTATTAACCCCCATCCCCAATTAAACTCCAAGGTTCTTGAATCAAAAAATATATCTTATTTTTCTCCGTTTAAATCTAGAGATAAAATGATGTAGTAAGTAGAGAGTCAGCCACAAACTCAGAAAGACTTGCGTTTATATTCTACAATTCACATATTTTTTACTTTTAAAAATATTTCTTTTTTTACATTCTTTTAAAAAATTTATGAATTCTAAATCTCTCCCTTCCCCACCTATTGAGAAGGCATACAATATGATATCAATTGTACACCTTCACACAATTCTTAAGCTGGAAAGGAACTCAGAGACCGTCATTCCCACACCTTCGTTTTATAAGTAAAGAAGTTGAGACCATAGAGGGTAAGCAATTTGCCCATAGTCGTAGACATAATAATGCTCAGAAGCAGGATTTGGGTTTAGATCATCTGACTTGAGAACCAGTGTGCTTTCTTTTTTGAAGGGGGGATGGCAAGGCAATTGGGGTTAAGTGACTTGCCCAAGGTCACACAGCTAGTAAATGTGCCAAGTGTCTGAGGCTGGATTTGAACTCCCTGTACCACCCTCCTTTCTATTTACTGATCATTCCTTCATTGTCTTCTGCCTGCATAGTATAGTACCAGGATAGGGAACTTGCAGCTTTGAGGCCACACACAGCCCCCAGGTTCTCAAGCGTGACTTTTGAAGGAAACTTGAAGCTGCAGGTTCCCCACCCCTAGTATAGAACCTTGGACTTCAATTACCCACTAATTTTCTCTACCTTTTCTATTTTGCAGATCATTTTTATTGATAGTGAAAAATGGGAGGCAAATAGGGGAAGTTCAGCTTTCTCTGTCATCTGTTACCACCACATCATCTGCTCTGATCAGACATGTTCCTTCTTACTTTTAATTGGAGCTGGGGTTTAAAAAAAAATTCTTAGCCTTTTTTCTCAAACCCCAGCTCATTTCTAGGTTTCAGCCTTCCTGATCATATATGTCCTAGCTCCTAGTTTCCCTCTTTTACCATTTGTACACATCCTCTTAATACTAGAATAAGTTTTGTTTGGTAAGAGCACTGAACATTTCTTAGCTATCAGATCTTAGGCAAACCCTTCAGCTGCTCAGCACTTCAACATCTTCATCTGTAAAATGAGAATAAATGAGACTCGCCATGAGAGGAAGCTGTGGATAAGAGGGTCTCCTATGCAGCTGTGTCAGTCTTCTGACGCCTGTCTTTTTTCTTCCAGTTATATCATCAGAATTTTGTTTCCCTCTTAAGCTGTCTTCTCTTTCAGTGTCTCTAGCCACAGGACCAAAATTTTTACTTCTCTTTTCCTAAATTCTGTAGTTTATATCATATCATACCTAGCTTTTTTTCCTCTACTCTACCAAGAAATATATATGTGTGTGTGTGTGTGTATGTGTATCTATCTATCTATATCTATGTAGATATGTGTATATATGTATATATATGTGTATATATATATGTATGTATATATATACACACATCCTTTTTTAGGAGTTGGGAAGGTTGGTTCATAGTCTCTCCCTACTAAATTATCCTCTTGACTCCTTAGAGAGGGGGAGACGTGGGAAGTCTGCATAAGGTGGTTGGAGGTCTAGTCACAAGAGATGCTGAGAATAGACCATGAACCTTCATCACTGACTTCTCCAGGATCTGTAAATTAGTTTGACAGATTATTTTCTAATAGACTTTCTCACTCAAAAACTTTCCTGATGAGTACAGGTTGAGTTGCCTTCTTTTCCCCTTCTCCTGACCTTAATATAACACCCGGATTCCCATTGCACATACCCCAAAACTCTCAGATATATATTCGATTTCCTAGAATGTTATACTGCTTTATGCTAGTCTTTTAATGAGTACTTCTTCCATAACCACATTGATTGGCCATCCCGGAAAGCAGCGCTATGTTACATTATTTCTACTCTCACTTATGAAATGTCCAACAGAAAAATGTACCACTGGAATGCATACTATTTTTTAATAGAGGCTTCACTATAACTAACAGGAATCTGAGTGTGCTACTCTTGACTTCCTGTTCTGTGACTGGGTTCCTAAACTCCCTTTAGCTGTGAAGACAGAAGAGAAAAAACAAAAGGTGAAAAAGAAAAACCACCCTAAGCTTTCATTCCTGTCCAAACATGCCTTCTTCCAGACCTGTGGTTTTGCTCTTTCCAGTAAAGATGTGGTTGCCTGAAAGACTAACCTTGACTCAATTCATATATACAACAATCAATTAACTGTGTACTAAGTGCAAGCAACCAAGCTAACAAGCATTTGGTATGTGCCAGGCACTGTGATGTGTGCTAGGGATACAAAGAAAGGCAAAAAACAGTACCGACCATCCTGGAACTAGCATTCTAATTAAATAAATATAAAGTTTATGCAAAGCAGGTGGAAAGTAAGCAGTCTCAGGGAAAGGTACTAGCAAGTAGGAGGATTTGAACTGAGTCTTGAAGAAAATTAAAAGGCGAAGTCTGGGGACCAGGGAAGGACAGAGTATTCCAGGCATGAAAGGAAACCAGTACAAAGGCATAGACCTAGGAGATTGAGTATGACATACAAGAAACATCAAATAGGCTAGTGTCTCTGGATCATGGAGGGAAATGTAAAAGAAGATTGGGAAGGTAGGAATGGGCCAGTTGAGGAGTTTTAAATGCCAAACAAGAGCTGACACTTGATCCTGGGTTAAGATGAGGCACTTGATCATTGAACATTAGATTGATATCATTGAACAAAGAGTTAACATGATCAGATGAAACCTTAGAAAAATGACCATAGCAGCTGAGTGGAGGAGGAGTCAGAGAGGGAGATACTTAATGGAGGGTGAACAATCAAAAGGCTCCTTTAGTAGTCCACGAAGTCCCTTGGATTCTATACCAGGATGGTAGCCCTATGAGTGGAGAAAAAGGGGGCATATGCAAGAGATTAAGTGAAGTTAGCAATGAAAATCTTTGGCAGAAGATTGGATAGGGGAGGTGAGTGAGAGTGAGAAGTTAAGAATGAATTAGAAGTTGAAAGTTTGAGTAACTGAGGGGATAGTGGTGCTCTCCACAGTAATGGGAAAGTTGGAAAGAGGGCAGATACTATTAAGACCCTCTGTTCTCTCCCCTCCATGGTGTATTCACTCATGCTCTACTACTTTTTAGGTAACCAGACCTTTAGCATACAATGAAATTTTAAGTTCTTGTAATTGTTTAAGCCAATGCTGGTGAAAAAAAAAATTACTTCTTACAGATATTATGCCTAAAAGTCAGGGGTCTTTTCTATATGAGTAATTCTAAAGATTTTTGAATTCTGTGATTCCTTACAGACTTCTAATGATATTATTGACAATTTAAATTTATATAGTGCTTTATGATTTGCAAAACTCTCTCCAAACAACCAGGTGAAGGAGATAACATAATATTATTCTAATTTTACACATGAGGAAATTGAGGCTCAGTAAGGTTCATTGTCTTTCCCATAGTCACACTGCTAGCCAATAAGTATCAGGATCAGTTTTCAGCTCCTGTTCTTTTTGGCTCTACATTCAGTCCCCTCTTCTCCCTCTCCCAAGATACTTCACCTTGCTTCTCTAAGCAAATGGAATAAACAATCTATACAAAGGCATAGAAGGGGAAGAGCAAAGAAAAATAATCTGGAAACAGCTAGTCATCCATTTTTCCCCGAATATGGAGCCAAAAAAAGGCCTGAAAAGTAGTTTGGAGCTGGGTTATTGTAAAGCCAATCATGAGCAGCTCTCCTGAGGACTGCTGCTGTGAATAACTTTAAGATTCTAATTACATAGTATAGTGAACTCTCTATTTATTCAGCAATAAACTGAAGCAAAACATTTAAGAAACTAAAGCACAACATTCACAACAAAGTATAACACAATGACTTATTACTAAGGTGGCCGCATAGTCTTAAACAAAACATATCATTCAGTAAGTTACAATCTCATCAGTTAATACCAAGTACCCAAGTAAAGTCTTCTTTCATCTTGACTGGCTTCCATTCATCCTTAAGACCATCATCCTTAAGGGATAGCAGAAGGTACAAACACCATCCACCCCTAGGCCACAGTAAGTCATAATCTCATTAATCAATGCAGAGTGCCCTAGTAAAGTCCTCTTTCATCTTAACTAGAGGCTGACTTCCAAACCCATGGCTCCTCATCCATGCTCCCAGCTCTTGCCTGGACTCACACGTAGGCATATTTAATACCTCAGCTTACCACTCTTCTCCAAGCTCTTTGAGTTTCTATTTCTAGGAAGACAAAGCTTAACAGAGCTACAACAATATTTACACACATTGCCAGCACTATCTCTCAATTCACTTTCTGTCTGACAAAGTGACACAGAACAACAGACAAAGCATCTGTCTGAGAAATCAAACACAAATCAACAGCAAAGTCCCAGGACTTCTGTAAACAGCAGCAAAGCCCTCTTTCAGGGTTTTTGGATCAGCAGTAAAGTCCTCTTTCAACAGACGGAATGCTTCACTCTAACAAAATAATATCAACACAGACAGAACAGACAGAGTGCCGGTCATCTCAAACATCCTCCCTTTCAGTTCTCCTTGGTTCCAACTCATGCTCAAGCTTTTATCCGCTCTGCTCCTTCCTGTTCCATTTTTTTGGCAAGATCCTCCTACTGTGGACTCCATGTGATGACCTTAGGCCTATTAATGGCAGGAAAGGTCTCCAAACTCCCTTAGGCCTGTTCAGAGCCCCACAAGGTATACTGTTTCCAACAAAGATTTGACACAATCAAAGGTGAGGCTCAAAGGCACTTGAATAGCTGAAACAAGAAACAAAGTACTGTTTTGTTTGCCGTTACATTTATGCCTTGGTAAGATATTGGACTAGAATCAATGCTTCTTAAACTGTGAGTCACAATCCCATATAGTTTAAGAAGTGCCAAAGGGGTCACAAGTGGAAAAAGTTTAAGAAGTTCTGGACTAGATGACTTCTAAGACACCTGTTGCCTCTAAGATTATAAGCCTATGAAAAGATTAAGGCAAACAGAACATCTCAGTTTCCCTTAACTCCACCAACCCCCACCATAGCCCCAGAAAAGAGCTAAAAAGGAAAATCAATAAAGCGATTTCTGACATTTAGGCCAATGTTTTCTTCCTAAAGATGGAGTAGAGAACATTATTAGGGAGATAAAATATTTGTGGTGTTTCTCAGTGTTTTCTGAAAGGGAATCAGGAGATTGCTGTTTTCCAGATTTAAGACAAAAAAAAAAACTTTTTAAAAAAAACTTGTAAAAACCAATAGGCCATCCAAGAAAACATCATGTGCCAGTTATCCCCATAATTAAGTAGAATGAGATGTTCTTATGCAAGTTTGTCATCCAAAATTGTTGAAAAAAACTGGACTTTATAGACACGGTTGTCAATACCTATCTTATGTGTAACTGAATCTGAGAGATTTTGAACTCTTGACTTCCTGTTTATTTTTTTTTGCCAATACTTGTGTTTAAAAAACATAATCTTTTGATTTGATTCCATAAAAACCCATTAAGTCCACAGTGACCCATACTGAAAAGTTAAAACTTGACGTGTCCTTTCTTTTTAAAGAATGTCTGAATTGGGAAGAAAAGTATTGAGAAATAATGAAGACACAAGTGACTGAAATATTTGTTTAAGGAGTGCCAAGAAAGTAATATTGTGAACTTTTGAGTCATAAAGTTATTTCTGGAACTGTCAGCCTTTTGCAAACATATAGTATTACTGGACAGGAGTTAGATAGTTGTGGTTTTCTGCTGGCATCTCTCTCCAGAGGCATGATATTATTTTGTTTCTTATTTATTTTTTCTCTCACTTCTTAAAAAAAAGAGAGACTAGATATGTAAAAGGTAGCTTTTATATATCTTTAGAAGTCTTTTAGAGATATGTAAAAGATGACCTTTGACCCCTCCTTTTATATTCTCCAATTAAAAATCTATTGTAGGGGCAGCTACGTGGCACAGTGAATAGAGTGCTGGCCCTGGAGTCAGGAGGACCTGAGTTTGGATCCAGCCTTAAACACTTAACACTTACTAGCTGTGTGACCTTGGGCAAATCACTTAACCCCAATTGCACTGCCTTCTCCCTCTAAAAAATAAACCAAAAAGATCTATCATAAGGATTTCCAAGGCTGTCTTTGGGGCAGTACAGAAGGAAAGCCGTATCTGCAATTATATCAGTCCTTGGAACTCCCTGTACCTATGCAGGGAATTTATCATGTTACAAGAGCTATCTAAAGAGACTAGTTGCCTTCCAAAGGGTTACAGAGGCAGCATGAATGGGACTAAACTCCACTTTTTCCTTGGCTTCTGGGCAATCTCTCTGTTTACTAGGACTTGCTGCATCTCTTAAGGCCATCTCTAAATGATGTAAATTGTCACTTGATACTGAATCTCTTGTTTCAAAATCGTACCTCCCTACTGGAAGTGAAGTCAAATTTGTTGTTCCTTCTATGCCCTTAACTCAATTAGCTGTTTTATAAACTTATTCACACCAATGTGTGCATAAGTAATAAAGCTTTGTTTGTTACTTTTCTTGGATGTTTTCTTACTTTTCTTGCATTTTTAAAAAGAGGCCTAACAACCTGGTGGAAAGAATTTCTAATGGTACAATTTCAGGCCCAATGAGAATGTCGAGGGGCGCATCACCTTTTGGAATGCCCCTCGTCACCACAATGATGGTCTATTCCATCTATGATCTGCAACTCACTTTCCTGATTGTGAGCTATTGGTCAGATTGATAGTGTAGCATAGTAGAAATAATGATGGATTTGGAGGTTAATGGCATAAGTTTGAATTCGGCCTCTGCTGCTTATTATTTCTGTTACCTTAGGTGCAGTCGGAGTTTCCATGAACATCTTTAGCTAGTGAAATGCTTCCCTAGGCTCAATTTAGGTACCTCTTCCTCTAACGCCTCTCCTGATTTCCTCCCTAACAAAAAGTAATCTTCCTTACCTCATATTTCATTCCTTCTGTTGGCCAATGTATATTCTCTCTCTCTCTCTCTCTCTCTCTCTCTCTCTC
>CM053590.1:138397879-138430305 GCA_028646515.1 Pseudochirops corinnae
AAGATAGAAAAAAGGAAGAGTCAAAGAGATAAGTGGGCAGTGGTACCCAGGCAGAAGATATGTGAAGATTTTGTTGCATTGGAAAGATGGCACCAAGTGCCTAGAGAATTCTCAAGAGTCTTCCTTGCCTTACCTGAGAAAATGATAGACAGGCTTCAGGAGCACCATGACAAATGGTTTAAAAAATGTTCTGGCAGAAGAAAAAAAAAATTTTCCCCACCCCCTTCTTACCTCCTACCTTGAATGAAAAGAGGGCGTTGGGTTAAGACAAGTTTTAGGGGTAGAGCAAAAGGTAGTAAGGAGAAATAGGTAAAGAACTACCAAAGAAATACTTGTATGTGGAACTGTATGTAACTAGAGCTTCTATTTTTGGAATCAACGGTTCCTCATTCTGAATCCTTCTCTAAATCTGTAATTTGCAAAGAAAATGGTGACCTGCTTTGGTAGAAGAGGTTTCTTTTCACCCAAAACTTCCTAAACCAGTGAAATCACAGGTCTAGACCCTATCCTTATCCTATCCCCAACATTCTTACTCGATGCTTCTTGAACTGAGGTGAATTTGTGCAGAGAAAAGGCCCTCATTTTTCACCTACAATTTTTAAAAGAAATGATTACTCAATATTTTGGAAGAAGGATAACTTTTGTGTTATGCAAAAAGCGAATTAGTTGTTCCTTCATGGCATGGCAAAGGGCTGGGTTGTGTCAAATGAAGAAAATCTGATGCTGGCACAACTTGAGAACTTTAGGAATCATACTTCCAGTAACAGTAGCTGATGCCAGCCAAGATGTGTTCTTAACAGAAAGTGTTCTACATGCTTTTTTTTTTTTTACATGGAGCAAAGTTAGGAAATAATACTTGGTGCCCTTCCAGGGAGGAAATATTATCCATATTAAAAAAAACAACAACAACCAGAGCCTAATAATAATTTAACAAGACTTGTGAAACTTTTTGTTCAAACCAGAACCTTTTTAAGCTTTGCTTAATCATAGAGCAGAAAAAAAAAAACTGATTTCTTAGCTGTTCAGGATTCTGATCACACTTCTCTTGTTAGAATTGTACAACATTTTTCAGGCATACTCTTCTCCTGTTTTCCATCATTGTCATTATCAATTTCACAAACAACCACCCAACAAGCAATAGCCCTGACAACAACATCCCACACTTTTCCAAATCTCTTATCACTCTAAACATTTGTGGGGCAGCAATACCATGAAATTATTGACTCATTCTAGAGAATCTGTTTTAAGATGAGGAAGTCAGTAGCCAGGTTCTACAAATGCACTCTTCGAAACAGTTAAGGTTTATATTTCTTATCAAGGCTGTATAGAATACAAAGGTGAGTAGGATTGTTCTTTGAATCTTTTGAATTTCAGCCCAGTGACTAATAGTTACTAAATGCTTGTTGGTTGATTAATTAAAGATGGGGATATTGCCCTCGAGGTCCTTACCATCTGAGGGGAGATAAAACATATACACAAATTATCAGGGATAAGAGTAGCATAAATCTAGACCTGAAAAAGACTGTAGCTGTCGTCAGTGTAACTCCCTTCTTTTACAGATGAGTAAGTTGAGGCCCAGTTTAATGCAAAATAGAACATGATAATGCTAAGGAGAGACAAGAATTTCAGAGATTTGTGGAGGAAAAGATTACTTATAGCTGGGAAGAATCAGAGAAAAGTCCCTGGAGCGAGCAACAGTCAGGCCTTGAAGGGAGGCCTTTCAGCAGGTAGATATGGAGGATTAATGGGCAAGGGTAGAGGGAGTGAAAGAAAATCTAACTTTTGTTTACTGTCTTATACTCTGAGATCCAATATGTGAGCTAAAAATGCATTCATAAATCACTTTTAAAATAGATTCTTTTTTCAGGGAGAAACTCTGAAAATAAAGATGGGATAATCAAATGTGTTTCCCTATCAGCCATACTCTTTTTTCATTAGTTGTATATTCTTATGCTTGAAGTTTTTCTGAAGCATTAGCATTGTCTTCACTACATTCAAATTCTAAACAAAGAAATTCGTGAAATAACAATTACAGATTGAAAGTAAATTTTTTTTTGACTACCACATCTTGCACCTTCCCTGGTAACTGAAAGATGACAGTAATAAACTAAACTTAGTGACAGTGGGGCCAGAATCTACTTTCTCTTTAAGTACTTACTTTAAAGGAAGTGTAAAAAATTCATGAAATTCACAAAGAAATGGAAATCTACTCATTTGTGACTTTTTATCAAAATTCAGTGAAGGACAATGTTTTGGAGAAAATAATTTGAGAATTATAATTAGTACATCAACCCCCCAACAGAGTATAACTCCAGAATGATGGATGAGATCAGATTAATGTCACCCACTGAAATTGAAGGTAATAAAAATCAACATAAAATGGAGGAGATTAGTCACCTACCAGGGATTCCCCTTTTGCTGCAATAACCTGTTTTACATGATTTGGAACTGACTTCATAAATGTTGACACGCATTCTTTAAACTTTTATTGATGCACTTGGTTTTTAAGCAGCAAACATTTACTGATTAGTTTCACTTTGTGAGAAGTCTCTTACAAGACATAAAAACAGTTAAATAAATCTAAGGATTCAGTGATCTCATCTGAAAATACATGTAACATTTCAAAGTTATAGCATATCCTCACCTCTTTATTAAAAAAAAATTAACTGAAATTTGTTTTTTTCCACTTCCCTCCCACTCCTTACTCCATTGGCAAAGAAAAGAAAAACACGTTTATTTTAAGAAATATGAATAGTCAAGCAAAAGATATTCCCTTGATGGCTGTATGCAAATATGTGTGTGTATGTGTATATGTATATATGCATGTATGTTTCATTCTGTACCCCAAGTCTAACACCTCTCTGTTAGGGGTAGCATGTTTCATCATTACTCTGTAGTAGTGAATAATCACTGTATCGATCACTGTTCTTTCAGCTTTCAAAATTGTTCATTTTTATGTTGGTGTTGTATAAATTGTCCTTCTGCCTATTTTTCTCTTCCTCTTTTCTTACAACACAAAAATACTCCATCACATTCCTATACCACAACTAATTCAGGTGTTCTTCAATTGATGGACGTTCCCTTAATTTCCAGTTTTTTTTCCATCACAAAAAAAAGAACCATATAAATATTTTTGTACATTAAGGAGTTCTTTTTCTTCTGTCTTTGATCTCTTTTCATCTCCA
This sequence comes from Pseudochirops corinnae, assembly GCA_028646515.1. NCBI lineage: Eukaryota > Metazoa > Chordata > Mammalia > Diprotodontia > Pseudocheiridae > Pseudochirops > Pseudochirops corinnae. The sequence goes on from CM053590.1 coordinate 138,401,065, forward strand.
AAAATCTCTTTGATAGACTTGAATAGGTCTAGCAGTAGAACAACTGGGTCAGAGGATATAGCTGGGTCAAAGGATATGTATTGTTTAGTTACTTTTTGAGTTCCAGATTACTTTATATAAGGATTGTACTCATTCACAAGTCTACCAGCATTGCATCAATATGCTTGTTTTCCCATAGCTTCTCCAACATTTATCATTTTTTCTTATCTTTGCCATTTGGAAGGGTAGGAGATGAAATGTCAGAATTGCTTTAATTTGCATTTCTCTAATTAGTAGTGATTTGGAGCATTTTTTCATATGACTATAAATAGCTTGGTTTTTTTCCTTTAAGAACTGTCTGTTCATATCTTTAGGTAATTTATCTGTTAGGAAATGGCTATTTTTCTTATAGATTTGAATCAGTTCTTTATATCAGTTCTTTATATTGAAGCAATTGGATGGTATAGTGGTTAAAGTGCTGTGCCTGGAATCAAGAAGGCCTAAATTCAAATCCAGCCTCATTCTTCTACTAGCTGTGCGACCTTGGATAAGTCATTTTAACCCCATGTTTGCTTCAGTTTCCTCATTTAAAATATTAAGATAATAATAACACTTACCATCCAGGTTTGTTGTGATAATCGAATGAGATAATACGTTTTGTAAAGGACTTAGTTGGACACATAGTTGGCATATAAATGATTTTGATTCTATCTTAGAAATAAGATCTGTATCAGAAAAACTTGCTGTGAAGTTTTAATTCTCCTTCATAAAATTGCACTTGCTATATTGGATCTTTACCCTTTGACAAAACTTATTTTCCCAAATCTTGCATTCGTTAAAGTTCGTAGGTTTTCAATGGAATTTAAATCGTGTGTTCCTAGGCTACTGAATCAGTCTTGCCTCCATTTTATGGATATATTTCTCAGCTTCTTGTGAAATGTGGTGCAGTACAAGGTCATGTTATAGTGTTTCATTTCCATTTGGGAATTTCTGCAATTGTGGAGTAAGTTTGCTTCTTGGCATATCAATATGCTGATAAGAATTTGTCATTTCTTCAGTAGGGAAAAGACTTTCAAGCCCACTTGAAATAAAAATCCTCAAAACATTTCTTGGTGAATGTTTTAAAATTTGATGAAGATGTCCAGTAAAAATGACCTTTTTTTAATCTCCAGTACTCCAGCCATTTTAATAATTGGTCTTTTTGCTGTTCTTCCAACTTCAAGAAGTCTATGCCACACTGTGGAGGAAGCATAAACAACCCTTCCAGCTCCCAGGTGCCTTTGAAGGTCTTTGCTTGTGTTTTTAGGATGAGATAGGCTTTTTACAACAATTGTCACTTCTTGCTATTATTTTTCATTTTTAACTGCCCTTTCTTCATATTTTGGGGTAACTGGTGCTTTTTCATCATAAACTTGAAAGGTCTTTAAAACACTGATTTCCCACACCAATAGCCACTGCAATAATTTTATCAGTCAATGAAGTGAGCCCTTTAGGAACTATAACTTTTGTACCACTTCTTGGCATATTATCCATTCTCAAAAACCACAGAATTAAGAAATACATATAAGAGAAAATTGAAACACATTATTATGACCCAAAATCCAGCATGCAGCTGTCAGAGAACTAAAGGTGGGGAAAACAATTCTTTGTGGATTCATAAGGTCAAGGGCGGTTAGTTGCAGACTAGTGTCCGTAAAAGCACAGATGGCGATTGCTATCATAAAATGAAACCACGTCAAAATTATTACTCACCCCAAGTAATTTCACACCCCTACATGTTCAGACCAGGTTGTAAGAGGTTTTAAAGAGAGCTTATATATGATCCTAGAGGCAATAGTAATTTATTAACTATAGGAGTGACATGATCAGATTTATACTGTAGGAAAATGATCTTTGCTACCACATAGAACCAAAATCTTGTCATGGATTGGGTAAGGGATTGATTTGATACAAGGAGACCAGTTAAGAGGCAACTGTAGTAATATAGGCAGGAGGTCAGAAGATTATGGAGGCTGTGTGAGTAGGGAAAAGGAAAAGAATTCAAGAGATATTTGGGGTAGAAATAGCATTATTAGGATAACTGGATATGTGGAGTAAAGGGGGATGAAGAGGTAAAGATAATGGCAAGAGTATGAACCTAAGTGATTGTGAAAGGATGATAGTATACTCAACAGAAATAGGGAAGTTGGAAAGAGGAGTATGTTTGGGGGAAGATAAAGAGTTCAGTCTTGGATATGTTGAGTTTGAGATGCCTCTGAAACATTCAGCCTTTGGAGATCACATAATCATAGAGTTAGAGTTGGAAGGGACCTCTGAAACCATCTAATCTAGCCCACTCATTTTACTATTGAGGAAAGCAAGACAGAATGAAGTTAATAAACTCAAAGTCACATAGCGTATGTCAGTAGTAGAATTTAAACCCAGATCTTTTGATTCCAGACATACGCTAGTAGAGCTTAGGAGAGAGAATAGTTCTGGTGCGTGTATTTGGTAGGTATCTGAAGATGTGATCATTAGGTCGATGGGAGTTGAGATCGTGGAGTGATTGTAGAGAGAGCATAGATGAACCAGGGCACAGGTTTGGGAAACACCCATGGTTGAGTTATTATATGAATAATAACAAGCAAAGGAGAATAAGAAAGATCAGACAGACAAGTACGAGGACAACCAAGAGGAAGAGCAGTGTTATGAAAAGTCATAGAGGAAAAGATATCTAGGAGAAAGAGATAGTAATCATTGCCAAATGGTGGAGAGTTTGAGAAGGATGGCAATTAAGAAAGGGCCATCAGGCTGACAGTTAAGATGCCATTGGTGATTTTGGAGAGAGTCGTTTCTGTTAAATGACAAAATCAGAAATCAGATTGCAAAAGACTGACAAGTGAGTGAGAGGAGATGAAATGACGGCAATGAGTGAAGAAAGCTTTTCTTTTCTTTTTTTACATAAATTTGGATGTGGAAAAAGAGGAGACAAATGCATAGAAAGAGGAGAGAGAGACAGATTGATTTCATTTAGATATCATCTCTCTATATCCTGCTAGGGAGTTTTTTTGTTTCATTTTGTTTTGGTTTTGGGGTTTTGGGGTTTTTTTTAAGAATAAGGAAAACTTGAAAATGATTGTAGGCAGAAGAAACCCGTAGAGATTGAAGATCGGTGGTGGGGGATGGGTGAAAATGGGGAAAATGTTTTTAAAAAAATGTTGGAGGAAATGAAATTGATGACTTACCCGTGATGAGAAGAGCCATCTCATTCTTTAATTAGAGATTAAAGGTGGAGATGGAATTGATTAATTAGTATGGTAATCAAACACTCAACCATTACTTCATTAGACTATACAGAATCCAAGTTCTTTTAACCTTTCTTCCTGGAACCAATTTCCATCCATTTGATTACTTCTGTTTCTCTGCAATGGGCCCACATTTGAAGACAGGAACTGTTTTTTGCTAGCCTTAATTTGCTAGTGTTTAGCATATTGCATGTAATATAGTAGGTGCTTGAAAAATTGAAGTGTTATGATGACACAATGCCTGGTGTCTATTAAGTGCTTAATAAGTGCTCTATCTATTTGTCTGTCTGTCTACCTACCTTTATAATCTATCTGTGACTACTAGAGGCAATGGATATGACTTCTTTAAGTAACTTCATACTGTCTTTATCAGAGTTTTTTAATTCGAATATCATTGCTCTGATGTTCTTACTGCTGGACAGGATCCATAATCCTCCTTTGTCCCTGTACTACTTGAGGCTACTTGAGATCTATTTACAAATAATCCTGGAGGACCAAAGACTGATTTGTTTCCTCCGCTCTAGTGGTAACAAGATAGCCCTATAAAGTTGAAAAATTTTTGTTCCTCCGTTTCTTTTGCGTATCTTTACTAAGACATTTTATCATTGTCCTTTAAAATGTGGTACCCATGACTGAACACAGTCCTCCAGATGAGATGTGAGCAGGGCAGAGTGCGATGAGATGATCAGCTTATTGCTGGGAACTATGCTTCTAAGGGTACCCTAAGACTGCATTAGCTTTTTTGGTTGTCTTATCACATGGTTGAGTCGTATGGAGCTTGTTATCCTCTAAAATACCTAGTTGTTTTTTTTCAGACAAGCTACTGTCTAGCCACACCTCCCCATTTTACAGTGAGCTTGATGTTTTTTAATCCCAAATGGAAGACTTAATATTTATCTCAAATGTGAGGGCACAGTGGAGAGAGAATTGGGCTTGGAATGAGAAAGATTCATCTTCATGAGTTCAAATCAGGCTTCAGACACTTACTAACTGTGTGACCCTTGACAAGTCACTTAACCCTGCTTGCCTCAGTTTCCCCATCTGTAAAATGACCTGGAGAAGAAAATGGCAAAGCACTCCAGTATCTTTGCCAAGAAAACCCTAAATGGGGTCACAAGGAGTGGGATACCACTGAAAACAACTGAACAATAACAAAGTTTTTATGTGGACAAAATGAAATAATATATGTAAAGTGCTTTACAAACCTTAAGGTGGTTTACAGATATTAGCTATAATTATTATTTTTGTCCCAACATAGTAAGTACTGGTACATAGTAAGATCTTTAATAAATGTTTGTGAATCATTTGCTTGCTTGGATTGTATTTTTTTTGTTGTCAGGGTCTGCTTTTATCATTATTTTTTTCAGTTATGTTTTAACAACTTGCTAAGCTTCAAATAAAATACTAGACACCACTGTAAAAGACATTTTCCTTGCTTCTTATCTCATAGCTTGCCCATCGGGAACATATAAACCTGAAGGCTCACCAGGAGGAATCAGCACTTGTATCCCATGTCCTGATGAAAACCACACATCCCCACCTGGAAGTACTTCCCCAGAGGACTGCGTCTGCAAGGAAGGGTATCGGCCAGCAGGCCACACATGTGAAGGTTAGTTCCTCATGCTAAAATAAAATTAGTTAAACAAAAAATATACAAATTTTGCTTTTCTCATGGGGGAAAAATTCATTTTTTTCCATCTTTGGGTGATGACTTGTACTTTTCATGCATAATTCTCTTTGACTTCTGGGTAGGGAGTATTGCGGAATAAGAGGATCTGGGAGTCTACAGGGCTTTCTTCACCAGAGACAGAATTCTCAATGTAATCTGGGACAAATATTGAAATGATAATAAGGAGAAAAGTCTGTAATGCCAATACCAGTAAGAGCTCACATTCAACTGTTACCGTTTCAGTGATATTCAAAGTCTGGTTCATTAATTTTCTCATCCTTTAGATTAGAATTTAAATTGAGGTTCAAATCATCATAATTATATTGATTGGTGTTTTTTTTTTTTTTACTAAGCACTTTGCTTATAACAGCCCTGTGAGTTAGGTAATTATGATTATCCTCCCCATTTTAAAAAGGAATTGCTAGCAAGTTTAAGTGGCTTTCCTAAAGCTACACCATTAGCAAGTGTCAGAGATGGGATTCAGAGCCGGGTCTCCTATTTCCAAATCTAGTGCTATGCCTTAATGTGTACCTGTGGGTGAGATACTGTACGAGATAGTTTTGTGTCAATTCACTGTTCTCACCCATGGGGTCCAACTGAGGTATGTTTAATATTATTAACTGAATCTTCTTTGGTAGACTTGGCTATTAAGATATAGCCTACAGAAGGCTAGATTTAGAGTCAGAAGATTTGTGGTCAAATCCTTGTTCTGTCCCTTAATAGCTGTGTGATCTGAAACAAGCCATTTTGCCTTAATTTATTTCTCTGTAATATGGAAGAAAAAACATGTGTGTGAATTCCAATCAGTGGGCCAAATTCATTCTGTACTCAATATGGAACTTTGCTATAGTGAACCACTAAGTTGAGTCTTTTTAAAAAATTGTTCTTATAATAAATATTTTAATAATAGATTTAAAAAAAAATAAAAATTGTTTTTATTCAACTTAACCCTTAGTGGTCCACTGCCCTGCCCTGAAACCTCCTGAAAATGGCTACTTTATTCAGAACATCTGCAACAACCACTTTGATGCAGCCTGTGGAATCCGTTGTCATACTGGATTTGAGTTAGTAGGAAGCAGCATTCGCCTCTGTCAACCCAGTGGTTTGTGGTCTGGTTCAGAAAGTTTCTGCCGAGGTATGAAAATTACCAATTAATTTTTCTTATCGATCACTGTTTGCTCTCATTGATTTAAAGACTGCTGGTCATTAAATCACTATGCAATTCTATTGATTCCTTTTTGCTAGCCTTAATTTGCTAGTGTTTAGCATATTGCATGTAATATATAGTAGGTGCTTGAAAAAGTGAAGTGTTATGATGACACAATGCCTGGTGTGTATTAAGTGCTTAATAAGTGCTCTATTGGTTGATTTTTTTTTCCAGAAAAACTACTATCTAGCCACACCTCTCTATCTTACACTTATGAGGTTGAGTTTGATCCCAAGTAGAAGAATTAATATTTATCTTTAATGTAATATCACAGTAGATGGGAGAAAGGGTAGGAAGTTTTTAATTAGAACAACTGAGTTCGCTTGGCAGACTAAGATAAACAATCCCTGTTAACATTTTTTTCCACCAAGAGAATCTGCATTTTCTTCACATTTAGGCCACTCTCATGAGTCTAAGAAGGAAATCTAATTCCAAAAAAGATTATGCCCTGAAAAATATAGGGAAAATGTGCCTAACAGAAATTTTTCTCTCCTGCATTTGCATGTTAAGATACATTCACATGTAAGATGAGTTGAAAGAAACTCCACCAGAAAAAATTAAAGGTTATAGAAAACCAAGGAGTAATCTTAAGGATTATAACTTAAGAACTCGGAGAATTACTTACTGAGAAATACACAAAAGAAAAAGAAAGCATAATTCCTAGAGAGGCTCAGCAGGCGAAAACAGATTTCTAGATGATGATAAAGCTAACTTATTTAAATATATTAAAATTCATGGGTTAGATGCAAGTAGTAGACAAATATATATTCCTGAACATTAATAAGTGGAGAGGTCAATCAATCAAAAAAGTGTATTAAGCACCTAATATGCTCCAGATGCTATGGTAGACACTGGTGATATAAAAAAAAGGCAAAAAAAAGACAGTCCCTTCTCTCAAGGAGCTCACAGTCCAATAAGGGAGACAATGTACAAATAACTATGTACAAACAAGTTATATACAGGATAAAGAGGAAATAAACTCCAAAGAAGGAAGGCACTAGCATTAAGGAGGATCAGGAAAGGCTTCCTGTAGAAGGTAGCATCTTTGCTGGGCTTTGAAAGAAGCTTCTTGAGGGCAGGGTCAATCTCTTTCTCTTTTGTCTTTGTATCTCCTCAATCTAGAACAGTGTCTGGCATCTAGTAGGCGCTTACTAAATGCTCTTTGACTGATTATTGCCCCCTCTATTAAAGAGATGAGGTGTGAGAAAATGGGTTCTCTTTTATTGATAGAAATGATGCTGTTGATGATATCAGCCATAGGGCATATCCTTTGCATTGTTTTTCTTTTGGTGCTGAGGTTTGGAGCCATTTGGTCCACACTCATTCATCTGGTTCTGCTGGTGTGAACTCTGTTAAACACCTGTGAAGTAGCTACCTAGGATTAGGGTGGCAGGCTGTAGCTGTGGAACAAAAGGTAATGTATCCACATGTTGGGGATATCTCAGTCTCTATTCCTTATCTCTATCTCTCTCCATCCCTGTCCCTGGTCCCTATCTCTGTTCTTGTGTTCTTTCTCTCTCTCTCCCTCTCTCTCTCTCTCCCTCTCTCTCTCTCTCTCTCTCTCTCTCTCTCTCTCTCTCTTTCTCTCTCTCTCTTTTTCTCTCTCTCTCTCTCTGTCCTTCTCTCTCTCCTTCCCTCTCTCTCTTTTTTTCTCCCTCTCCCTCCATACACATACACACTTACACACATACTCACCCACTTCCCCCATTGGTGTACTTGTAAAAAGTGTTTTACTATGGTCTTTACTATAGCACAAGTCCCTAGATTCTTGTCCCACCCCACCATGTCCATATGCCAGTATGGTTTGGGGAGCATTGATTAAATGTCCTCTTGTGTGTGATTTTGAGGGGTACATACCCTATATTTATTCAGTTGTGAATGTGTGAACATTCTCCTTCAGGGAGAATCCCTGAGGTCAGGCACTATCTCACTTTTTGTATCTTCAGTGCCATAGTAGATGTTTAATAAACATATGTGTGACTTGGTGGTGGGGGGGTGCCATATATATTGCCTGGTACAATTCTATGTAAACAGTAGGTGCTTAATTTGTACAGTATTGATTCTAATGATGAATTTTCCCCTGAATTCAATGTGTAGGCTTACCTTATTGAATGTCCTAGTTAAATCATCCCACAAAACATGACCTAAAGCAAAAGTGTGCATGTAGGAGACATAAGCTAAGGAGAAAATGCCCGTTTTACAGAAGAAGAAATGAGCTATTTACCTAAAATTTGAGGAAGCAGAGCCACTTGCAAAGTTGAATTCCATGACCATGGGGAAGTAGTAGCTCCCTACAGAGACTGGTCAGTTCAGGGACTGTATGTGAGAAAACCATAAGGGTAGAACCAATCCTGGAACCGAATGGTAGAAGTTTAGGTCTGTTTGGCTAGAAGGTGGCTGATGGGGGCAGAGGATGAAGACAATTTGTCTCTAGATTATTCTGGGGCAAAGAGAGCATGGCAAAGGAAAGAAGAAGGGCACAGATTTGGGCTGGTATAAGGTCATTTGAGAGTCCTAGGATCATGAATTTATAGCTCCAAGGGATTCCTTGGGTTATGTCTTTATTGCAGGGTTGGGGATATTATAATGGAATTTGGTTACTGTGACTTGTACAGTGAAGTTAAACTGGTTGGGATAATACTGTGTAGCCTAGACCTGGACTATTTCAACCCCTGCAGATATTATTTGCATGATTAAGACTTGAGGAATTTGGCATTCTTGTGCCTTTTGGAAAGACACATGGTTTCCTTGTTTCACATTTCCCATCACATTACAGAATGTGCTTCTCGGTTATTTATGTAATAACTACTGGGAAAATTATTGAAAGATGCCAGATTTTTCATGTTTTGACACTAGTTGGAAAGAGCCTGGTGGTTTGCTTCCCCCATTAGCACTGCCAGTCATTTGGTAAAATTAACTCACTTTCAACCACTTTGGGGAACTCATCCAAGGGCCTACACTAAAACAGATGGTAGATTTAAAAGACTCAAATCTCTCTTGTTTTGCCCTATTCCATTTCAGCTGTAGTATTATTTAAGTTCTTGTAAAACTCTGACTCACAAGATCCCAAAGCTGCCTCCTAAGTTCTTCTAAACTATAATGCAACCATTCAAATTATAGTGTGTTCAGTGAATTTTAAAAAGGGTAGGAAAGCACTTTCAGCTATGTTTAATATGAGCTACCATCACTTATGTTTCAAAGTGGTGTCTTTGGAACAGGCTGAGGGAGAGCACAGGGAGGCAGTCAGGCTGTAGACTGGAAAGACTGCCATTAGCATCCATGGGTGTCTTACCCTGGTTCAAAGCCTCAGTGGTCTTCAAATTAGCTATACTCTTGCATGCAGATACATAGTATGAATTCTATGAAATAATACAGAAAACTACTGAAACACTTAGGTTTCCTTGATAGTGCATCAGTGACCTACATGCATTTTTAAGTATGAAAGAAATCAAAGTTTGAAAAAAATCTTTCATTTCCATCATTTTCCAAAATATTAGCAATACTATGTTATCTCTTTAAGATGTTTTATGAAAATTTAAGTACCAATATAATTGTCATTCTTGCATTTATTTAGTTAAACGAGGGTCCCTTTCTTTTCTTGTTATGCAGTTCGGACATGTCCTCAACTCCGCAAGCCTGAAAATGGTGAAATCAGTTGTACATCAGGTGAAACTTTATATAGGACAGTATGTCTGATAACCTGTGATGAGGGCTACAGGCTGGAAGGGAGTCCCAGACTTACTTGTCAAGGAAATTCCCAGTGGGATGGGATAGAACCCCGGTGTGTGGGTAAGTTTTCAATCAGTAAACTCCTTTGTTTTACATCTGTCATAATACATTGTTTTCTTGTGAAACCTCAAACATGACACACACAAAAATGAGGCTATATAAAATGTTGTCATTTGTAACTCCATGTGCATATGTGTTTATAATATGTAATGTAATGACTAATTTACCTGGAATAATTGAGGAACAAGATGTTTGTTGTTCTGCATTAGTGAATTTTCCAAGTGATGTTTCTCTCATAAAGCATCAAAGATTTATTTCAACCATTTGGGATGGATATCTTTCCAAAATGTTTTCTGTTGTATTTCAGGTATGGTCTCACTAAGGCAGAGTAGAACAGAACTATTATTTCTCTCGTTCAGAATACTTTGCCTCTATTAATGCAGACCAGGAGAACAGTAGCTTTTTTTATTCTTACATCATATTGTCTCATAGCGAATTTGAAGTCCACTAAAACCTCCAGGGGCAGCTAGGTGGTGCAGTGCATAGAGTACCTGGGCCTGGAGTCAGGAAGAACTGACCTCAAATTCAGTCTCAGACACTTATCAGCTGCATGACCCTGTCTCTTAACCCTGATTGCCTCATCTGTAAAATGAATTAGAAAAGGAAATGGCAAACTACCCAAGTATCTTGGTCAAGAAAACCCCAAATGGAGTCACAAAGAGTTGAACGGGACTGAAAAAGACTGCACAACAACAACAATCAAGAGTTGACTTGAGCAGATAGGTGGTTCAGTGGATAAAGAACTGGGTGTGGAATCAGGAAGACCTGAGTTCAAATCCAGCCTTACTAGCTATGTGACCCTGGACAAGTCCCTTAACCTCTGTTTGCCTTAATCCACTGGAAAAGAAAATGGCAAACCACTCTAGTATCTTTGCCAAGAAAACCCCCGTGGATAATGCTGGTGTGTTATAGTCCCACAAGGTTAGACACGACTGACCAATTGAATGAAAGTAAAAAAAAAAAAAAGACCCCAAAACCCTACATCTTCTTCATAGAAAGTGTTGCCTGTCCTAAATTATAAGCATGAAGCTAATTTTTTAAACTCAGATGTAGACTTTTACACTTTTTCCAATTAAATTAAATTATATTAGATTTGACCCACCTTTTTTAACCCTTAGAAATGTTTTATGAATGTGGACTCTGTCACACAACATGTTAACTATCCCTTCTAGCTTAATATCATCAATGGATAAGCATGCCAACTATGCTTTCATCAAAATCACTAGCTAAAAAATACTGAACAGCACAGAACTAAGTGTGGCTCCTTAGTGAACTCCCACAGAGACCTCTCTCTGAGTTGATTTTGACCTAGTAATGATAGCTCTTTGGACTGAATCAGCAAATTCCTGAATATTCCTAATCGTACAATCATCTAACCATTATCTCTCAACCTTGCTTAAAAGTATAGCATGATTTTCAAATACTTTACTGAAATGTCTAAGTATGTTATAAAAATCTAGGGATAACCAAATCTCAGAATCTAAAATAAGTTTACTACATTTAACTATGCTGATACAAGATGCAAGATACTACTCTGCACTTGCAGTCAAGAGACCTGTGTTCAAATCTCAGCTCTAGAGCTAGATGAATGACTGGGCAAGTAATTTAATCTCTTGAAATCATGGTGTTCTTACCTGTAAAACTGTGACAATAATACAAATACTACCTGCCTCACAGGGTTATGGTGATGGGAAAACACTTTTATTATGTCTACAGCATTTCCTTGACATTCCAATCTACAAAGGAAACTACTTTATTCTGGTATGATCTGTTCTTCATGATGTCATCTCCTGGCTTTTCTTTCTAAATATTAGCTAATTATCCCTTTAATTTTTCTAGCAGTTAAGCACACTGGTCTATAAGTGCAGAAACTGCCCAGTCAGGCCAAAATTCACCCTACAACATTTCCTCTTCTTTTCAGCTTTTCAAAGATCATTGACAGATACTCAGCTAATGCACATACCAACATTCTTTCAGTCTCCTAAGGCAGAGGTGTCAAACACATGGCCCACTGGAGTGCCTTACATGGGAAATACTTAATAAAATACAATAGAACATAGGTAATGTTAATATGTGGTTTTCTAAATTATAATCATTCTATCTTCACTGAACATTAGACAAACCCTTCTTTGAACTTCCTCTTGCCCTCAACATCTGTAAAACAAAACAAAAAAACCCACCCTATTTGTTTTCCTTAGTATTCATTGCCAACCTTGGCTTCTTAGGGATTTTAGTCCTCCTAATGCCATTCTTACAAAACAAGACCTAGCCTAGCCAGTAGTTGAGACAAGGAGTCATCCAGCAATTATGTCTCATTTGAACATGATTTTATGAAACTAGTGTTATGTAGAAACTATGCTAAGTCTGAGCCTGCTGTCTCCAGAGGCCGAGGTGAGATAGGGAAGAAAATGCCATTAAAGTATTAGGGGAAAACACTTGTACTTTATTCTTGTCATGGATTTGAAGCAAATATTTCTTTCTAAAAGAAATTTTCTTTTTCATTTTAAAACATTTTTAAAATTTAAATTTTTTAAAAGAAAAAAACCAGACAACAATACTTTTAAAAATTAATTCTTATTCTTCTAACCATCTATACTTTCATGTTCTCTCTTGTTTTTGTTTACGAATAAAAGATTTTATTAAAATCATTTATAAGTAAAATGAACATAATATCTTGGTGTTACAAGGACACAAATGAAAGCACAAGGGGGGTATATATGTATGACTTAATAGAATAAAAGCCGTTATACATGTGTTAATGCACACAGAAATACAAGAATGAGCATGTTAAGCTATAATAAATGGTTACATGGCTTTAATTTCTCTTTGCTAGTATGGAACTTCATGATTCTTATTCAAGGATTTAAAAGCAGAGCCTTCTTTGGAATTTGCAGTCAAAATAGATCTTGGCTTCCTTTATTGGCACCTCTAATAAGGTAACAGAAACAAGTATCTGCAAAAATCCAGCTTCTTCCCAAAGACCTAAAATGCCAAGGGAATGGGGCAGAGGGTGTGTGCACGTGTGTGTGACAGAGAGAGAGAGAGAGACAGAGAGAGAGAGAGACAGAGAGAGAGAACTAAAAAGCATCAGTCCATGCTAAATCCTTATTTGTTCTTGGCTGTCAGGGGTTTCCCGCTGATCTTCTTCGGAGGCTCTGGGTTTGCCTGCATGTGTCTGCCATAGAAGTACTTGTATGTCTCAGAACGGATATATTCAAAGACATGGGACACTCCGAGCTGGAACTGGTCAGCAATTGGAGTAACCCAGGGACTATTCTCTGCTTTGAAGACCTGCTTCTGACCAGTTAAATCCAAGTTTCCGAGCTCAGGGAGGACAGTCAGGCGGTTCCCCTGGGTGTGTAGCTCCTTCAGCTGTGTAAGCTCCCCGATTTCTTTCGGCAGTGAGATCAGGTCGTTATTCCCAAAGCTGAGTATCTGCAACTTTGTGAGCTTCCCAATATCTGGCGGCAGGATTTCAAAATCGTTGTCACTTAGATAAAGTGCGCTCAGTGTGGTAAGGTAGAAGAAATTTCCAGGAAGAGAATTTTCATTCAGGTTGTTATAAGTCGAGTCAAGGACCTCCTAGAGGGCTGGTAAAGAGCCAAATCCTCGGGGCAAAGTATTTAGCCTGTTCACACCAAGGTTCAGGTGTTTGAGTTTCTGGAGGCTGCTGATCTGCGTGGGCAGCTCTTCAATTTGGTTATTGAAAAAGTTCAGCACTTCCAGATTCTTCAGTTCTGCCACGTTCGGAAGCACAGTTGTTAGCTTGTTGTGGCTGAGAACCAGTTGTGTAATGTGGGATAAAGTAAACAAGCCGTGCACGTCCAGCATGTTGGAGATGCCGCGGTCGCACATGTACACCTCGGGCTGGTTCTTCTCCCGACTCTCCTTCACCAGCTTCTTCAAAGACTCGGACATGGTCGTGGTGGGCGGCAGCGTCGGGGGTCCCTCACAGATCAGCCGGCAGCCCACAGAAGTCTCATGTTCTCTATATTTAAAAAAAAAAAATCTAAGTTGATTGATGCATTCTCTGTGTGCAGATAAATATGTGTCTTCATGGGAGGCAATATATTATTATGGAAAGAGTACTTAGGACTCAGTAGACATGGATTCAAATCCTGGTTGTAATGTTTGCTACTTTTGTGACCTTGAATCAATTACTTAAGCTTTTTTAGTCTCATTTTCCACATCTTAAAGAAAAATAAGTGTATTGGATTGGCTTCCCTCTAAGATCCTTTCCAGTTCTAAAGTATGGGTGCTGTTGGCAGTACCCTCCTCCTCTCCTCATCAGAATCATATCTGCCCATCTCTCTAGAATTTCACTCCTGAGAGCTCACTACCTGTCTTTCGCTAACTTCTGGAAAATATTGAGTCTCTGGATACGATCATTTTCTTTGCTGAACCTTTAGCCAAACCTGGGCTGCATATTGAACAATGATTAGCTTTCCTCTCCTCTCGCCTTAACTCTATGATGAAGTCAATTTGCCCCGAAGGTATCGATCATTTCTCCAGAGTAACAATTTCCTTATTGTTTCAGTTGACCTTTGGAGTATGAAATTATCATTATGGCAAATCACAAATTTTTTAGCTACTCTCCTTCTTGTGAGAGGTGCTCCAGCGGGTATCCAGATAGTTGAGTTCCCTCAATCACTACAACATTATGCTTCCATCTCAGATTGTGTTCTGTTTCCCAAATCTTTGTCAGTTCTCTTTGTCCAGATACTCTCCAGCATACTATGGTAACATCACTCTTGTTTCTTCTTCCACTAATCATAACCCAGACACTGTCACTTATTCCTACACTTTTCACATGCCTATAACTTCTTAATATAAAATAGTCCTCTGCTCCCTCTTTCAGCTATGCTGCTCCTTTTAAATAAGATGTATTCTTCTAGAATCATATTATTGCCATATGTCCCTTACCTATGAGTTCTAACTTCCCTCCTGTATTAAGATCTCTAGATCATCCTGTTTATTATCCATGCTTTGTGAATTTTTATGTTGGTGTTTGAGGCCATGAATTTTGTTTATGTGTCTGGAATATTATCTCTCATTAATTCCTGGTCCTCTGGTCTTCTATTCATTTGTTAATATTTCTTTTTATGCTACCTGGCTAGGCAGTTGTCTGCTTCCTTCTCCTTTTCCACAGTAAAGCCCTCATGATCATGGTTGTAAAACTATTGGCAGCCAAATATATTTTTGTCATAGCTTCTTAGCTGTTTCCATCCCTAACCAAGATCTCATCATTCTATTTATTTTAAAAAGCCATGGTCCAAAAGAATAGATCCAATTCTGAGATAACTGCCCTCTTAGCCAAATTTTTACATATCAGATTCACCTTTTTCTTCAGAATCCTCTATCTTCAGGTGGCAAGAGTCATGGAAAAATGCCACCTGTGACTTTCGGCTTTTACCAGACTTCCATAATCCTTAGCAATGTTTCTTTTTTAATCTGTTGTGTTATTTGTTCCCACACAAATCAACAATTTTGACAAGTCTTAGGATGTTCACCATCAAACCCCACATATATGTCCCAAAGAGACAATAAGTCTTTCTATTGTTTGCATCAGGTTGATAAATAACTACCCCTTTACTTTTCAGAAGAGAGTCACCTAACCCCTTCTATTTTTCTTCATCTGGTCCTTAATGGATCCCTTCTCATCTGTTAGCATCTCTGGATCATTCATTGGAGCACAACATGCTGCTTCCACCTGGAATGCTCCAGCTTCCCCCTATGCAGGAGTAAACTCATGCCTGTCACTTGGGTCTGGCTTGGGTCCTGTTTTTTAGCTTCTTTCTCTGTGTGGTATTCTTTTTCACTCCCAGCCTTCTGATATAAGTTAGGACTGCCCTCTGCCTCTGCACATTGTTTTTCTTCTTTATTTCCTCCTTTAAAAATGTTCTTATCTCATTTTGAAAGTACTTTGAAAATATTCTTTCCAAGAATACTTCTCGGGTAGTCTAGAGAGAGAAGAAATGCATTCCTCAAACCTCACTTTTCCACCTAGAACAAAAAGCAATGTGCTTTCCATCTATTTTATCTGTATCTTGTATTACCTATTTATTCCCATGCTGCCTTCTCCAATATAATGTAAACTCCTCGAGAGCAGGGACTGTTTTTTTGCCTTGCTTTGTATCCAAAGTCCTTAGCACAGTTTCCAGCACATAGTGAATAGGTAATAAGTATTTGTTAATTGATTGTTCCTCCTTCATACATAAGTGCAGTGACGAGCAAACTACGAATCAAGGCTCAATTTATCATTTTATGGGGTGCTCAGACTTAAGAAAATGATGGAGAATATCTTAATACAGATTAAACTTTAAAATGTATAATGCATACATGTTCTTCCTAGAGAGCTGGTTGTTAAACATTTATAAGCACACCCTTGCATATATTACTTGATACTGTCCAATGAGATGATATTTGTAAAGCACTTAACACAATGCCTGGCACATAGTAGATACTAGATAAATACTTATTCCCTTCTTCCCTTGCCCTATTAGAAACACAAACACTCTTTATTCTCCATAAGTCACCACAAAATTCTACTTACCCCCCATACTTCTCTGAATCCAGATTCTTAATACTTACTTAAATGACTTTTAAGTATAGGGTCAATTTTCCCCCAAGCCCCACCCAATAACAGCAAGAATATACTTAAAAATATACTTTACAAAGTATAGAATGTCCCCAAGGTCTTAGTGCAGTTCTAGGTTTTTAATAACTTGAATTTATTAAGTGTTAGCTTTAATATATTAAAACTGAATTAAGACTTTGGGGACACCCTGTATAATGGAAAGAACATTGGACTTGGAGTTAGTAGAAACTTGGTTTCCTTCCTAACAGTGGAGCCCAAAGTTGTTTAACCCTCCAGTGGTATTGACTGTGCCTGACATATTTTATCTCCCTTGCCCCAGCACAATGACTATATGAGGATTTCTCAACCCCAAACCCATTGTGAAGAGGCCTAACCCTATCCTCTTCTTTATCACACTAGATTACGGCCCAAATTTCACTGGATGTACATACGAAGCCATATTATTCACATGTTTTATGATGTGCAGTGATAAAAAGAAAGCAACTTTCAGTAGATGTGAGTTTGAAAGTATTTCCAATAAAATTCAGTGTGAGGCATCATAGATTAAAGCTATCAGCTGGTTGCATACCACAGACGGCAAAACAAACTCTTCAATGAGTTTACTTGTAAATTATTCTAAAAATATGTGATTATACTGCACATACATGTATATATGTATGCTAAATCATATGAATGTGAATTATTTTTTATTTTCCTCAAAACACTTTAAATGCAGGTTTTTGTAGACTTGTGTTATACTCACACAGCATGTTCTGACAAAGAGCAATTTCTTTTCTTACTATTTAGATTATAAGCTACGATGCCAAAATTGGAACTATTTATAACATACTTAAATAGACATTGGATAAAACCCATTTATAGTCCATTAGGAAAAACTAATTTGAATAGGAAGAACTATTTCAAATTGAAAGAACTATTTCTGTCCGGAAATGACCCAGACAGAGAGACTACAGTTGTGTAATAACAATGATAAACATATCAACAATGAAGAAAAATGTGTTATACTAATAACCTTTCTAGGGAACACATCTACAATTAATTGTTGCTGTGAAAGCAAGATTAAATGTTTTACTCAATACTATTTCTAGTATTGCTGTTCCTCTGCAATGTTCAAATGAGCCACAATCGGATTCTTGGAAGAGAAAAGCCTAGGTATATTTCTCAGATCTGTATTTACTTACATGCCTACATGGAGTGAGTCTACTCTTCTTCACCATTACTTAAACTAAAATCCTAATTATTGCTCTTTTAGATGGAAATTTCCTCATTTATCCCTGAATACAGTAAATAGAAAGCTGGATTTGGAGTCAGAAAATCCCGGGCCCAAATTTCACCCTGGGTACTTACTAGCTTTGTGACCCAGGCCAAGTAACTTTACTTCTCCAGTTTCCTCCTCCATAAAATGGGAATAATACCTCCAGTACTTAACTCTAGACAGTTGTTGTAAGGATCAAATGAGATTAATATATTTTGTAAACTTGAAACTACTGTATGAATGAATTTTTTTTTTTGGAGGGTAGGGGAAATCTCAACCAGTGATTTATTTCATTGGTATGAGGAATTTGCAGGAGTGAAAACATCCTCTACTAATGCAGACTATTAACTGCCTCTAATTTATAGCCTTAGAGATTTTCCTGGGGGCACTGAAAAGTTAAGTAACTTCCATGAGTTCACAGCACCATGTGTTAGAGACGATACTTGAACTCAAGTTTGACTCCAAAAATGTCTCTCTTATCCACACTGCCTCTTATAAAATACTTAGCAACTGAGGCAGGCAGATTTCCATGACTTGCCCAGGGTCACAAAGGCTGTACTAGTTATGCTATATAGGCAACTGAGGCTTGATTTCATTCATTCAGCAAATATATTTATTAAGGAGTGCTAGACACTGTTCTAAGTGCCAAGGATACAAAGAGGCAAAAAAGACAGTGCCTTCTCTCAAGGACCTGACAATATAATTGGAACTCAGCTGTCTATTTACTATACCAGCCAGCTGCATTATGTATAGGCCTCTGTGCCAGGCTCTTAGGAAGTAAAGTGGTATAAAATACAAAATAGGAGAGAAAATAAGGAGGAAGAAGATTGATTGGTAATTCACTCCTGGAAAACTATAAGATTCACTGACTGTGTGCTTAGAAACTTTATTTACGCATCTAAGGAGGTGAACAAATAGTGGTCTGATCAAAAAATGAGTCAGAAATTCTCCTAAGAATTAAAGGGATCATTTTTTTAAAATGTATGCCTTAAGTTATAATTGACCACCATGGAGTCAGACCTGATATCAAAGTGTCATGGGAATTACAGGAAAAAAAAACAAAACCTCAGCTAATCTTAGTTTGGCAGGGTGAGATTCTTATTCACAATTTGGTTTCAATAGCAGAGACACATCATGGAATGGCCAGTTGCCAACCAAAGGGAAACATCCAAAAATGTTATTCCAGATGGCTTCCCAAGAACATAATAGTAGCAATAATTTACATAGTCAACTATTTAAAACTATATGTTATAGAAAAGGTACTGATCTATACTGGTAGAAGGAATCTTTCTCCTAGGAGTTCTCTACAATGCCTACTCTTTGCCCTTATGGTGATCCTTCTATCCCTGGACCAATCTCTCCCTATTTCCCTTGCTATGGCTTCACTTGTCTTTTTGAACGACCTTGACCTCATATTCTGTTAAGACTTCAATATCTCTCATCCCTACTCTCCATTTATTATAGGGGAGTTTAGGAAATCACAGACCTAACCCCCTTCCCCACCACCCATTCCCCCACCAAGTCTCATTTAAGGTTTATAAAAGTTCACAAGTTAAGAAAAAGGGATAGCGATTAGTAACTGGATCTGTCTACCCTGGCATGGTAATGCCTCTATTTTTCTTTTAAAATTATTTACTATGAACTTAATATTAAGCATCAAGACAAAGTAACTTCGCAACTATCTACATTTGACCAAATGGATTTCTAGAAATAAAATGTCATAGCACTTTGGTTACTCCCGTTAAATCTCCCTCAAATTTCTTTGTACATTTATTCCTATTCAATTTTCCTTTTGTATGGTTATAGTCAGTAGATATTCTGTTCTTTAAGGTCTGATTTTTTTTTTTCACTCTGAGTGATTTCAGAGACATCTTTCCGTATTTCTTTTACTCGTCAATCTGAATTGTATTATAGTATTTCTTTTGAACCTCAATTTATTTGAAAATTTCCCTACTATTAGACACTTAGATAGCTTTCAGTTTTTTGGCTTTGGATTTTGTTTTTGCAGTTTTCCTCTATTCTTTAAGTACCGAAAGAACAAGCTTTCTCATCTGTCAGTCTGTTTTATTAGTTCCCTAAATCCAATGATTCACTCTCCATAATTAAGTTATAACCCACACACCATACCCTAAGCTTTATTCTCATCTACGCTATTCCTCCCCAATCACACTATGATCTGGTTCACCCTTCTTTTAGCCAATTCCACTGTGCCCTTTTGAACTCCTGCTTTATTTTCAACAAACTCCCCTCTATCCTTTACCTTTTCAACTAACGTTCCAGTTCTTTGCTTGAACAGAAATCTGATTTTCTCTACAGATACCTTATCCATTGTAACCTTCTCTAATCCAAGTTATTCTTCATTCCTCTATCTCCCTGCCTCAACCTCTTGAGGAGTTCTTATAATCTTTACTTCTCATTACTACAACCAGACTGCTCCCCTACAACCATACTTAAGTGATCCTTTTTTGAATAAATATCCAATCTGTTTGTGTTATCCTTTCCCATCTTTGTTGTGATCTACCAAATTTCCTGGCCATTCTTCCAACTTTCGCACTGACTTTAATACTTGGTCCGTGGTCTTCCTCTATATTTTATCTTCTGGCTTATCACTCTTGTTTTACTTGTCTTCATATCCTGCCTTGACCTTATGATCTCTCATGTTAATATTGCAATACCACTAACCATTCCGAACTGCATTCTGGATAGACTAGAGCAAGCCTTTTAAGTAACTTGAAAACAGCAGTGCCTGCTCCCTTTTGATCCTAGTCTACCCTCAATTCCCAGTATTCTTTTCTTCAGACTTAAACATCATTAGTCCTTCAACTGATCTTCATGTGATATGGAGTTAAGGCCCTTTGCCATCCTGGATGCTGTCCAGCTTATAAATGCCTTCCTCAAATGTGGCACACAAAATCGAAAACAATACTCCAGACCAACAAAGGCAGAAGACAATGAGGGTATCATCTCCTGGTTCCTGGAAGCTGTGTATGCTTTAGTGCCACCCAGTATCACCCAATTTCTGTTGATTGAACATTCCCCTTGTCCTCTTGCCAATATGGTACTCTCTCTACCACCCCAATCCTAATTATTCAGGCTAGTCATCCTAGTGTAGGAGTTTTTAACCTTTGTTTCTAAATACTTAAATAATGTTTCTAAATACTTAAAATTATGTTTCTAAATACTTAGAATACATAAGATCACAAAGAAAACCAATTATTTTGAAATGCAATTATCAAAGTACTTTTTAAAAAATATACACAGATTCACATAATCCAGGTGAAGATCCTCTGTTTTAGAGGCAAAGTATATATGAACCACCTACCAAGCCCATTTCTGACACTACATGTGTGACCTTAGGCAAAGTCATTGAACTTCTCTGAACCCCATGCTCATACATAAAATGAGGAGGTTGAACTAGATGGCCTCTGAAGTTCCTGAGCTATGAACCGATGTTCCCTTTCTCCTGTTAGGAACATTACTATCTACCACAGGTTCTCTCACATCCTTTGTTACATCTGTCTTTGTATCCCCAGTTTCTTGTACAATAGCTTGCACATAATTGGTACTTGATAAATTTTTGTTGAATTCAGTTCAATTTATTTCAGTTCTCACTTTGATCACTGGCCTTTCTCTTACACAGATTACCAGCAATAATTTTTTTTTTTTGGTGTCTGGTTCCTGTCTTTACTCTCTGACTCTAGGGCCCAGCCTCTGTCTTACTTCATAATAGTTTACTATATTCTGTCAGGCTTAGACATATGATAAATGATAGCAATCTCAAAGCACACAACATTAGAACAGTTGACCTTTATTCCTATGTGCTTGATAACCATATGACATTTAATAGAATAAAGAAATTTATAAATTAAAAGCAAAATTTCCAAAATAATGAGTCATTGTATGTGATCACCTCCAAAAATTTCAAAATATGCATCTTGCCAAGTCTTATAAACTCAAGAATGTAAGCAAATTTTTGATAGTGTCCCAGAGAAACACAAGGTTTGTATGAAACCATCAATTCATAGTTTTCATTAACAAAGACTTTCAACCAGTTATTACTCTACATGCATGTATTGGGTTTGAGAGTAAGGGAACCTAGGCTATTAAATTTGCCTATAGATATAAGATGACTCGTATTCAATTCTCACTCTGCCATTTAATGCATGTGACCTTGGAAAAGTCTCAGCTTCTCCAGATTTCAGAGAGGTTTCAACTAGAGTCCCCTCCACCTCTAAATCTTGTACTTGTTCAGTAGTTTCAGTAATATCTGACTCTTGATGAGCGCATTTGGGGTTTTCTTGGCAAACACACTGGAGTGGTTTGCCATTTATTTCCTTCTCCAACTCATTTTACAGATGAGGAAACTGAGGCAAACAGGTTTAAGTGACTTGCCCAGGGTCACACAGCTCGTACGTGTATAAAGCCAGATTTAAACTCACAAAGGTGAGTCTTTCTGACTTCAGGCCTGGCATTCTATCCACTGTGCCACCTGGCTATATTGTTAGATTGTTTTTATAATCTATTACTATTATCATTACATATATTAGATTATATGTAGTCTATCTAATAAAATATTATCACAATTGTATATATTGTTTTCCCACCAATCCTCTCATATTATAGATGACAAAACCAAGACCCAGAATGAATGAGTGAGTTGGCAGAGGTCACACAAGTATTAAGTGGAAAAAAAAAAAAAAAAAAAAAAAAATCAGGATTTGAACACAGGTGGCCAATAATTCCAAATTAAGGTCTTATTCCACAGTACCACACTACCGTGCCAATAAATCCACCTTGTTATTAGTTAGATGTGAGAGTAGACATTACAGCAAAGTTGTAGTTGATGTTGTCTCTGCACAGATCAAACGTGCATTTCATGACAAAAGCTATAAAGCATGGAAAAATAGTTTTATTCCTACCAGAAAGATGTAGTCACTATTTCTGTATTAAATTGTGTTTCTTTACAGGAGTAGATTATTCTGAGTATGGGTGCCATGGTAGATGTAAAGTGAATATTTAAAAGAAAAATTTATAGTAAAAAAGACAATTTGTATTTTAGTTAGCAAATAAAAACAATTCTGTTGGCATGCCAGATATTTCTGAGTCTATAAAACAAAACAATGAAGCTAAGCTTTTGTAAATGTCTTTGAACGTCAAGAAGGTATAACTGTATCAATATAAGAACAGGAGATTAACACTCTGACATACTCAAGATTATAAATTCAGTTCAATTCAATTAATTAAGTATATATTAAGTACATACTATGCATAAAAGACGGTGCTGGAAAAAGGAGGGAGGAGAACAAATGTTCTTTTTCTTTTTTTTTTTTTTTGGCTTTTTGGAGGGGGGAAGGCAGAGCAATTGGGGTTAAGTGACTTTCCCAAGGTTACAGGATTGGTAAGGGTTAAGTATCTAAAGCCGGGGGCAGCTAGGTAGCACAGTGAATAGAGCACTGGCCCTGGAGTCAGGAGGACCTGAGTTCAAATGTGACCTCAGACACTTAACACTTACTATCCATGTGACCTTGGGGAGTCATTTAACCCCAATTTCCCTGCCTTCCCCCCTCCAAAAAAAGCAAAAAAAAAAAAAAAAGTAGTAATAAATGTCTAAGACCAATATTTGAACTCAGGTCCTCCTGATTCCAGGGCCTGTGCTCTATTCACTGTACCACCTAGCTGCCCCCTGATGGCAGTCATTTTAAAATCATAATATAAAGCAGGTAAAAGTTATACCACGGTAACGTGGGAAAAGTGCTGTTTTTGGAGTCAGAGGACTAGGTTCAAATCCTGTTTTTGCCACTTGCCTAGATGCTTTGGGCTGAAAAACTTAATCTGTCTGGGCCTCAGCTTCCTTAGACCAAGTGAAAGCCCCTTCTGTCTCTTATTCTCTGACCCTATAATGCAACTTCCTGTTTGAGGTTAGTTTTTTGTTTTTTAAAGAGGCTTATAGAGACGATGCTATGATTCAGTGAATAAAGCATATACAGATAAAAGTCCTATACCTCCTGACGTAGATGAAGCATTCATAGGTGGAAAATGCTTTATAGAAATGAGTATTGGTTTTTAAAGAGCCTGGTAACACTTTGAAAGAGTTTAAGAAGAGTACCCAGTTCACGTCCAGATTTACTCACTCTTTCCATCCATCTTTTCTATTGTATTCCCTGGGTGAATTCTTTGGAGTCAACATTTCATACTTGTTTTCTCGTGCTTGACTCGTTGTGTACCTAACAGCAACACTGGTTGGCAATCATACTGGCCTTTAATGCCTTCTAATTTTGGTATAATCAGTGTATCTTGATGTATTTTCAGACTCTTTTACTCCTGGAGATATTCTATAAAAGTTAAGAATAATTTGCTTAGCCATGTTAGTTTGACAATGCTTTTTGGCAAAAAATGGATTTGTTATTTTATGACCACTTAGAAATGGGTGTTGTTGACCCAGCCTGGTAAAGGGAAAACAAGCTCTCAGTTTCCGTCAACTTCATGGTGACCCTTCATTGATAATATATCATTTCTCCAAATAAAGAATTCTAAGATTTCTACAATCTTGGCTGTAGCTAGAAGGAACTTATTAAGTATTCAAAAATTTACAGCTATTCAAATGACAGAGAGAGATAAGAAATGAACTTTTATATTTGATTAAATGTTCCTTTGGTTTTAAAATATCAGGCGTCTCTAGGGCAGAGCAAAAAAAAAATTGTAGTACTGACATTCTTCACTTCAAATGTAATATTTGATAATAAAATTCATTTAACTGCCAACATTTCAATAACTTGAAAATACTAAAGGAGATCATCAATTTCAAATAGTAGAAGAGTTTGCCATATGTCTATAATACAGTGTCTAGTTCAATATTTTTTCTCTTCTTTTGTATTCTTTCAGAGTAGAGGTCATATCTTTGAGGGTTCCATTTTAAATGCCCCCAGGTCATTGTCATCCTCTATACAATGATGATATTAGCATGACTTCCCTTGCTTTCAGAGCATTGATGTGGTTAAATTCCCATAATGAAAGAAAACTTAGTAGTGAATAATCCTATGCAAATTATAATCCTATACTACTACCAATACTGATAACATTTATAGAATACTTTATGGTTTGTAAAATGTTTTACATAAAGTATCTCATTTGGTCCTTGCAACAACTTCGTAAGGATGAGGAAATTCATCAGACAGTTTAAATGACTTTCCCATGATTACCTAGCTAGTAAGAGTTTGGGACAGAATTTGAACTCATGTTTTCTTGTCCCTATGTCCAATGGTCTATCTGATATCTGCTAGCTGCCTCTAGACTAAATGACCACTAAGGTCCCTTGCAACTCTGAAATTCTGTGAGTCTCATTCTGTAAGTTATCCTCATACCAAGGGCAATAATCTGTTATTATATTTCAATGACAATAGAATGAAGTGAAATGAGTCTCATTAAAATCATAGAATGGAATGAAAAAAGAGTTTACTCACAGTGTAACTAGGGGGAAGGAAACTCATGAAGTCAAGTCTGTTAGTTGGAAATATCTTTTAAGATACTAAAGAGAGCAATTGTAACCCAATTTAGTAATGCATACTTATGAAATCAAATAGAGATATTCTGACTCTTTGGCTTGTATAAAGGGTCATGTAGGAATACAGACCCTCCAAGAAACAGGAACGATAATAGCATTGTTTGGAACAGTCATTAGAAGTTTATCCACTCTTTTGCATATTGAGAGGGTAGTGTAGGAAAGCTTATAAATATCAAGCATCCTGTTGTATTACAATGGTGTGAAGATTAAATGGAACAAAGCAAAAATAATTAAATGTGATGATATACAATAAACCTTGGGACTGTAAACCATCTTTAAAATTATGCTACATCCTCTTAAAACCCTGCCTAATCTGTCCCTTTTCTGTCTTTCCAGTCCTCTTATATTTTACTCTTCTCCACCCAAGTCTAAGATCCAATTGTGTTGGTCTATATGCCGTTCCTCACAACTCCTTGCATTTGCACTGGGTAGTGACAATGTCTGGAATGTTTTCCTTCCCCACCTCTAACTCTTACTTTCTCTGGTTTCCTTCAATAGTGGACTAAACTTCCACCTTCAGCAGGAGACTTTTCCTGGCACTCTGCTTCCCACTCCCATTAGTGCCTTCCCTCTGGATTTACCTTCCAGGTGTACTTTGCATATCTTACATGTTATTTTTGCCATTTGAATGCAAGCTTCTTGCAGACATGGACCATGTTTTTGCCTTTCTTTACTTCCACAGTGCTGAGAACAGTGCCTGGGGCATAGTAAATACTTAATAAATGCTCATTGACTGACTTGGCACAATCACTTATTTTACACAAATTGGCACTGTGCTCACAAAATTTTGACATCTTTAATGAAATCATAGTTTTATCACAATGAATATTAATCCTTAAACTTATCAAGAATCATGATTTTACTTTTCAGAGAAAGTTGAAAATAGGTATTTTCAATAAGATACTTGTAATAACATTTCTTGTACTTATCTTCCTTAGAACGCCATTGCCCCACTTTTCAGAAGCCTAAAGGTGTGACCATTCACCCATCAAGCTGTGGAAGAGGACTAGCTAAGATTGGTACCCTGTGTCAATTAAGTTGTCCCCCAGGATTCATTTTATCTGGAGCCAGGGGAGATGTGAGATGCACCAGTTCCGGGAAATGGAGTGCCAAAATTCAGACAGCTGTTTGTAAAGGTATGCAGTCTGTTTCTATGAACTAAAGGAAGAAATTCTTGACCAATGTCATGTTAGCACAAGATGAACCATACATGAAGTTCATGATCCATTATTTATTCCATCATTGTCATTCTGCATTAATGGAATACTCTTTGGGATCCTACTAAGTGCTCAAAGGTTTACATAGTCGTTTTGTTGTGCCTCTCGAATTCAGTGAGTTTATAATCGTACAAACACTCTAACTTTGTAAATGTTTACTATAAGGTACAGTTTGTGCTGTTCTCTTTAATTCTGGGAGAACTAAGTATTGTCCAGGAAAATGCATCTTCAATGGTTGAAAGTATAGTCCAGGAAGATAAACTATTGTGTTTATGTAACATGATAAACTCCTAGTAAGATACTCCAAGTTCTAGGTACTTTTTGAGTTAGGATCCTCTTCAAACCATGGCTCATGAGACCCTACAGTTATGTTTGCTTCCATTAGTTAGCTTGAAGACACAGTTCATTCAAAGCAAAGACACTTGATGAAATAGTAGAGTAATAAAGTAACAATAGACTAGTAACTCGATAAGCTTTGAGGTCACTTTTCCCAAAATATGCACACCTACATAGGGATCACAAATGCTGCAATCACACATCACGAATCTGTGTGGTCAAGGCAGTTGTGCAGAGGCAATTCCAGGATACACATGTTAAAGGACAATTCATGTCTCCAAGAATTCAAAGATGCTGAGATCTAATGGTGTTTCTCTCTGATGCTCCTTCTTCCTATGAGACTTTGCTCCCAGATTCCTCCTGCCAAATGTCTCAACTTTTTTGTTATGCCTTGTCCAGGCCAGCTGGACTCGGGTGCCCCAGGGGCCCCAAAGTACCTACCGTAGCCCCGCAGTTGCGCACGGCCTCCCCTAAGGCCCTGCGGGTGCTCTCAGTAGCCCCAACGACTCTTCAGAGTTAGAACTCCGGATATGGACAGAATAGTCTGACACACCTCAGTGGAATGGCCAAGCGTCTTTATTGTCTCACAGATCTCCTCTTGCTGCTGCCCTCCAAGCCTTATTCGCCTCCCCCTTTTATCCCCTTTCCGTCTGCCCCTTTGTCAGGTGTCCCGGCAACAGGGTCCTGATAGGTGGGGAGCGCTTCTCCATTGATGGTGCATACTCAATGCCCCCGTGTTTGACATGCCATCATTAAAGGCAGAATGCACACCTGGATGCCTCTTACCCACCTCAGGTTTTCCCTGTCAGCAAGGGCACACTGACCGAGGTCAGACATCTAGGTAGCTCTAAGGGGCCCTTACAATGCCTCATGTCTTCATTCCAGTTACTCTTTGAGACTAAAAAGATATATTTAAGACCTAATACTCTATCCTTCCTTCCCCTGGGGGAGAGAGAATGCTGAGTTTAGTGATCATCTCCTTTTATGTGGATGACTACAACTCATCCCTCTCAGCCTATTGTGATGAAGTACCTCAGTCATCTCTTTCAGACAATGGTATTTAGCTCTTGCTCTCAGGCAAGCTGCTCATATAATCCACCATATAAACCTAGGTTAAGGTTCTTTCTGTTCCTGAGGGTTTTCAACTTTATTCTTTAAACTGTACCTTCTTTACTTCTCATCAGAGCCCTGATTCAAAATCTCATCTAACATGGTCAGAAATCCAGTTGAGTTATCATTCTTTCTCTGTATACTTACATATGAATATGTTATCTTCTCTTATAGAATGTAAACTCATTGAGGGCAGGCATTTCACTGCCTAGAATAGTGCCTGGTTCATAGAAGGGGTATAATAAATGTTTGTTGAACTAAATTGAGCATTCAATAGTCAATGAAGCAATATGTTTGTTCTACCAGGGTCAAACTCAGCATCTTGCCCAAAGTAAACCCTTATTTTTTCTAACTGAACCAACAACTAGTTTTTTGCTTCACCTTTGAGTGCTAGAAGAAAGAAGGGGACTCAATACCACCTCCTTTACCAACTTCGTAATTCTTTACTATTGCACGCTTTCCTCCTCCCTATTCTTGGCAGGAAATTCAGGAACTAGAGTTCTATCAGGAAACTAATGCGTTGTTCATCTTTCTCTGGATCAGAGGTGCATAAGCCCCAAACCTGAAACTTGAAAAGACAGAAAATCTCAGATGAAACAACTCATGTCAGTCACTTCCAAGAAATCCTTGTGGGAACACAACCTTGAAGGGGTTTTCAGAAACAAGAATTGCTGAAGAGAAAGACAAAAAAAAATTTTAAGTGGTCAAAATTCTAACTCTGCTTCTCTCAGATTGCTATATAAATCTAGTTAAATCTCCATCCTTTAGTAAATACAATTGCAAATCTCAAAGACTAGATATTACTGAAAAAGGAAGCAGATAGGGATCCAGACTCAATTTCTGTAATACTACTTATTTCTGGGATTCTGCATACTGCTTTTTAATATGCATTTGTTGTTGTCATATTTCAAATCAGCACAAACTTATTTTAATAGACATTAGGTATGCAACTTACCATATCTAGAAATGTATTTTTAAATATTGCCTTTTTTTTGAGGCAATTGGTATTAAGTGACTTGCCCAGGGTCACACACAGCTATTAAGTTTTTGATGCCAGATTTAAACTCAGGTCTTTCTGACTCCAGGGCTGTGTTTGTATTGGTAATGGAATTTGGAGATGCCTCTGTATTGGCTTGGTTTTTGGGTTGAGTGTTAAAACCCAGAGCTTGTGAATCCCACTTGTGGGATGGACTTGTTGATGTGAAGAGAGAGGGCTGAACTGGGAGGAGCCGTGAA
>CM053590.1:138430805-138454338 GCA_028646515.1 Pseudochirops corinnae
GCAAGGTTATACGACAATTCCAAAAGACTCATGATGGAAAGAGATATCCACATCCAGAGAAACAACTATAGAGTCCGAATGCAGATTGAAGTAAACTACTTGCTCTCTCTTTTTTGTTTTGTTTTGTTCCTTCTTTCTCGTTGTTCATTCCATTGGTTATAATCCTTCTTTACAACTTGACTAATGTTTAATATGAAGGTATTTGTAGAACCTATATTGGATTGCAAGCTGCCATGGAGGGAGGGGAGAGGAGGAGAAGAAGGGCAAGAAACTTTGGAACTCAAAAGCTTGTCTAACTGAAATGTTGTAAACTAAAAGTAAATAAATAAATTAATTAAAAAAAATAAAAATATAAAGGATTTCTTTATTACCTGTAATATTAAATATTAACTTAATTTTATGGTCAGATGTTGAAGTGCTGAGTTTTTCATGCCTTTTGATCCGAGAAGATTGAGTTTTACCAGCCCCCACTATGGGCTTCTGAGGCTGCTCTTGAATGACATCCATGAAGTCTTCATAAGAATAATCCACTTTGTTGGCCACACCCCAACCACCAGGTCCTAGCCAGCAGATACAAAGAAAACATACAAATGGCTAAGGAAAACTCTGTTGGGGCAGAAGGGGAAAGGCATTGGATCTGGAATTAGGAGATTTCTAATTGATACTTTCTAATTACGTTATACCGTCGTGCACAAGTCATTCAATCGCTCAGATTCAGATTCCTTCTCTTTAAATTGGGATCAACAAATACCTTAACTGAATATTGTAAACTAAAAGTAAATCAATTTAAAAGAAAAAAAAAAAGCAAGTGGTATGGATTGAAGATCCACAGTTTTATAGAATCTTCTTTTCATCTTTTGTTGTACACATGAAATTTTTTTTTGTGTGTCTAAGTTCAAAATTTAAAAAAAAATAAAGAAAAAATAAATATCTTACAGGACAAAGAGTGCTGTGAGGATTAAATGAGACAATGATTATAAAGAAGCTTTTTGTAAACTGTAAAATGTAAACCATTATCTTGGGGAGTAATACCAAGTAAAGGAGACCCATTTTGTAGTTGTTTCTTTACTCAAGTAGAAGCGCTTTTGTTCTACCATAAAACAGGATCTAAACTCCTTTAGGGCAGGGACTAGCTCACTTTTATCTTTATTCACTTTAGCACAATGGTTCTCAAACTTCCTAATGCCCAGACCCTTTAATACTCGTATGTGGGCGTATCTGCATGTGGGCAGACCCGCCTGGAGATGGACAGAGGAACGGTGTCTTGGTTCCTAAGATCATCAGAAATATGTGTTTTCTGATGGTCTTAGGCGACCGCTGTGACCTCTGTGAAAGGGTCATTCGACCCCCAAAGAGTTGTGACCAAATGATTGCCGATTTGTTGACTTTAGAAGAACACTTTTGGAATTGACAGGATGATACTATTCCTGTTTCTTCCTTACTTTCTCAACCTCTTTTAAGTGATCACCAACTAATATGGTCAAATTTCCTCCCAGCTGCAATGACTTGGTTCACACAGTGGTCTATTCTCACTGAGGTGAGAGATGGGGGTGGGGGAAAAGAAAGAAGGGAGAGATAGATCTGAAATGAAAAAGAGAAGACTATTTGCTTTGCTCCATAGACAAAGGAATAAAATTCACCCTGAGACAGAAGAGAAGCTGATGAAATAAAATTAGTCTTTTTTTCCTAATCTCATTGAATAGCCTCTCTGCTTCTTTAGGATAATACTGCTTAACACAAATTAAATCTAATGTAGATGAACATTCTACACGTACTCCGCACCCCCCCACCCCCCCATTCATGCATACACCTTTATTTAACAGGGGATATATAAATAAATAAGGGGTCTGGATAGATGACCTCAAAGGTCCCTTTTAGCTGTAAGTCTATGGTAGTGTTATATTGTGCCAAATAAATTAGACCTGAGTTAAAATCCTATATTAGAATCTTCTGGGTCTTCCCCTCTCCTCTCCTTGCCTCCTATATTTTTCTGTCTCTGTCTTTGGCTCTCTCCTCCCACCCTTAATAAGGAATGAGGCATAACTAGTACTAAGCCTAGCTACCTTCCAAGATCTCTGGCCTTAAAACTAATAATGCAATGTAGGTCTTCCTCATACAAAGATGGGTACCACTGATATAACAGTATTTTCAAATGAATGTTAAAAATATTGAGAGGTAGAGATGAGAAGAGGGCTATTTTAATGAATATATAAGGCTAAGTACTAACCACCAGACACAAAGATTTATATACACAATTGTAAGCAGTTTTCTTATAATGGTGAAGTAGGATAAACAGTACTCCAGACATTTTATTTATGCCATTAAATTGCTCGTCAGCCCTTTTTTTTTTTTTCCAGAAGTAGTATAAGGTTGAACTTCAGAATAGCCTTTGCTGAATTATTACAGCCTATGAGAATATATAGAGTCCAAATTAGAGAAATATGTCAGAACTGGAGAATTAATTTTCCATTCAAATTGGTTCTTTCCTTTAGAAGGAAGGAAAGAAAGAAGAGAGAGAGAGAAGAAAGAGGGCAAGGAAAGGAAAAAGCAAAAAAGAGAGAACAGAAGAGCATGAAATGAAATTTTGCTTTCAAAGAAAATATTATGATTTAACTAAAATGTTAATAAAGGCTATTTTGCTCACTGCAGCTCAGAACTCCTGACCTCAAAAGAGATCCACCAGCCTCAAGCTCTTTAGTAGCAGGGATTACAGGCATGTACCACCCCACTGGATCCAGGCTATATTTTCAAGGATGCCTTCTTATGATTACAAAATTAATCTTTGGTCCGAGGAGATTGTATTTCATTTTCTAATGGTTGTCTACTTTAACCCACATGATAGTCATAAACATGTATTATTTTTTGCTTTCTTAAAGATCTTTAGATAACACATTGACTTTGTCTAGTATTAAATTATAGAGTAGAATTTTCAGTTTTCCCTAATGATCTCTATACTCTCTCATTTTATACTCAATGAATATTTCTTAAATGAATCACATAGAATGTCGAACTTCTTTGCCATTATCCTTCCTCCTATGCATCATATCTAAGAATTGGTGATATTGAATAGATCATGTAGAATTACAATGTTTAATTACCAATTGCAAATCCATTTTCATAGTCGTAGTTATACTCTAGACAGTGTTTTTGTGTCCGGTCCTCCAGTCTGCAGTCAATATCATCAGCATCATTACAAAATGATGGGACCTAAAAATCCCAGATGAAGAAGTTGTAAATCCAATTGCAATATCAAACTATCTTTTCTATATCTTCATACTCTATTTCATATATTCAACCTCTTCAAATTTAATCTTGGAGCTGTGACTGACAAACAGCAATTTAAACCCTCTCCTCCCTCCACACCAACTGCTTATGGTTTCTGCACATACTTTTAAAACCTAAATTAGTCAACAAGCATTCATTAAGGGCTTACTATTTGCCAGGCATTGGGGGCATACAATGAAAAGCAAACAAGTCCTGGTCCATAAGGAGTTCACATTTTAATAGGGGAAGTGAACATAAAAACATTTATATACTGGTATGACAAATGGGAAGCAATTTCAAAGGGAAGACAATAGAAGTGGGATGTGGTGGGAGTGACAGGAAAGGCCTTCTGTAGAAAATAGGATTTAAGCTGAATCTTTAAGGAATCGGGGAGACAGAGATGGGGAGAAAGAGTATCCCATTAACGTTTGTGCAATTTTATTTCTAGGTTATACTGGTAATGTTTATGATTTTTGAGAGTTACACCATTGCCCTCTCAACTGCAAATAGGTACTAATTTAGTCTCCAAGGATTTTGTTGGTTAATTTTTTTCTTCTTAACTTCAAGAATGATAGTAATCTTTCACCTCTTTTCTGAGCACATTTTATATAGAGTCTAAAGCACTTATCAAATGCTTGCTTCCATAGCGCTGTGAAAGATACATGATTCCTGCCCTCCACCAGCTTAAAATATAGTCGGAGAGATTCTGTTGTTGTTCAGTCATTTCAGTTATATCTGACTCTTTGTGACTCATTTGGTGCTTTCTTGGTAGATATACTGGAGTAGTTTGCCATTTCCCTCTATAGCTCATTTGCCAGATGAAGAAACTAAAGCAAACAGGGTTAAGTGACTTGCCCAGGGTCACCCAGTAAGTGTCTGAGGCCACATTTGAACTCAGGAAGATGAGTTCCTGACTCCAATCCTGGAACTCTATCCACTGTGCCACCTAGCTGCCCCTGGAGAGTGTAGCTCCTTTTTTTTCTTCCCCTGAACCAGTGATATTGTTTTAACTAAGAACTTATGATCTACACAATGTCTGGGCAGTTGATTTCCATGAGAAAAATAAAACCCTTTGGGGTTGCAGCATTTTTATATATATACTTTGTAATTGAAAAAAATGCTGCAACCCCGAAGGGTTTTAATTTTCTCATTTAAATTGTAATTGAATTTTTTCAATTACATTTGTATTGTATATATACATATATATACATACTTTGTAATTTAAAAATATACACACATATATTCATATGTACATATATATATATATGAACTTAGAACTCCTTAGAACTCCCTCCCCCGCCCCAAAATCACTCTGCATATATTTTACATACACAGTATTTACTCTTTTGTCTTCATATTGTCACCTCTCTCCCTTCTACAACAGAACATAAGCTTGCTGAGGGCAGGGACTATAAATTTTTTTTCTTTGTATCTCCAGTGCCTAGCACAATTGTCTGGCTCATAACAGGCACTTAACAAATGACTGTGGATCACTCATTGGTTACAGCCCTTCTATATGACCAAACTATTGTACAATGTGAAAGTATTTGCAGATCCTATACACGATTGCACGCCACCATGGGGGGGGGGGGAAGGGAGGGGAGAAAATCTGAAACTCAAGTGATTGTGGAACTGAATCTTGTAAATAAAAAGTAAATGAGCAAAAAAAAAAAAAACAAAAAAAAAACAAATGACTGTGGAGTGAATGAATGAAGGTAAGTCCTGGAATTCAGTACTCATGATTAAAACTTATGCTTGATGACAGGTAGCACAACTGAAAACTCAGAAAAAAAGGATTTCAGAGCAATTATTCAAGATGTAGATTACCAAGGAAAACTCAGAAAATTTTATTATGAAAAAAGTCTCAATAAAATTTTTCAAACAACTAAAGGAAAAGAAAATAAAAGAATACTACTAACCTACCATTTCACCAAGAGTAGTCTCAAAAGCTTTAGAAAAGTTTTTGAGGAGATCATTGTTATCACAGCATGTCGTTTTGTAGAGCATCTCAAAGGATTTGAATCCATGATTTGCAAAGCGATTTACTAGAAAATACAGGGAGAAAGCAGTTTTTGTTGGTCAGTGATTTTTTAAAGGAGGGGTTTTAACTTCAGATGACCTCTGATATGGACAAGTTTATGCAAAATGACTTGACCTGAATACTTCATTTCTCACATTGCTCATTACAAAAACCAGAGATGCCACTTAAGAAGCATTCTGGCTTCTTAGGAAATAAACAAAGAGTAAAAGGTAAATTGCACAGCGACCCAGTGATAACAGTTTGATTTCCAAAGTCTAATGGTTTCTTTTTTTGTTTGTTTTTGCTTTTTTTTTGGAGGAGGGAAGGCAGGGCATATGGAGTTAAGTGACTTGCCCAAGGTTACATGGCTAGTGTCTGAGGCCAGATTTGAACTAAGGTCCTTTTGACTCCAGGGCCGGTGCTCTATTCACTGCTCCACCGAGCCACCCCAGTGTGATAGTTTCAACCTCCCAATATCATGAATACTTCTAGTAGTTACCAAAAACAAATCTCTGCAGGTTTTTCATAATATATATCCTTGAATTGTTTAACAAGCTAAGAATGGATTGCAAATATTGGTTTTCCTAACACTGTGCAAGACAATCTTCTTTCCAGATTGGGGATTACTGAATTGAAGAAATCTTATCCTATTTTATATGGATATATTAAAAAAGATATCAACAAATAATTTTTTGGAAGAGGGTTGGACTTATTCTGTAGGCCTCAGAAGACAGAACAATGACTAATAAAGGGAAATTAAAGATTTTTGTCTCAACATAAGAAAGAATTTCCTATTAATTGGAGGCACCCAAAATGGCATGGGCTACCCATGGGAGTTAGAGAATTCTTAGTCACTGATGCTCCTCAACTTGAGGTTGGATTACACCTCGTTGAGAATATTTGAGAGAGGATTCATGCTTCAGGTACAGATTTCTTCCAATTTTGAATTCTAGGAATCTGTAATTCAGAGATGAATTCTGCAGCTGCAATACTGAAGCTAGTGCTTGTGAGGCAAGAGTAGTATGGCTAATAACATCCTATTAGCCCAGGGTGGAGCTAATAGAGAATTTAAGATTGAAAATTTCAATTTATATCTCACTCCTATGGAGAAGACTATTCATTTTCTTACTATCATAGATATAGATTCTTAGTTTCATTTTATAGATCAGGAAGCCATGGTCCCAAAAGATAATGACTTGCTTAAAGAAGCACCAGAATTTAAAAATATCTCAAAGGACCAAGCTGTGTCAATTGATGATATGCATTTACACATACTAGAGAGAATAGGTTAAAAAAATTATTTGAAAGTAAAATTATGATGTCTGCTTATAATTATTTATTTTTGATTTTTTGCAGGGGGAAAGCAGGGCAATTGGGGTTGAGTGACTTGCCCAAGGTCACACAGCTAGTAAGTGTTAAGTGTCTGAGGCCACATTTGAACTTGGGTCCTCCTAACTCCAGTGCCAGTGTTCTATTCACTGAGCCACCTAGTCACCCCTAATTATTTGTTTTTAAAGTATATTTGCACAGAAAAGGAAAAATTATAGTAAATTAGACCCCCACTGTGATTGTCTCATAACCATGAATACATGGCAGTTAAAGTCCATGACCTAGCTAGGCAAGTCTGATTTTAGGTCTCGGGTTGCTTCCTCTGTTTTTATTCTTGTCCTAAATGAATGTGTCTTGATCCTGGTTACCTCCAGGCTTTGAGGCTATCTTGTATGTTCAAGAGACTGAGAGACCTTGGCTCTTCTACTGAGGCTGGCTGCAGTTCAGGAGTCCCTAACAACTACTTCATCGTTCTTGAAACAGATGACCACTGGCCTGAGGATGAACCCAATCCATGGCACAGCTTGTCAGAAGACATGGATTTTGAGAAACACAGTGCAGAGTTGAGGTGAAATTTGAAATGCTTGCCCAGTTGTCCTACAAATAGCTTGATGTTCTGATAAGGTTTTAGAATCGACCTCCTGACAAATCATAACAGTAGTTAAACTTCTGCTTGTTTATGTCTTTCTGTCAATGCCTGCTGGTATATGTGTGTGTATGTGTGTGTGTGTGTGTGTGTGTGTGTGTGTGTGTGTGATATGTTCTTTTTGTGTTCCTTACTTGATGTATATTGTACATTGAGTCCTTCTATTTCCTCCTCTGGGGAGAATTTCACATCAGAGACTAAACTTAAGCTTTAAGTAAATTATCCCTGAAGAGCTGGGGGTGGTTAATGAGCCAAAGAGTGTAATTAAGTCTAATCCCTCTTCTAGGTGGGCAGTATCCCCTGTCTGAAACCTGTCAGAGTTCATGTACATCAGGAGAGGAAAGGGCAGATGTGCCTCTTAACAAAAAGGGGATGCGTACAATGCCACAGACCCCTAGACTCAGCAGCAGGTTCCTTAATAGCATAGGGGAATTCTCTCTCATTAGTGCCAATGGGATTAGAAGTTGAAACATATTGAAGCATCTCTATACCTTAGAGGAAATTTGAAAACTGTATCCTGTATTTGTTACTATCCATCAGGGGGTCTGAGCCTTCCCTAGAACACAGGCAAAAAATAATATTTTTTTATAGCAGGTAGGTATAAGGTATTCCCAAAGGGGAAATTTCTATTCCCAATGCAGACTGACAATCATTCCACAATTTATGATAGTCTTAGAGTTTCTGGGAGGATGGAAAGGTTAAGTGACTTGACCAAGTAAGGAGATTTATCACAAGACAAATATATATAAGCATATATATATATGTATAATGGAGAGGAGCATTAAAAGTCAATACATTTATGAAAAAGTAAAAAGTAATAAGTAATATTAAAAGTGTCCCTCATTGCAGCCCGTGTTTTATGCCCATGCTAAGCCATGGTCTACTTTACCTATCCCCAGTGTTGGCTTTGACCTCCAGTGCTCCCTCATACCTATCAATTCAGATTCTTAGGGAAAAATAACTATTCTCTAGATATACATTTCTAAATACTCTAGAAACACATTTTTATCACGAGAGAAATTAATCCAAAGTAAACTTACCAGCACAGTCTGGCCATTCAGTAGAATATGAGGGTCTCCAGATTCCATCTTCATAGGCACAATAATATTTTTCAGCAGATCCTTCTGTAAAATCATAGCCTTCTAGGCAACTTAGTGTGCAATTAATACCAACGCTGTCATTGGTGCATACGAAATCTCCATTAATAGGAGTGAATGGAACTTCACAGGGAGAACCTATGTAAAAAATACTCTAATTATATTCAATGAACAATCATTACACAAATGCTTATGAAGCACCTACTGTGTGCCAATAACTGTGCCTAGAGATAGAAAGAAAGGCAAAAACACAGTCCCAACTCTCAAGGAGATAACATTCCATAATATACAGTAATACAGCAACTGTCAATATTGTTATTCCTCTTTTTACTCCTCCTTATGTGATACTCTAAGGCAAAGGGCTGGTGTGTGTGAAACCTGAGGTCTCAAGGCCACATAGGTCCTCAAGTGCAGCCCTTTGACTGAATCCAGACTTCATAGAACTTCACTGACCTCAGACTTCACAGGGTATTTGTTCTGTGAAGTTTGGATTCAAAGAATTGCATTTGAGGACCTGCATGTGACCTTGAGACTGCAGGTTCCCCACCCCTGCTCTAAGGTTTACAAAATGTTAAGTTTAAATGCTGGATCTGAACCTTTCAAAGGGAGGCTGTCTTCTTATTTTCCTACTACTCCTAAAAAGAGCTTACATTGAACTCTTGAAGTTAAAGATGGAAAAAAATGTTTTGCAAATGCTACTAAAAGCATGGGTAATTGGGTGCTGTATGCTTTTATGTTTAGGAAAAGCTATAAGCACTCCAGGGTTGATAGGGCTGCTTCCGCCATTCCCTCATTAAAATTGAAAACAATCTGGACAAAACTATATGACAGGGAAATGAATTTTTCAGGATGTGTCAACCCTCTCCCTCTTCCCCAGCTCAAGTAAAGATCATGATAATAAGAATATGAGACTAATACTTTGTAATTCCATGAGACAATAGTTGACAAAATGTTGATAGAATGCATTTGATGACAAGGAATATCAGAAATCTAGACATGAACAGTGTCAGTGTTTTGCTTTAAAACAATATTCTTTCTTGCTCATTTTTTTTTCACTAAATGGAGGAAAAAGCAGGCCTTGAGGTAGATAGAGCCAAGATGGCAGATGAAAGGGAGCTTTCCAATGAACTCTCTTAACTTTCTCCTTCAAATAACTAAAATAACATCTCAAATGGAATTCTGGAGTGGCAGAACCAACAAAACATCAAGGTGAGACCTTTTTCCAATCCAGGACAACTTTGGAGCTCCTCTGGAATCCTAGACATTTCTGATGACAAAGCAGCTCTGACCCAAATACGAACTATCTTCGGTCAGTTCTCCACTCAGTTGACAAATGGGTCTTCCTAAAACACAGATCTGACCATTCTGCCCTTCCTTTCAACAAACTCCAGTCGCTCCCTAATACCTCCAGGATCATACATAAATTATATGTGTTTTTAAAACCTTTCATACCTTGGTCCCTTCTTCGACTCTTTATACCTTACTACTCTCCATGTATTGTATTATCTAGTGACATTGGCCTCCTTACTGTTTCTTGAACATGACACTCTACAGAAGATGGGTATTTTTGCCAGCTGTCCCCCATACCTGAAACTCTCTCCTTCATCATCTCTGACTCCTTCCTTCAAGTCTCAGCTAAAGTTCCTTCTATAGGAAGATTGTCCCAAACCCTCTTATTTCTAGTGCCTTCCCTCTGTTGATTATTTCCAATCTGTCTTCTATATAGTATTTTTTGTACCTAATAATTTAGACATTATCTCCCCTATTAGACTGTGAATTCCTTGAAAGTAGGAACTTTTTTGGGGGATACAACTTCAGTGTTTAGAAAAGTGCCCAACACATAGTAGGTACTTAATAAATGTCTGTTGACTTGGCACCTTGCAGGGTCAGGTCATAATCCTAAGAAGCACACATACCTTTGATGACAACATAAATCTCACATGTCCTGTTGTTGCCAGAAGGATCTGTTGCCGTATATTGTACTGTGGTCCTTCCTTGGGGAAAGAGATCTCCTGGGGAATGACTTCTAGTGATGCTTAGTAAAGTTCCTAGAAATAACAAAAATGAGCAAGAGTAGGAAAGGTTTAGGATTTATTGTTTTTCACTTAACACCAGACATGGAAAATATTGTCTTCCTACATTTTCCTATTGGGCTATGGGACCTAATGATGAATTGAGGGTTACGTGCAGCATCAAAACAATGGATATTTACTCATTTTGCTATTGTTACACTACATTCTTTGATTCATTATGCATCTTACAACTGAATATATATTATGTACAGATTAGCACATAGAATTATGTTAGGCACATTAGTGGTTATAGAAAAGTACAAGTCTATTGTCCAATCACTGCCCTTAATGATTATACATTTTCTCAGATATTCAATAATTTACCCAATCATATGTTAGTTTCTAGAAAGCATGGACAGGTATTATCAGTGACCAGAAACTCCAAGATTTCATGTTGGAGAGGACTTTAGACACCATTTAGTCTACACCCTTCATTATATTGATGAATTGAGGCTAAGAGAATTTAACAATTTGATCAGGTTCACACAACTAGTAACTGTCTGAGGCAGGATTTGAAACCAGGTCTTGACTGCAAGTTCACCATGTTCATGCTGCATTTTCAATAGATCTGGAATCTTATCTACATGCAGCTCCTTTCCAGTATTCCATTATACAAGCCAACTGTGTCTACTCATCATCTAGGTCCACCCTTAAACCATCCATAAGGGAACTCTCCAATGTGCTAGAATGTTTTCTTTAGATCTCTTGATGCTTAAATGCTACTAGGGGGCTCTATGGTCTGTCTGTCCATTGGTTATTTCTTCTTCAAGCTATATGACCAGCCCTCATCTTTTCTGATCAAACATCTCTCTGATGACATCCTTATGTTTCTTTTTAGCCTGCTGATGCCTGCTAGGTGACTGCAATGTACCTCTTCCTCACCTCTGCTTCTGGACCTCCCTAGTTTCCCTCATGACTCAGTCCAAATAACTTCTTCTACATGACATTTTTTTCTAATGCCCCTAAGTGCTTGTGGACTTCCTGTCAAAGGAGGGAGACCATGTTACATCTGTAACAGGATATAGACATTGTCTACTGGCACATAGAAACCCTCAACTTCCCTACTTCTTGACTCCCTGGGGAACTGCCCTAAACTCTTAAATAGACTGGGACCCAATAGTGACTTATAGATTAGCTATCTACATGATGTTTCTCTTGATTGAAACCAAGCTCCCTTTCCCCCATTTTGTTTCATTGTCCTTGTATCCCAAGCAGCATATTACATACTACCTGGAAAATATTTGGTACTTAATACTTATTGCCTCTCCACTGACCATTAGCTACAAATGGGCATTCATGTTGCATTACCTAAAAATTGTTGGCCTTACAAAAATCACAGACTGAGGGATTAGAGATCACCTAGTCATTTTTATCTATCTATCTATCTATCTATCTATCTATCTATCTATCTATCTATCTATCTGTCTGTCTGTCTGTCTGTCTGTCTGTCTGTCTGTCTATCTGTCTATCTATCTATCTGTCTGTCTGTCTGTCTATCTGTCTGTCTGTCTATCTATCTGTCTGTCTGTCTGTCTATCTATCTATCTACCATCCACAGGCTCAAGGAGGCAAAGCAAATTGCCCAAAGTGAGACTACAAATCACTGGATGGTCTAGGTCTACGACCCCCAGCCCACTGGCTTCCTTCTAAGGCCAGTGGTCTTCTTCCTGTGCTTCATTAAAGCGTTTCTCCGTCTTTATTTTTTGTTCTTGTTGCTGACTCTTAACAACTGCCATTTGCTTTCCGTTTCCCACTTTCGTTTACTATATTAAGACAAACAATAACATATTTTAATTCAAAACCAAGTGATGGTTCCCTTACCTGAGTTGTCTGAGAACTGAGGCTCATCCCAGGTTGCTGCATACTCATTCTTGGGGCCCTGGACTGGAGGTGGGGATCGGCACCTATCAATGACAGGCGGTTCTACATCTAAAGAACATGAAAGCATAGAGAGAAACTAAATACTGAATGGGCTATCCACAGGTTCTGAACGAAACAGTGAGTGGAATAGCCACAAGAAGGAATGGGAGTCTGCACATGCCTTAGCCAAAGACTCCCTATAGCATCATGTATAGTGTGGATTTTTTCTCTTTGTATGTCCTTGTAGCTATTTTCAAAGTATGTTGGGCACACTGTGTCTGCTGGAAGAGAGACCACCTAAAGGTACTTTGGCAGTGCAGCCTGCCTTGATAGTGGAAATACAATATTCACCCAAAGGAAGTAATTAGGTAGGTATAGCAATGTTCAGTCTAAATAATGGTAATAATATTAATAACAAAATTACATTTATATAGAGTTTTAGAATTTCCAAAGAGCTTTCTTCATAACAACCCTGGGAGGTAAGTAGTGTAAAGGTTTCCCCCCCACATTGTGTGTGGGTTACGTAACTTGCCCCGGTCACAAAGCTAGTCAGTGTCTGAGGCTAGATTTGAACTCAGATCCTCCTAACTCCCGACCTAGTGCTTTATCTACTGTACCATCTAGCTGCCTCTCATATTATTTTTTAATAGTTGAGAAAACTATTGCTCAGAGACCTTAAGGGATTTGCCCAGGATCATACCGCTATTAACTATTAGAGTACAGAAGACTGTATGTTCATAATATAAAAGGATCAGAAGACCATAGGCTCATAGAGCTAGAGCTAAATAGGACCTAAAGGCCAACTTCTCATCTTAGGGATGAGGAAACTATGGCCCAGCAGACATAAGTAACATGCCTAAGGTCACACAGATAGCAAACATCAAGGGGCAAGATTTGAACCCAAGTGCTTTGACTATAGAGCCAATGTTATGTTTCAAATCAACTGCTGAAGTTCTAGACTCTCAAAGCCAGCACACGCAGGCTGTTTGGGCTAATATATAGTCCTCTAGGGCATATCATGTGGTCCTTTGTCCCTTTGTGTAGATAAATATGTAACTAGATGAACAATTTTAGGGAAGAGAAAGAAATTGGGGGGAGGTGAGAAAGTCCATATTTCATTTTTCTCTACAGGGTGATGGGAATCTTTGGCATAAACTCTCTACAGATGGGATGAATTACACATTGACAGTTTCTTTGATTCCTGAGTTGCTTTGGCATAGGTTTTTTCTGAGGGGGAATAGAGGGAGCTGAAGCAGTTCTGATGCAGCAAGCAGACTTTCAGGTGCTGCTACCTGTTGTCAGGCCCCTTCTAGTCTGATGGTCCTTCCTCCATCCTTGACACTTTAGATCAGTGTCCTGAATCACTGAAGCACAGACAATTGGAAGGGCTTGCAAAGTCTCCCTGTACCTGAAGGAGGATCTTTTCTAAAACATAAGTGCTGATCAGGCATGCAGTTTTGCTCAGAGGTCACTATTAAAGGGGATGCTACCATCTTTCTAGGCAGCACATTCCATTTTTGGAAGTTTTTCTCTGTGTTCTTCCTTAGCAACTTAAGATCCCAAATTTAGAGATTAGATAGGATCTTAGAGGGCAGCTAATCCAATCACCTTCACTTTACTGATGAGCAAAGTGACACTCAGAGCATTCCAGTTACATGCCCAAGGACACACAGGTAGCAAATATCAGAGCTGGGATCTGAATCCAGGTCCTCTAATGGAAGGCCAGGGATCTTCATTTACCCCTCACCCCCAAGGTTAAACATAATTGGCAATGTTTATGTCAGGGGTCAGTGGTTGACTTCCCAAAAGGGCAGATACTTAGGTTGGTGATTTTTTAATATTCATTTTTTTTTGGAGGGCAGTTGGGGTTAAGTAACTTGCCCAAGGTCACATGGCTAGTTTTTGTGTTAAGTGTCTGAGGTCAGATTTAAACTCAGGTCCTCCTGACTCCAGGGCCAGTGCTCTATTCACCATGCCACCTAGCCGCCCTGCTTTTTTAATATTCTTAGTGGGGTCTTATGACTATGTAACCAAATTTTATAACCCCATGCATGTTTATTACTGCTTTACCTCTTCCCAGGGGCCACTATTTTAGCTATCAACATCATAGAGACATTTAATGGATAACAAGTTAAATCAATCAGTAGCAAAATGAATGAAACATTTATATATATATATATATATACTTTATACTTTACTTTACTTTATACTTTAAAGTATCTATACTTTACTGGCATACTGGTTATTTCCCCTCCTGAGTGACTTCTGTTTCCAATGTTCCCTAAAACCAGAGCTTAGGTCCCGAAAACATATCAAACAAGTATGAGTAAGAGGTGCATAAAAGCAGTAAGAGCCAATCAGTTCATAATCAGAAATCCTCAGAGGCTCATACTCTGAGATTATGATGGATCCATAGTCTAACTAGCATGGGTACTTCCTTACTGATGCACCATAACAACCATGACACTTCTAGGCCTTTTCACCTCGTGTGTTATTTGTTCATGTTTTCTTTTAACCTTCCACAGAAGATCTGATGTGCCATTTTAAAAAATTCATGATCCTTTCCTTCCCCTATCCCAAACCTCTCCAAACCAACAAAATTTTGTTGGTTCAACGTTTTAAAAATGAAATACAAGTTCAAAGTATTAGATCCTCTTTCTGTAATTAGCATCAGTGAGTGGCACCACAATCAAGTCAGGGTTGGTCTGAGGTCAGCAGAAACATGGGCTTAGCTTTCTACCTCAAGGTGGATATCTCAAACCACTTATCTGAATGGAAGAATTATAATATCTGTACTACAGGTTTCCACATCTTAAATTGGGCCAGTATCCAGCTATGTATTCAAACGTACTGCAAACTCATCCACATTCCAAGTTGATGACTATGGAGCTAATTTTCTTTCCATATGGAAAACACAAGAACTTTGGCAGGTACTCCATCAAATTGTATTTCTGAGCTAATTTCAGTAGATTGTTTTTAAATGACTCAAAGCCAAGGTATTTTCCATGCTGAAATGAAATGTAAATT
Source organism: Pseudochirops corinnae (assembly GCA_028646515.1). Taxonomy (NCBI): domain Eukaryota; kingdom Metazoa; phylum Chordata; class Mammalia; order Diprotodontia; family Pseudocheiridae; genus Pseudochirops; species Pseudochirops corinnae. Next base: position 138,446,121 of record CM053590.1, read on the forward strand.
TTAGAACTAGCATTGGAATTATAACTAATAAGGAGCTAATTGCTCATAAAATTTTTTTTCAGATTTTCTATCTGCATAAGTTGTGGTGAAGGCAGATTGGTGAATTCATAAGTAGGAAATATGAAACTTCTCATAAGGGAATTCAATCTTCTGAAGTAAATCATCAACTCTTCTCTAACTTGTAATGCCAAGAGAGTTATCTGAATGACTTAAGAGTTAAGAGGCTTGCCCCAGCCGCACAACTAGCATGTGTCAGAGGTAGGGTTTGAGCTCAAATCTTTCTTACCCTATACTTTAGTTATTGATAACAAAAGCTACAATCTATAGGGTAGAGATAGATTTCTACCTTAGTCATGTTATCACATTATTGCAAGGAATACTTTTTAAAATCTTCAACTCAAAAACTTTTGCTTTTAAAAAATAGCCACATAACATTTGACAACCTAGCATAGATGAATGGTAAATTTTCATGTTCTCATGATATGATATGAGTGCTGTGCTTTGTCGCATTTTTAGGAAGGCTGGGATTTACTGCTACAAGGTAAAGAGGGAAATGATAAATAGGTTCTAGGTTGCTTTTAAAACTTCATCCAAATATTTCTGAAGAGGACTTACCAATAACCTTTACACTGAATGTACAATGGGCCTGGTTTCTGGACTGGTCAACTGCTGTATATGTGATAGCAACTTCTCCAATTGGGAAAAGGTAAGGTGGTGAAAAAGCTGGAGTAACGTGAATCAATACCTTTTGGAAATAAGTAAGATTTTTTCTTCATATGTAAATTCAACACTGATAGTATAATGTATTCTTTAAAGACATATTTCAACACACTTAAATTTATTATGTTTAATTTCAACTGAAACTTGAATTGTGAAAAGAGTGAATATTTTCTAAACATTCTTGTTAAAATTATGTCTGAATGTCCATTTTGAGAAATAATCTTATCTTATACTTATATGGTATATTTTCTCTAAGGCTGAAGGTTATAACTATAATAAATCCTTATTATTCTAAGTGATCAGGTTTTATCATATTTATTTTACAAATGAGGAATTGAGGTTTCTTAGACCATTGTGATATATACATATACACATGTGTATGCATTTATATCTATCTTAAAAATCAGACACAAAATAAGTAACAAAATGGATATTAGAAAATTGGCCTTCCAAAGCACGTCCCATCTGACTATATTTTTCTTGCTATAAATCACTTTCACATTCTAATTCCCATTTGTCTTAAAAAAGAACCCAGAATATCCATTGATGAATCTACACAATTCATATTTCAAAGCAAATAGTTTGTGGTACAATCCCCAACTGACAAACCTTCCTTGAAAAATAGATTGACTTACAATGGAAGTGAATCTAATTGCAGATGAATGCAAGGGAGAGTTTTCCCCTCCAAAATGTGTGTGTTACCATAACAGATTCAAGGACACTTTTTTAGGTATAAGTTTACATTTCTGGATTAATTGTCAGACTAACAACTGACAGAGCATTCCACACAATTACATGTAAAATACTGTATTTATGTCAGAAAGCTTTGCCAAACCACTTTTGCTTCATATTCTTTACAAATGAGGGAGTGAAGAATTTCTAAAATCATCTAAACCTCTGTCCAGATAATATCTTTAAGGTCCCTTTTCAGACATTTAAACCTCGGCTAAGGTCAAAACTTCCCTTATCAAATAATCTTACTGAAAGGTAGAACAATTCTTTATGATAGCTAAGACAGAAAATTCATTAAGTTCATTTAAGTTTTAAATTTGTAATCTCAATTGGAGGTTTCAGCTCCTCAAGTCAAAAAGATTATTTTTCTTTTTTTTCTATTATTTTTCAATTTTTCTTTCAGAGCATGCATCAGAACTTGGGTTGATAGTAGTATGTTTTGCAAACACCAGACAAATAAAATAACACATGTAGGTGGTTTGAAATTGTATACTCTGTCTATATGCATATCTTACCTCTTCACCAGAGTTATCTCTTGCTGTTGGTATAACCCAAGAAATATTAGCAGAGTCTTGCTGTTCTAGGGTCTTGGCTTCAATGTCTTTAGGACAGGTGATTTGAGGAACCTCCACATCTGGCTCAGAAAATATATAAAGAAAAATACAAATGCACTGATTCATAATATAATTCATTTATTAAAGTTTTGATCTGATTCAGTAAACTCATGTTAAGCAAGTAGGGTGTATAACATACGGTGCAATAAGATAAAAATTGAATAATTCTTGCCCCAAAGGAGCATACATTTTAGTGGGGGCAAGGGATGGTGGTGGATTTATCATGTGCTCAGATAAGTAAATTCTAGGTAATTTGAAGAGATACTGAGAACATGCCTGAGGGATGGAGGAACAGGGCATATTCAAAGGGAGTTGGTAACTGAATTGAGAAATGAAGGAAAACCAAGGACCTTCGATGAAGAAATGAGAAGAGGATGAATTCTAGATATGGAGTCTACCTTATATGAATGAACAGGATCAGGAAATAAAATATTAAATTTGGTGAAAACATAAACTGTATAAAAAAGAGCAATAGGAAATATGGCTGGAAAGTTAGATTGAAATCAGATGGTGGAGGGTCTTAAATTCCAAACTGAAAACTATTTTCTACTAGAGATAATAAGGAGTCCTGAAGGTCCTTGGGATAGTCATATTTTATGCCTTAGGTAGATACTTTTGGCAGCTACAAGGAGGATATATTGAAGAGGATCAAGAACAACCAAATGAGGGTTATTACAGCAGTCCAAGCGAAAGGTAATTAAAGTCTGAATTAGGTTGGTGGCTGTGGGAGTAGAAACATGAAGATAGGTCTAAGAGATATTGTGGAAATAAAAACCAACAATTTTTGGCAACTATGTGTGATAAGAGAGAGAGAAGAATCAAAGATGATTCTAAAGTTAAAAATTCGGATGACTAGAAGGCTAATGTTACCATTAACAGGGGGATGTTTCCAATTTAGACAGGTTTAGTTTGAAATGTCAATGAGACTGCCTGTTGGAAACGTTCCACGTGCAGTTGGCAACCCAGACCTCGACGTCAGGAGAGAATTTAGGACTATTTGGGAGTCATCTGTATAGAGATAATAGTTTAGGAGTTTAGATTGAGAAGAGTGCTCATAAAAGAGCAATAATAGCACTAATTATGACAGGTGAAATTTATATAATGTTTAATGGTTTGTAAAGCATTCTACTCATATTATTTCATTTGATCCTTATAGTAACATTATGAACTCATTTTACAACCATCAGGGACATTCATGTTTAAAGAGTAGAAGTATGATGAATTAGCAAAGAGGATTATAAAAGAATGACCAGAGCACTAAGAGAGGAATCAGGAGAGAGCAGTGGTACAGAAGTAAGTACACAGGCAGAGGAGGTGATCAACAGTATCAAAAGCAGAAGAGGGTTCAAGGAGGTTTAGGACCGAATGAAGGCACTGAGACTTAGCAGCGAAGAGCTCACTGGTAACTTTGGAGAAAACGGTTTCAGTAGGGCAATGGATTTTTAGGCAACATAAAAAGGGACTGAAGAGTAAGTAGACAGGGAGGAAGAGAAGTCAGCGAGTAGAGGTGACTCTAGGAATTTAACATTGGAAAGGACAGCTTTACACAGGACAACAATTTGAGGGGATGACGAGATCCTTTTCAGGATAAGACTAACCTGATCATCTTTGTAGGCAGCAGGAAAGGAGCTAGTGTGTCAAGATAGAATTGAAGATGAGAAAAATGTTTAATAAAGACAAGCTCCAAGAAAAGGTAGTAGGATATGGGATCTAAGGCATTAGACAAATATTATTATTCCTGGATAGGGGCCCCATCTTCTTTAGAAACTGGATCACATTGGAGGAACATGAATGAATGAATGAATACTTAAGGAAGGAAAGAGAAGAAGGAAACAAGCATTAATTTAGTGCTTAATATGTGCCAAGTACTGGGGCAGCTAGGTGGTGCAGTGAATAGGGCACCAGCCCTGGAATCAGAAGGACCTGAGTTCAATTCCGGCCTCAGATGCTTAACGCTCATTAGCTGTATGACCTTCGGCAAGTCACTTAACCCAAATTGCCCTGCCTACCCCCTTCAAAAAATATGTGCCAGGTACAATGCTAAACACTTTACAACATTCTCTCCTTTGATCCTTACAGAAAGCCTGAAAGGTAAACATGATGATGACGACTATTACTATTAACTAACATTTACATAGCACTAGTTACTATGAGTCAGGCATTGTGCTAAGCACTTGACAAATATTTTCTCAACTGATTCTCACAACAACCCTGGGAGCAGGGACTATTGCTATCCCCATTTTATAGTGGAGGAAACTGGGATCAATAGAAGTTAAGTGATTTGCCCAGGGTCACACAGTTAATAAGTGTCAGAGGCCAGATTTTAATTCAGGTCTTCCTGATTCCAGGCCCAGTGCTCTATCTACTGTGTTGAACATCTGAAGTGTGAAGTAGGGGAAATGAAGGAGCTTACAAAAGGCGTTCTTGATTTTCTTAGTCAAGTGAGAGTCACTGTGATCATCTAAAAGGGAACACATTGGATGGTGATGATGGAGGCTGGAGGAGAAGGTCTGGTACCTTCTCTTCTGGGAGTAATGAGGAGTCAGAGAAGAAGAAAGCATTACTGGCCAGCATTGAAGGTGCCATCAGGATTAGATCATTTTAATTGGTGGTGGACCCAATTTTGTGGTTTCCTTCAACTTTTTTTTTTTAAGCAGTACAGACATAGGAGTAGAGGAAGATAATGGAAGACTAAGAATTAGGGGGTACAGAAAGTATTAAAGGGCAAGAGATTCACAGATGAAGACAGTGCATAGTTAAATCCATTCATTATAGGATCAAATGTATGAAAGGGAGACAGTGAGGTCAGAGCTGAGTGGTTTGCTGATAGAATAGGGAGAGATTGAGAGAATGAAGGTGAGTGTGAGGTGGAAGAGTGGGCACAGGAGTAATGAAGTTGAGGAAGAAGTAAGAGAATGGGATTATCATCAGAGAAGTGACTATCCAAATTCAGTGACACTGAGGAAGTTTTGTGGGATGGTAAGTAAGGCACAAGGCTGACCAGCCCTCCAGGAAGTATGTGAAGTAGATGTGATGGGAGACAGATGTGACAGGAGTTGAGAAGGACAATGAGTTGGGAGATCAAAGTGTTGGAAGATACATCAACATGAATATTTAAGTCCCTAAGCATGACAGAAGGGAATGGAGAGAAAAACTATAAGCCAAGTACTAAAATCCTCAAAGCTGGAAGAGTAACCTAGAGGTCAGTAACAGAGACAGAGCCACAGTATTAGAAATTGAGGGAAATTTAAAGGGGAAGAGGGTGAGGAATGATGGTGGAAGGAGGGTATGAAAATGACAAAGAGAAACATGCAGTATGCTGACCTTTCCTCTCCAACTGTAACTTGAAAGAATCAGAAAAGGAGCATTTATCACTAAAGAGGGCAGCTCAGGGTAAGTTATTCTCTAAAAAACATCTAGGTTTCTATGGGGGCAAAGAGACAGGATCTGAGAAGATAGTCTTTAGGATGAGGGATAGGCTGTGTGTTGAAGAAGAGGAGGGCCAAGTTTGATTAGGATTAGTTTCAGGAAGGTGTAGTGGGAAAAGGTATTGTCTCTGAGCGTCTTGCTAGCCATAACCTAGTACCAGTTGGGGATGAATGAGAAAATCAGTGATAATGACTGTGGGAAAGGTCATGTGGTCAACATCATTCAGGAATGTTACACATCTATACATGTAAATCATTTGCACAGTAATTATGATAATAGCTGACATTTACATAACTCCTTAAGGACTATAAAATTCTTTCTTTATAATGAGCCTGAATGGTTTTAGAAAAGTCAAATGTGATAAAATGTTTTTTTTTTCTACCTGCTTAGACTTTGGTATTCCATTATATCCCCTATCATTTTGGGTAGCTAATCTTTCATTCTGATTCCCTAGCACAGGGTCTTGTAGATAATATATAATTAATAAATTCTATTTTGATTAACTTGGATTTCTAGGTAGAAAGGTGATTACTTGTTTCTGAAAAACAGCACAGAAAAATGGATAGAAAAGCAGCCTTAGTGTTTAGAAGACCTGGTTTTAAATTTTGTTTCTGACACATACTGGTTGTATGACCCTGGGCAAGTCACTTAACTTCTTAGAGACTCAGGAAATTCTCTTAAGGCTGTAAGTTGGAGAATAGCAACTGATCTGCATTTGGTAAAAGAGACTACATCATTGAATTTCCTTATACCAGTAAAATGTGTAAAAATATTCAGATACATAAAATGAATATATATAATGTCTACAAATTTTTGTCAATAAAGTCATTTAAAGAACAAACTACCACCAGGATTCTGGGGTAAATTATGCCCATGACTGGTAATATAACCTTTTGTAATCATAGGGAAAAAAGGAATGGACTCATCTTTTTGTGGAATTTTAACATCTTATCTTCATTTGTCAAATTTTCTTATAATATTAGTAAGTACAAGTCATCACAAGGGAGATTTCTTTTGTAAATATTCTGGAAGTTGCTTCTTATCAATGGTGGTGGTCAGTCATTTCAGTTGTGTCCAATTCTTTGTGACCCGACTTGGGGTTTTCCTGGCAGAGATAATATAGTGGTTTGCCATTTTCTTCTCCAGCTCATTTTACAGAAGAAGAAACTGAGGCAGACAGAGTTAAGTGACTTGCCCAGGGTCACAAAACTAGTAAATATCTGAAATCAAATTTGAACTCAGGTCTTCCTGACTCCCAGCCATGGTGCCCCAGCCATGATGCCACCTAGCTTCCAGCATTAGAGGTGTATTAGAGGCCATCCAATATACCCCATCAGTAGAGATGAGAAGCTAGAGGTTCAGAGAGATTAGGGTCACACAAATATTAAGCCTCAGAGTTGGGATCTGAACTCTGGTCCCTCTGAATCCAGATCTTTCTCTTGTGTTCTAGTGCCTCCAGCTCCCACACTGATAATTTATTTTCCAAGGTTTGAAAGAAGTTCAGGCAAGGCAAACCCTTCAGAGAACAGGTGTCACTGCTGACTCATATTTACAAAACCACAGTATTATACTGGACAAATAATTCTTCCCTCACATGCAGTGGAGGCAAGATCTCTACAGTTTCTGGTCACTCTGAAAGCCAATCCTCCATACAGAGAGTGAAGCCAATATGATTCAAATCTTTAACTCATCTGGTAATTTGAAAGAATTTTAATTTTTCCCCTGGACCAGAGCATCTCTTCTAAATCCTTTATAAATTATATTGAGTTACTAATCTAAATTACAGTGCTAGAAAATAAACGGTCTCCAAGCTCACTAGCAAGGAAGAGGAGGACCAACATTGAATTCCCCTTTGCTCAGGAGGCTTAAGGAAACTGAACCACTTCCTCTGATACTTTTATTGCATGGCTAATAAATAAATCTGGAAGCCCAAACAGCAGCTTTAGGATTGCAAAACACATCAAGACCCACTCCTTAACCTCATTCTGAACTCTTGCTAAAGTTAAATTTTCCAAACAATTTTGTGGAACTCAATTAAGAACAACAACAAAAAAGCCTCAAACATTACAATTCTACAAGAAAATTTCATGGAGGAAGTTTCTTTCTTTAATAATAAATGCACATTATCTTCCTCCTTTCTTTAGCGAAGAGAGGGGTCAGGGATATGGGATACTACGTATACAATCAGACTTCAGTGACATTGATTAGTTTTGCTTTTTTCTTCCCTTCTCTCTTTTTAAAATTCTTAATTACAAAGAGTAGATCACTGGATAGTAGAGAAGGGAAAAGATATATCTGAAAATGAAGGCCATGCAAAAACAATCAATACATGGTGATTTTGTTTTGTTTTTTTTGGAAGGGGAAAGTAAGGCAATTGGGGCTCAGTGACTTGCCCAAGGTCACACAGCTAGTTAGTGTCAATTGTCTGAGGCCAGATTTGAATTCAGGTCCTCCTGACTATTCACTGCACCACCTAGTTGCCCCTTAATACATGTTTTAAAAAAAAATGCAATATAGTGGAAACTAGGCACAGTGAATAGAACACTGTAATGCCTAGCAAAGACAACTTCCAAGGTTCGGATTACCAGCATAGCAAACCCCATTTATTCAGCAAACATTCACAGAACAGAGAAAGTCAAAATACAGTGTAACTTGTTCCTTTAGCAAGCAAGTTCTCAATTCAATCCAAGTACTACTCCACCCCTAGACAGTACATTCATTTA
>CM053590.1:138454838-138515247 GCA_028646515.1 Pseudochirops corinnae
CAAAGTAAAGAGGAAAGAAGTGGATTATGGAAATCTTTTCCAAAGATAAGTCTGATAAAAAAATATAATATCTAACAGGAATATCCAATATCAATAAGGAATTGACTCAAATTTGTAAGAGTAGGGTTAAATTCTTCACTGAAATGGTCATCAAAGGACAGATGAATGGGCAATTTAAAAAAGAAGTACAAATTATCACTAATTCCCTGGAAAAGATATTCAAACTCTTTAATAATCAAATGAATACAACTTAAAATAACTGTGAAATCCCACGTTATTCCTATTAATTAATCAAAAATTTAGTAAAAGTAATAAAATTCAGAGTGGATGAGTTTGAAGAAAAACAGTCGCACTATTTTATTGTTTAATCGGAGTGGTAATTTTGAAAAACAGGATGACAATATCAATTGTTATAAAAGCGTGTTTATATGTTTTTTAAAAAGCAGAATTAAGTCATTCTACTTCCCCCTATATGCTATTGACAGCAATAGGAAAAAAGCAGTTAGAAAAAAAGGTAAAAATTGAAAATGACATGTATTCCAGTCCATTGAATAGAGAACTGCTGAATAAACAGTGGTCTGCAAACACAATGTAATATTACCACAATATAAGAAAAGAAAATTTGAAAAATATTAAGAAATAGGAGAATATATAGGAAGCAAGACAAAGTAAAGCAAAAGAATCAGAATAACAAACTACAGCAATGTAATAAATGGCAATAATCATAACAATATCAGCAGAATCTCAAAATATCTAGAAGAGAAAAAAAGTCAGACAAAATGTGGGAGCAAACAAGATGTTTTTGTTCATAGATACATTTTTTTTTAAATTAGGCAATTTATAGTTTTAGACACTATCTTTTTTGGTTTATTTAAACTTGTGTTTGGTTTTGTTAATAGTCACTAAGTTTGGAATTTCAGATCAGTTGGTAAGCTCGACATTCCAAAAGATGTTTGAACCTTTGTCTTCCAGAGCCTGGTCAGATTTCCCTTCATGCCCCACACACTCTTTGGTCAAGGTCAGGGTAACCTTGGTAATGACCTCAAGGTTCTAAGTTCTGATCTTAAACATCCCAAGGAGATTTTAGTTCTCAGTTTTCTTCAGATAATCTTGAGAGTCAGCTCAATTTGATCTCAGATCTCTTGGGCCTCTCTAGATCCAAAAACCTAAAGTAGGAGCGAGGAAAAAGAAAAAGAATCCAAAATCAAGCCATTTTCCCTCAGGGATAGGAGAGTGATGGGAGGGAAGGGGGGTTGAGTTTGGGAACTACAGAGGCATCTGCCAATGGAAATAATATCTTCAAAGGGGAGGAATAAATCAGTTTTTCCAAATCAGTCAACCCTTAGGAGTGTATCAAATTGAACAAATGTGCCACTTACTACCTCTGACCATGGGTCAGTCACCATAATGGATGTTGTTGTTGAGTTGTTTCAGCCATGTCTGACTCTTTATGACTCCATTTGGGGTTTTATTGGCAAAGATACAAAAGAGTTGCTTGCCATTTCCTTCTCCAGCATTTTACAGATGAGGAAATTGAGGCAAACAAGGTTAAATGACTTGCTCAGGGTCACACAGCTAGTAAGTATCTGAGGCCAGATTTGAACTCCGCTCTTCCTTACTCCAGGCTAGGTACTCTATCCAGTGTACCAGCTAGCTGCCCAGAATAAATATACCCTAGCATTAATCTTCAGAAAATCATCTTCAGTTTCTTATCATGTAAGGGAAGGTTTAGATAAACAGCTGAAGACACATTGGGAGTGGACAGCAAGATAGTGAAATTTAAATTGACCTCAGTCACTGTTTTCTCTTTCCTGGGGGATGGGCCAAGTTACCCTACTTTTACTGTGCATTCAATTGGACTCTTTGGTTTTCCCCTAACATTTAAGTCATCCTTTCATATAGGACAGCCCTGAACACCTGTACTTTCAGTACTAAACTTTGTCAGCATAATGATAATGGGTATGATTGCAGACAGATGAGTGCTATTATTTCCAGGAGTATCTGAGGTCAAGCTGATAAGAAAAAGGCCAGCAGTAAAAATTTTTCCCCTAAACAACAGTGCCCGAAATTGTGTTTGACCACTTTTAGCTCCTGGGATGAAAGGGCTTATCTTACATTCCACTCTAGCAATTCCCTGGATTCTGCAATTAATCTTCAGTTGTTCCACTTTTATCTATCTTCAGTTAATTGTCCTTTGGGGACCTATTATTCTCTGGAGCACACTGTCTGTGAAAGCTGCTGGATTGGGTCCTATCAAGATGAGGAGGGGCAAGTGGAGTGTAAACTTTGCCCGGCTGGTAGTTCTACAGAATACCTCCACTCAAGAAGCATCTCTGAATGTAAAGGTGAGTAGGCCAGAATCTGCCTTTATTCAACCTTATTCTTCTTGTTCAGTCATTTCCATCACGTCCAACTCTTCGTGAATCCATTTGAGATTTTCTTGGCAGATACATCGGAGGAGTTTACCATTTCCTTCTCCAGCTCATTTTACAGATGAGGAGCTGAGGCAAACAGTTAAGTGGCTTGCCCAGGGTCACATAGTTAATAAGTTGTCTTAGACCAGATTTGAACTCAGGTCTTCCTGACTGCAACTGGCACTCTGTGCACTGTTTCACATAGCTGCCCTTCATTCCAGCTAAAAGGAAGCAAAACAGTTTCTTATTCTGAAATTATGATTTTCACACATAACAAATTGTTACATAGGAAAGTAGGACATGTTGAAAGTAATCATATTGGATTTTTAATGTCCCATTTGTGTTTTATTTATAAAACCTCACATGTGTATCCTTACCCTTTAAAGCAGTTCATTAATCTTTGTTAATTGAAATACAGATTTCTTAAAACCCAAGAATTATATAGAATATAGGTTAAGTCCCAGTATAATCACATCTGAGTGACAGTGACATTCACTTGGCATGCTGGAATTTTCTTAAATTCTGCTTGAAAAAAGTACAATTCTTTTGTGGCATTTGGAAAATTTCTGTTTACAGAAATTCATATTCTGATATTTGCTATGAAAAAAAGAGTTTATGTTGATATAGTGTTCACAAGTGATACTATAAGGTTATGGACAAAGATTTACAAAAATCTAATTTGATCATTGTATTAACTCTGAAAAGTAGGTACTATAAAATATACCCATTTTATAGATTGGCAAATTATAGCTCAAAAAATAGTCATGATCTTTGATCTATGGTTAGGAAGGGACCTCCCAAGCCATTTAGTACAGTCCTCTAATTTGAAACTAAGGCCCATGAAATGAGATGAACTTGCCCAAGATCACACAGCAAATTAAAGGGAAAATAGAATTAAAAATGCAAATTTTTTGTCTCCCAGCCTGGTATTCTTTCTACTGTGCCATAACTAGCTAAGAGTCCGAGGCAGAATTTGGAGCCTGGATTTGGCTGACCCTAATTCAACCTTCTTTTAGCTATATCACAAGTCCATCCATAACTGGATTGGATTTGTATTAAACTAGGAATTAGTAACGTAAAGATAATGGCTAACAGGGCAGTATCCTAACTACTGATATAGCTTATTATAGTTTATTGAATACCTTCAATATATTTTCCCACAGTATTTCAATGACAGGATGCATAGAAATATTCACAGGTATTTTAGTACATAAATGTATGCAGCCATTCTGAGCACATTACTTCTTCCCAAAGAACAATATAACAAAGACATATCTAAACAATGACATCTAAAAGCAATTGATATCTCACTGCAAAAGTAGCAAGTGTAGACATGGGATCTCACCCCACTATGGCAGACTTGGGACCATCAACGTGATCTGACATCCTTCTCAAATATTAGCTATACAAAGAGACCTTAGGAAGAAGGATAAAAGGAAAGGACAGTGGACTGAAACCAGGATGGTATAGAAGAGATAATATTACATCAGACAAAGTCAAGAAACCTGCATTCTAGTCGTGGCTTTGCCACTAATTAGTTGGGTGACTTTGGGTAAGAGACTTTATCTCGTTGGGTCTTAGCTGTAAACAAGTAGGTTGGATCAGATGATTTCTGAAATTCCTTCTAGCTGTCATAGGCTATGAAGCTAGACCTGGCTCTACCACTAACAAGCTATATGACCACAAACAAGAAATTTAACTTCTCTAGACCTCAGCTTTCTAATGGGTAGAATGAATCATACTGGACAATCTCTAAAGTCTCTTGCAGCCCTAAAATTCCTTGAATCTAAGATTTTTAGTTTTCTATTTTCATATTCTTTCCTTCAAGGCTCACATTGACAAAGTGTACCGGGGGTTTGGGGGAAGGAGGATCTATATGAAAGTAGTTTAGTCTGGTTTTCCATAAGGTAACCAAGCAGTGGTCATATCCTTTGGTTGGTCTTTGTTTGTTTGTTTCCCCTTAAGAGAGACATGATGTGAGGAAATGGGGCAGAAATGGCACTGCCTTTAGAGCTGAGTCCTGGATCTATAGTGTAATAGTGGAATGGCCTTTGGCAAATATTTTTATTATTATTTATTTATTTGTTTTTAGTTTTCAAAATTCACTTCTATAAGATTTTGCATTTTTGAGGCAGCTAGGTAGCACAAGGAATAGAGCACCAGCCCTTGAGTCAGGAGGACCTGAGTTCAAATCCCGCCTCAGACACGTGACACTTAACTAGCTGTGTGACCTTAGGCAAGTCACAACCCCAATTGCCTTGCCTTCCCCCCTCCAAAAAACAAACAAACAAAAAAAAGATTTTGCATTCTAAATTTTCTCCCTCTCCCTCTGCTCTAACCTCCCCAAGACAGCATGCAATCTGATATAGGATATGCATGTACAATCATATTAAACATATTGTTGTCATGTTGTAAAGAAGAATTAGAAGCAAAGGGGAGACCTTGAGAAAGAAGAAACAAAGAGAAAGAGAGAAAATAGTATGCTTCGATCTGCATTCAGACTCCATAGTTCTTTCTCTGCATTTTCCATGTGGAATCTTTTGGAATTGTCTTAGATCCTTGTATTTCTGAGAAGAGTTAAGTTTATCAAAGTTGGTCATCACACAATGTTGCTGTTACTATGTACAGTGTTTTCCTGGTTCTGTTCATTTCACTCAGCATCAGTTCATATTAGTCTTTCCAGGTTTTTCTGAAATCCACCTGCTCATCATTTCTTATGGAACAATAGAATTCTCTTATATTCATATGCCACAACTTGTTCAGCCATTCCCCAGTTGATGGGCATTCCCTCAATTTCCAATTCTTAGCCACCACAAAAAGAGCTACTATAAATATTTTTATACATGTGTGTCCTTTTCCCATTTTCATTATTTCTTTGGAATACAGACCTAGTAGTGGAATTACTGGATCAAAATGTATGTATGCACAGTTTTGTATCCCTTTGGGCATAGTTCCAAGTTGCTCTCCAAAATGGTTGGATCAGTTCACAACTCCACCAACAAGGCATTAGTGTTCCAATTTTGCCACATCTTCTTCAGCATTTATCATTTTCTTGTTTTGTCATGTTAGTCAATCTGATAGGTATAATGTGGTACCTCAGTGTTGTTTTAACTTGCATTTCTCTAATCAATAATGATTTAGAGCATTTTTTCATATGGCTATAGATAGCTTTAGTTTCTTTATTTGAAAACTGTTTGGCAAGTCCCTTAACCTCAATTTCCTTAATCTGTGAAATGGGCATAACACCTATATTCAGCACATCACAGGGTTAGTGTTAGGATCACATGATATAGTGAGAGCAGAGACTGTCTTTTCTTTGTATCTTCAGTGCTTAGTCCATAGCAGATGCTTAATCGTTTATTGACTCTGTATTGACTGAATGCCTATATGAATATCAATTATCTTTACTGTTCTTTGGTTGCCATTCCTGATTCATTCATCCTATAATCATTTATTAAGCACCTTCTATGATTCAGGCACTGTGCTAGACTTGGGGATCCAAACACAAGAATTAAACATCCCCTGCTCTCAAAAATATCTTCTATTGAGGGAAAGCAATAGGCACACAGCGCGTGATAACCTGCCACCCAGCCCAAGCTGCACAAGTCACCCATCCCCAGCTGTTTCTGGTTAAAATGTTGCACATCAGAGGCTAGAAGACATTATTCTATCTTTGCATGACTTTATTAGGATAATTCTTCATGTCTCTCCTGCCCTCTAAGTTGGACTGGAGACAAATGTGTTCCATACGGTGATTGCCTTGGAAAATTTAATCTCTTAATGACTGCTTATGCATAATTTTCTCTTTTAGCTCAGTGCAAGCAAGGCACCTACTCACCAAATGGTCTAGAAACTTGTGAATCATGTCCTCTGGGCACCTATCAACCAGCATTTGGTTCCAAGAACTGCCTCTCTTGTCCAGAAAACACTTCAACTGTGAAAAGAGGAGCTGTGGATATATCTGCCTGTGGAGGTTAGCAAAAACTCAAACACTGAAATATAACCATGTATGTTGTATGTTCTCTATGTAGAGGGGTGGAGGATTTCCAAAAGCTCAATATTTAGTGTTTTTCTACACCTTTTTTCAAAGTTCATAGAAATTTGAGAATGTAGAAATCAAATGGACGAATTTTAGAGGCCATCACAATGGAAACTATTACTGAAGGTTCCTTTATTTTGTCCTTTTCCTTTATCTTTAGCCAAATTGGCTTAGAGTTTTTCAGATAAATATTCTTCCTCAAAAGAAAGTCTAATAGTATCTCTTGGTTATAAAAAATAGGTCTTAACATTATGACTAATTTACTTGGAAAGTAGAATATTCCTTTTTTTTAAACCATTTTTGAAAACCATTTCTATACAACATTTTGCTTTATTAGCAGGATGGAGAAAGAAGAAACAGAGAAGGGATTATGAAAGAATGTTACAGACAAAACTGCACTTTGGGAACTGTGAATAAATTGTGCATATAGCACATCTCAGCCAGTAGAAATATAATTCGCAGCCTTCTTCATGACTCTTGCTCATGGAGAATGCCCCAGTTATCAAATTCAATCAGTAATCATTTTTTCAGTACCTAGCAGATTACTCTTCTGGGATTTAGTCACTGTTCGAGGGAAGTTTACAATCACTGGAAGATTTCTAAGTGGGAAAAACATACTGTGATTTTTATAGCAGAGTAAGGAGCCCTGGGCAAGGCTGCAGAAGGCTTGGGCGCTAGTTCTAGTTCTGCCACTAACTAGTCATGTAACCTTTAACAAATCAGCTTGCCTCTCAGGGTCTCATTTTCCCCATCTGTCAAAACAGATCGTTGAGCTTGGTAGTCTCCTGGGTTCCTTCCAACTTTAAATTCTATGAGTGATGAGATCCATGCCTTATAGCATGATGATTTAAATGAATCAGAAAGGCAATGAGTTGAACATTTGTTCAACCTAATGCTTCCCCAAGGTTTCTCTGGTTTGGCACATAGCTGCCTTGTTCCCTCTGGTTGAGGATATTAATTTGCATTGGCAGAAAGACACCCCCCCCCCCAGGTTCTCCCCAGACCCAAGATTCCAAAACTTGGAATTTTGAGTGCCTCTGACTTCTCTGAAATTGCATGAATTTTGTTAATGAAAATTTGAAAGAATGTAGACTTAATATGCCTAGTAACTGCACTAACACTCTATAGCCAAATAAATTCAACACATAGTTAAAGATTTCCTTCTATGTGCCAAGCACCAAGAAGGGCAATAAGTAAGATATGTTCACTTCCCTTCTTTACAGGTGACTGGACAAATTAAATTTATGCAAAGTAGAACCATTACAAACATTTAAGTTCTCTCTCTCCCTCCCTTCCCTTCTTCTCTCTCTCTCTCTCTCTCTCGCTCTCTCTATTTCTGTCTCTCTCTTCTCTTCCTCTCTCTCCTCTCCTTTCTTCTCTCTCTCTCTTTCTTCCCCCTCCCTCCCTCTCTGTCTCCTTCCCTCTCTGCAAAGCACTGTGCTAGGCACTAAGGGAGATTAAAAGATTATTAAGGCACAAGCCGTGAATGCCTAAATGATTTTATGGTTTGATGAGGGTAATATGAGAAATATACAAAAAGATTCCAAATAAGACAAATTATAAGTAAAAATGTAAAATTAAATATAATAAAAAATTAAAAAGTAAAAGTAAGTTTTTTAAAAGTATGTTACTTTGTTGTTCAGTCATTTCAGTCATGTCTGACTCTTCATGACCCCACTTGGGGTTTTCTTGGCAAAGATGCTAGAGTGATTTGCCATTTCCTTCTCCAGCTCATTTTACAAAATGAAGGAAATGGAGGCAAAGAGGGTTAAGTGACTTGCTCAGGGTCACACAACTAGTGAGTTTCTGAGGCCAGATTTGAACTCAAGAAGATGAGTCTTCTTTACTCCAGAATCAGGCACTCTATCTGCTGTGCCACATAGCTCGCCCAAGTATATCATCGAAAATTCAGAGGAAGGGGCAAGAATTTCTAGCCAGAGGCTTTAAAGAATGGGGTAGGTGGCATTTGAGTAAGTTCTTGAATAATTAGGATTCCATTATTCTGAGACTGTGGGAATAGCGAGATACAATTTCAGTCACAGGTAATGTCATGAGTGAAGGTATATATATAGTTTTAGCAGAAGCATACGGTACACAAAGAGGTGTAATTTAATATTAAGTCTGGAGAAGCACATTGGAGTGTAAACGGTCTTAAATGCCAGACTATGGAGCATGGGCTTGATTTGGTGGAACAAGAATCATTTTAAATTTTTGGAAATGAATACATCAGCAAAGCTGTGTATTAGAAAAGGAAACAAAGGATGATATAATATGGTTGGCTGTTTTTTTTTAAACTCCTTGAAATTAGAAAACAATTTTAATCTATAATTCAAAGAGCCTCATTTAGTACTATGAATTCCAAAGATAGTAAATAGTCATTGCCTGTTGTAAAGAATTATGAAAAGTCATTGAATGAGTTTGAAAGCATATTCTTTTACTAAACAGAATTTTCCCTCTGTAGTACACATGTATCCCATGAAATTCTGTCTTGTAGGACTTGGTTGGACTAAATAACTGGATGTTATCAAGGGTCATAATGCTATCACTCTATTTGGGTATCAATGTGATTGATGCCAGCACTGGCCAATGTATTTATTTATACTGTCAATAGGAATGAACAAGTTATTTTCACAAGAAGCTTACTTGTCTCTGTAAATAGACCAGTAGTCCATTGAATGGGGTCATCTTCAGGGCTCTCTGACTTGAAGTGAAGAAAATGCGAGGATGTAAAGCAGAACTCCTCTCATCAAATGGAAAGTAGACAAACAGAAGAGACTTGTTTTCTTCTCCTTGGAAGAGACAGCAATCATTACCCTGGAGCCCTTTCCTTTTCTCGTTCTCTGTAGACATTTTAAATTAATTTGTACAGAAGACATTTGAATTTCCAATTAAACTATATTTCAAATACTTGACACCATTTAGTAATACTATACTTTAGTGGTAGGGGTAGGGAAGCAGTCACAAACAGTTAAAATGATTGAAGCATTCAGTAATTGGGCATTCTGTACTTTAGGAATTTCTCTGAGAAATGTGCCTTCGTTTCCACTGAATTCATCTCAGAAGAAACAGTTGAGGAATTTGTTCGTTTTCTGTAGTCTTTTTTAGCATGAAAAATGGGTAGATGATATTCTTCTCCCTGTGGAATGTAATACACCCTTAAGGGATCCAGAGAAAAGTGATTCTACCAAGAGAAGAGTGATATTCTTCTGCTAAAATAGGCAGTGGCTGACTTCTTAAGGTCATGCCGTGAATTTTTGTTAATGTTTAGGAAATGTCTTCTTTTTTGGTACTGATTTTTCCCCCTGTTACAGTGCCTTGTCCAATAGGAGAATTCTCCCGCTCTGGCATCAAACCATGCTATCCATGTCCCAGAGACTATTATCAACCCAACCCAGGAAAGTCCTTCTGCCTTTCTTGTCCTTTTTATGGAACGACAACAATCACCGGGGCGAGATCCATCACAGATTGTTCAAGTAAGCTGATAACATGTTCTCACTGTTCAAGAAAGGTGCATTGGGGATACTGATAACTGTGGCTGGGCTTCCATTCTCATGGGATTCTACTTAGTTATGATTATGGCTGTCCTTATTCATATATACCTCTTCTCTTTATTAGAATCTATCAATCAACAGGCATTTCATGTATACCTCCTGTATTCCAGACATTAATAGTGTTGGGCACTGAGAACATAAAGAGAAAAATGAACAGCCTCTACTGGGGTGTGGAAAGAGGGAGCATTGAAAGTGTACATATATTCAAAATATTCGAGGGATTTTTAAAATTTTTTAAAACTCATATCTGTGATTTCCATTAGTATAGGAAATACCCAGTGTAGAGACTTCAAAATCCTAGAAGTAAAAGAGTCAGCAGATGGTTTGGATAACTAAACTTATTTATGCAATTCAGAAGATTCTTTAATTCACTTCAATTCAACAAGTACTTAAGCACCTGAAGGATGCAAGGCCTTGAGCCGGGCACTAAAGGATTAAAGTATGAACAAGACATAGTCCCCATCCACACTGAAGCTTAACATCTTGAACATGTTTACCACGTTCAACTAAATATAATACAAAATAGACTGAGATGAATACAAAAGAAAGGGCTGTGAGAGTTCAGAGGAGAGCGGGAGAGTTCCTTACTGTTTGGGGGGAATTAGGGAGAAAGATGTATTTAAAATGGGCCTTGATTAGGATTTTGCTAGTTGAAGTAGAGGAAGGAAGAGGCCTTCCGGCATTAGGAAATGACATGAGCAAAGGCACGGAGGTGGGAAATATGAGGAAAAATTGAGAAAATTTTCTTTTCTGGCCGGAGTGGAATGTAGGCTTCTTGAAGGAAGCTGTGTGAGATAGGGGAGTTTAGAGCCAGGCTAAAGCATATGTTTTATTCATTGTTGTTGTTGTTCAGTAGTGAGTGTCTGAGACTTAAACCGAAGAAGATGAGTCTTTAGGAATTTAGGAATTTCTCTGAGAAATGTGCCTTGTCACCCTATCTCCTGCACCACCTTGCTGTCCCATTTTATTCATTCAATGAAGGCAAATCATTTTGATCAGGGTGATGATTTTGATGCAACAGAACTAGAATCTGAACCCAAATCCCCTTACTTCAAATCCAGTTCTCTTTCTTGTACAGATATTCAGATAAGCATGGTAGCATGAATGGATCTGGTATTGTGTATTAGGTAACCTCATTGCAATGACAGGCAAAGAATGAAGAATCAATGTCTAGTAAACACTGTCCCAAAAGTCTTAGTGCGCTTTTGAGCTTTAATAATTTCAGAAGCACAAATACTACATACTTAGAGAAAACACAATTTAAAAGTTTAACCCCTTCAATATTTGATTCAGAAGTTTTGAATAATTTTTCAATTCAAACTTTGGGCGACACTCTTAAGGAATGCATTAGTAGAAGAGCTCCTCTTGCTTGGTAGGAGAAGAAAGGGAGGCAGGACAAGAGTAACCCTTTATATAATACCTACTAGGTGCCAGGTACTGTTCTAAGTACTTTTCAAATATCTCATGTGATTCTCAGAACAACTCTGGGAGGTAGGTGCTATTATTTTATGATTAAGGAAGCTGAGACAGAGATTAAGTGATTCAGCCAAGCTAACATAGCTAGTATGTGTCTGAAGCTGAATTTGAACCCAGCTTTTCCTAACACCTGACCCAGCTCTATCCACTCTATCCGCTGTACCACAATCACCTGATCTATCTCCATTAGACTTTTTTCTGGTGGAGTCACATCAAAACCATCATGTATGCATCAAAACTTCATTCTCTGGATGAGCTTAAGGTTAGTCTTACAAATGCAGCTCTTTTTTCCACTGGTTAAACAGCTGATGGAAAGTTTTAGAAAGTCCAAAAAGTGATAAATATAAGGCATGACAATGGCTATGCTGAATTTTAATAAGACAAATATTTTAAAATTGTAAATAATTAACCTTTCAAATGTTTTTTTTAAGTTTGTAACGTTTAGATGTCTGAAGTTATTAAAACTTAAAACTGCCCCAAGACTTTTGGGACAAATTACATAGGCAAAAAAGCCATTTGGAGATGGAGGGAGAGGCGAAGCTACAACACTCACAATGTTGAGGTCTTGGTCTTTTTCCTTTCTGACCAGTGGAAGCATTGACAGTTGTCTCCAAAGTTCTGAAATCAAGACCCCTGATCTTCTAGGGCCCCTACACACTACCAAAATTGGAGGAATGGGCAATGGTGACAAGGGGGTTTCAGAGAAAATTGAAAACTGTCTTTTTAAATTGTGCTGACTAGGTTTGATCCCCAGTCCTCCATGCCTAAAGAAGGGGTGCTTGGTGGCAGGCATTAGGACCTATAAGAACAAATGAATGGGTAAATGAAAATTATGCTCAACATACCAAGGGTAATTCTACCCATTCTAGATGGATCACATGCCTCCTGATGATATCTTTTGAAACTATGCTAACTAAACATTTGATCCATTATTCAGCTCACACTTGAAGCCTTTACAGGTTGATAGGACCAGCTAAGCATTTTCACTTCACTGTCAGAGCTGTCTAGATGCCAGGGTCACCTCTGTGACACAGTGAAGCAGTGTGCTAGTACTGTAATGGAGAGTTACATAGACATACTTATTGAATTATGTTGTTCTTATCCCCATCTCTTTTATCTTCATCGATTTCCATTTCAAATTTTTGATCTGTCTACTTAAGAATTCATTTCTGCCTATCTACTTCCTTCTAAGTTTTATGGAACAAAACACCCAATCAGAGATTCAGAAAAATCTAACGTCAGTGTGTTTTCACAGAATTGCACAAAATAAACTGTTTTCCTCTACATTCTCCCTAGGTTTTAGTTCAACTTTTTCAGCAGCAGAGGAAAGTATCATGCTGTCAGCCTCTCCTGGACATATCACCAAGAAGTATGAAATCAGCAGCCAGGCAAGAATACTACACTGTGTATCATTAGCTTTAATGACACAAAAAGAAATAATTTGCTTCTATTATGTGTCTAATACTCAGTTTAATTTAACTATGTCACCCTGGAAAAAAAAGGAAAAATTGTCTGAGACTATAAAAAAGATGGAGACATAGAGATGAATCATTGGGTTTAATGGTGAAACCCCAAAAGATGGCAGTTCATTATCACCTTATTGAAAAGGATAAGTGTGTAGATTTTTCCTTTTGTTGCTGTTATTTATGTTTCTGTGACTATGGATGAAGGATTTTGTGTATAAAGAGGGTGCTTTGTAATTCCTTATATACATGGGACATTTTAAAGTAAAGAACATTTTGAAGTAGCCCAAAACGGAGGTTCATTTACCTTTCATGAGAAATTTCATCTAATCTTTTTTCCAACCAAAAAAATCTTCTATATAAGCATGATATAAGAAAGTGCCAGAAGCATAATCTTTTATGCTATCTGAAAAAGCTCATGCTATCCTAAATCATCTGTTTCTTCACTGATCAGTAATAATGAGCAATTATTTTGGTAGTCTTAATAACTAAACTGAGGTAACCAAGTTTGGCCCCATCAGTTTCTTTGCCTTTAATATTACTGGGCCAAAAAAACCAATATTCTTTCTTAGAGAGATAGCAAGATAGTTAATTTATTGTGGCAGTCTAGTCTCCATCTGTCCTGGGACTTCATACCAAAATGTCATAGCACTACATCTTACCAACATTCAATCAGTTTATAGTCTTCCTGGCATTCAGCCTAGTGGACGTGTACATGTTGGCTTATCCTGGGTCACACTCCCAAATCAAGGTTTAGAGAACATGTCAGTGAAGTCCATTAAGGGCTTTGGATATGCAAGTGACAAGTGATAAAGTCTGAAATAACTAGCCAGGCATCCTGAAAATAAAATGACCATGGCTCATAATAGATTGCTTTGTGATAGTTTTGTTTGTGAATATGCCATTTCTGACACCTAATTTCTATCATGGACAGGTTTTCCATGAGTGTTTTCTAAATCCGTGTCATAATAGTGGAACCTGCCAACAAGTAGGACGGGGATATATTTGCATCTGCCTTCCTGGATTTACAGGTAAATTAAAATTTCATTTCATATGTAGTAATGTGAAAATGTTGCCTGTAGCATGAGGCATAAAAACACTCTGATAAGTTAAGCATAATGCAAATTATAAGGTATAGAACATGCATAAACATTCCAGTCTGATCAACCAAAATCAGCTGGGGGCAATTTCATGTTGGAGAGAGGGCATATAAAGGTGTCAACACTATTGATATTTCAAGTTATATCTTTTTGTTTCCTGATGTGTCAGGCCAAATCTAAGATTTTTGTTTTAATACAGACCAGATTCACATGTGCTCAATCTGTAAAAAAAAAAAAACCTTTTGGCTCATTTTAATGTGACCAGTCTCACTGTGTGGGAGCACACTCAAAAGCAGAGCATCAACCAAACAAAATATACTTATACATGTATGTGTGCATATGTATACACAAATATAATCAAAAGAAAAGTAACACATTGGAAAATATCTACAAAGATTATAAATTTTAAAATTGATATCCAAAATAAGGAATTTTTTTAAAACATCACGTAGTAAATCCCAGTCACTAATGGATAGTTAAAGGCTATGAACAGTTATATAGGGAGGGAGAGTTAGGCAGTGTAGTATAGCACATGGATAGCCAGCCTTAGAACCAAGGAGACCTTATGTCAAGTCCTGCTTATGACATATACTGACTGTGAGACCCTGGGCAAGTCACTGAACTTCTTGTGTCCCAGGAAATTCTCTAGGATTATACGTTGCTGAGTAGCTGCCGTATATGCATTGGTAGAGGGCTCTTCCTCACTGACAGTATCCTATACCAAGGAATTCACAGGTTGGTAAAAAAAAAAAAAAAAAAGGGGAAAACATTATTAATAATCATTAGAAAAATTGTCAACTTTACTAATAATCAGAGATACAAATTCAGACAACTTGGAAGTACCGACTCCATGTCTATCATGTTAGCAAAAATAAGCATGCATAGTGCTGTGAAGGAACAGGAACACACTAACTCCTCGCTAGTAGAATTGCAAATTATTAGAATCTTTTTGGAAAGTAATCTGCCAGTAAATAGTAAGACTTACAAAAAAATTGGCTTTGATTTAAGAATCCTGTTGTTGGGAATATATACTCTTAAGCGTGTTATTTTTTTTAAATAGCTATCAAAAGATTTTAATACTAACATTGTAATTGCAAAAAAATGGAAATAAGCCTAAATGTTAAATAATAGGGAAGTGGTTAAATAAATTGTTGTACATTAATGTAACGGGATGACATAATACATTTAAGATCAATAAGGAACATCAAAAATATAGAGGGACCTATGTGAAATCATTCAAGGCAAAGAAGCAAATGTAGGAACCACTAAAAAGAATAAAAGAGAGTGGAAATATATGAACAAAGAATCCTGATGGAGATAGAGAGAGTAACTGAGAAGTCATAACATATCATGCATTGAAATTCATTTATTTAAACATATAGTTACAAAGCAAGTTTAATTCACAGTGTGGATTTTTAATATTAAATTTATGATAAATTATTAAAAACAAAATAATGATCTTCAAGTAGGATCATCAATTGTGTTTGTGTGTGTGTGTGTGTGTGTTTTGATGGGATATCTTTTCTCTTTATTGTTATAAGTTGTAAAGAGACAGCATGATGTAGTGTGGATAGATCATTGGGCTTGGAGTCCAGAAAAACTGGAAGCCCTTACCTGAGTGACCCTGGGCAAGTCACTTAACTTATGTGTATCTCAAATGACCATAGTACTTATCTATGAAGTCATAAACAGGGATGAAATCTTACAAAATCATATCACCTTTAGCTAGGTCTACATGAAGAATTGCATTTGTATTTTGTTTTATTTTTAATCAATCTTTTACTTCCAATCAGTGCTAGAGATAGGCATAAACATACCAATAGTCCTAGAGTACAGACAGAAAGAGGCCTCTAAAACATAATTTTAAAGTAAAATTGTAATTTCTAAATTACTTATTTTGTTTTAAGTTGTGAGGCTGAATTGGATCAGAATAAAAGGAAGGCCCATTGGCCAACTCTGTAAAGATTTTTTTGGGGAAAAAAATCAACCAGAAACCATGTAGGATAAAAATATATGTGTTGTATTAAGGTCTGTGTCAGTCAAGAAAGTACCCACATCAGTGAAATTGGAGATCTTTCAAGTGGCAGAATATCATGAGAGACAAACACAACTTTTCCCTGTTGCCCCCAAGTCAGTATTCAATATTTTTGTGCACATTTGGGATCTGATGCCATTGTGCTCATCCCTATTGCATTTTGTCCTCAAAACTACAATTGTGATTTAGCCTCAGCTATTGGTATGTCTTCCATGGGAAAATATATTGATGCCTGATGTCAAAATGCTATAAGAGCTTTTGATATTAAAAAGTCAACTTTTAAAAAATCACAATAAAGATAGCAAAGGAGAAACTTGAGAAAAAAGAAATGGCCCCTCAAAGCTGTGAATATATTAATTTTTAACTTTTATAAAACATAATAATAACATATATATGTCAGCATAAGGTAAAGCATTTTATCTGTGTTTTCTCATTTGATCCTCATGAACTGGGTGATATTCTTATGCATGTTTTAAAGATGAGGAAACTGAGGCTCAAAGTGATTTGCCAAGTTCATATGGTAGTAATTGTCTAAGGCTGGATCTGAAATTGGGTCTTCTTGACTCCAAATCCAGTGATAGGCCACAGCTGCCTCAAAGTCCTTTTAACTAGATTTCTATAAAAACAAAAGCTTTTAAGTCAGAAATTAATTGCGGCAATCCTAAAGGTTACCTCTGCCTACTCGGGTGAATGGGAAACCCTAACATTTGACCTCCAGTGTTCTCAATCCTTTCTGTTTCTCCTCAGTCACAGCTTCTCAGAGGCTGTTTCCTCATTTGTCAAATAGAGATAATTATAATTCTCCTACCTATCTCTCACGGTTGTTGTAAAGAAATACAGTGTGACATATAAATAGTTATATGATTGGGAGAGGTGGAGAGAAAACATGGCAGACAGGAAAGACTATGGAGATGCAACACCTCAATTTGAGTGCTAGCTCTGCCAAATACCAGTTGTATTACCTAGAATCTGTCATTCACCTTCTCTGAAGCTTCATTTCCCCTGTCTGTAAAATGGAGTGAGGGTATTTCCATGCCCTATCTCATGGGGTGAGAAAAGTGCTTTATAAATTGTAAAGCTCCATATTATTGTCTCTTGCCCCTCAATGCTGTTTGTTTCACATTGCAGGCTTAAAGTGTGAAGTCGATGTGGATGAGTGCAGTTCAACACCTTGCCTCAACAATGGAGAGTGCAAAGATGGTACTGGCATGTTCACTTGTCAGTGCCCAGCAGGTTACACAGGTAATGGACACAGGTTTTTCATATACAAGGCATTGCTGACATAAACTGGAAATGCATTCTGAAAAAATATTTCGGGGGGCAGGTAGGTGGCGCAGTGAATAGAACACCGGCCCTGGAGTCAGGAGGAGCTGAGTTCAAATTTGGCCTCAGACACTTAACACTTTCTAGCCGTGTGACCTTGAGCAAGTCACTGAGCCCCAATTGCCCTGCCTTTCCCCCTCAAAAAAAAAGCAAAATATATATATTTCTGCCTGGGTCTTTTGTCTTTTTACTATTTTGGGTCAGGAAGCATGTTTCCTGAAACAGGTTTCCTGTTTCAAATTACTCTGAATCTTTTATTATACTTTTTTTTAAAGAGAAGAGCAAAGTATCTCCTGTAAGGCTACTTGAATCTACTTCAAATATATTTTTTAAATCCCCAAGGTGCCTACATGCATGCATTTATCTCACCACAGAGCATAGCCTAGGGCACTTTATTTATATTTCTCATTCGCAGAGCCTTGCATTCTTTCCATGTCTAAGAGTTATTTCCTCCATCTTTACCATGAAATACCATTTTGCTTAACTCATTTATTTCTGTTTTGCTTCATGGTCAGAGTGGAGAGATTTTTACCTTCTACTCTTATTAAAATGGTTCGACTCACAGGACTTTGTAACATAGCAGCTGCCTCTGTTCAATTCCATTTTAATTTTAGTTAGGGTGTTGGTGATGGAATTATTGAAAGGAGATATGATTTTATAATTATCAGAATATAGCTTAAGCCCAGATTTTTAAGTGTCAGGGGATCTACTTTCTAATGTCCTTTTAATATATATAGTACATTGTATCATATATTATAAAAATGTAATATACAAAATATATTGTATCACATATTATAAAATATAATATATTATATATTGTATCATATGTTATAAAAACATAACATAGCATAATATACCTTAAAGATTCAGCATAATATACCTAAAGATACCAGGTACTAATAGCTTCTCAAACAAAAAAAAAATTTAGAAGGAAAGTAGAACTTTAGACATATGAGAGAAGACTAAACAATCTTTCCATAGTAGCTGTAACCATATGCTTGAACCCACCCTGAGTTTATATTTCTCCACTTTGAGCCCACATAAAAACAGTGACTTTCATTTGGGGGATGTCAGCCTCTGCAAATGAATTTCCTTAGCAAAGGCTCGGAAAAGTAATTCATCCACTAGATCACAAATTCAGACCTTGAAGAGACTTTAGAAGTCATTCGTCACAAGTTTCTCATTTTACAGATGACTCAGGTTAACTGACTTGTTCAAAGTCTCATAGTTATAACTGGCAGATTTAGAATGAAATCCTGGCCTTCTGTTTTTTCCACTGTACTACACTGAAGCATTCATTCAAGTAAATTACACCTATTATCTTTTCTAATGAAAGCCCCTTCCTCTTCCCTCTCCCTCTCCCCCTCCCCTGTTCCTTCTCCCCTTCTCTCTCCCTCCTCTTCTCCCTCTCTTTTTTTCCCTCCCTCCTCCTCTATTCCTCTTTCTCCTTCACTCCTCTACTCCTCCTATTCTCTTCCCTCATCCTCCTTCCTGTCCCTCTTTCCCTTCTTTGTCTTCCTCTTCTTTTCCCTCTCCCTTTCCTCTTTACCTCCCTCCCTATCACCTGCCCCTCTACACTTCCCACTTCTTCTTCTCCTCCTTCCTTCTCTTCCTTTCTCCCTCCCTCCTCCTCTCCCTTTCCCCTTCCCTATTTTTCTCTTTCTCCCTTCCCCCTCTTTTCTCCTTTCCCTTTCCCTTTCCCTTCCCTCTTCCCAGAATTCTATTCTTATTAACTTGTCCTCACTGATCCTTTCCATGGTATTCTATGGCACTGCTGATACAATATTTTCATACATCCTATTCCAGTAAAGCTTCATTGATCTCATTATGCACATACACAATATATCCAAGTACATACACTGTTTCACACAGGTATGCATTTTTATATTCACTCACACAGTCACTATCTGCAGTGCACTCACATGGAGCAGGTCCCTGCTGATATCATGAAAAGCCAATTTATAGATCTCTCAGCAACTTCCATTTTATGGGAGGAAAACTGCTTTTGCCTTGCCCAGGCTTGCAATTCCATTTTTGTTGAGATATGCTCTAGTCCAGGGACTTTTAACTTTTTATGTGTCATGGACTCCTGTGTCAGTCTGGTGAAACCTGTGAACTACTTTTCAGAATAATATTTTTAAATAATTGAAAGAAATACAAAATTGCAATTGGAGTTCAGTGAAAATAAAGATATAATTTTTTCCATTCAAGTTGATAGACCCCCTGAAAGCTATCCATAGACCCTTAAGTTTAGAACCCCTGTTCTAACCTAACTTCCTCATTCTACAAATGAGAAAGCTGAGAACCAGTGAGGTTAGGCAGAAACAGGATTATCATGGCCAAAACATTCATCACCTGAGAGTTAGCCTTCTGATGGTGAGCTCCACTTAGTTAGGCTGGTCTTTGGCCAGCAGGCACACTCTTCATTACCAGGCCTAGTGTAGAAAGATTTCCAGCTTAGTAAGATCTTCCAGAGCTGGTGATCTGTTGGCACAGCCTTCAAGAACCCAAGGTCACTTCCATGCCATAATGAGAAGGACATCAGTGACATAATGCTGTGTATGTAATTAAGACTCTTGAATTCATGGTTCCTCAAATTTTTTGTGTCATGGGACACACATCTTGGCAAGTCAGGTGAAGCCTATGGACCTCTTCTCAGAAGAATGTTTTTAAATGCAGAGGATTACAAAGGAAACCAATTATGTTGAAATACACTAATCAAATTGCCTTTTAAATACACATTCACAAACCCAAGGTTAAGAACCCCTATGCCTAATTGCAGTACAGAGCAGAAGTTCATACTCTATTTTTGCAAGCAATTGAAGGTTCTTGCTTAGTTTTACCAGTGTTACCATCTAAATTTTTGACTAAAGGGAATATGATCTAAGAAAATATCTTTGATGATGTTGGTTAGCAAATTCTCACATCAAAGACAAAACAATGAGGAGGTTCTCTAGCTACTCTAATCTGCAGATGGTGTACTGATTACACAGAGGCCCCAGATATGACAAAGCCTCCTCAGTAATCTATTTACTTAAAGTAAATCTGCCTAGCTATTCATGCAAAAAAAAAGTTGGTGAGGAATGTCATTGACCAGCTGAGGACATAGGTGGATGAGCAGCCCATTATTTTAACTGACTCATTTGCCAGTCTGGTGGACCAGATGACTCTCTAAGACTGAAAGTAGAGTAGGTACAAACCTATATTAGTAACATGAAGTTTTCTTATACGGGAGCTCCATATATCAGTAAAATAACTAGTCCAATCTGTATTCCTACACACACACACACACACACACACACACACACGTTCACAATCATGTTGGGTGAGAGAGAGGGACAATCTTCTAGGTCAGGGGTGGGGAACCTGTGACCTCAAGGTCACATGTGACTCCAAAAGGGCCGTACTTGAGGACCTAGAAGGCTACATGTGGCCTCAAGGCTGCAGGTTCCCCACCCCTGTACTAGGTCCAAGATCAAAGAGTAGTTCAGTCTGGATCACATCTGAGGAATGGCACAGCATTTTCACTAATGCCAAGACTCTCACTGCTATAAAATTCCATCCTCTTGAAACTAGCATTTTCCTGGAGATGGTGCTATATGGAAGTGAATATTAGAACACTATGATGTCAACATAATCAAAATTATAAGTGAATGAAAAACAAACAAAAAATGGATGGTGAGTATAAGTAGATATAAATATATTGTGAATTATGGTTTGCATTTAATAAATTAAATGTTACTAAAGGAAAAAAAGACAACAAGAAATGGTTGTTATGATATCTATCTCTATCGTGAAAAGTTGAAGAGTTTTGATTTGTGAGCAAAGCTGATGAATATGGTAAATTAGAATGTCTGGGAAAAACACTTATTTTCTTGTCTTTTATTGATAACATGTTCATCTTTAGTGTTTACCTTCTCCAGTAGAGATGGACTCAAACGGTTACTGTTTCATGAGATTAAACCACAAACTCATTTCTATTTATTTTTTACTTTTTTGGAGGGAGGAAGGCAGGGCAATTGGGGTTAAGTGACTTGCCCAAGGTCACATGTCTAATAAATGTTAAGTATCTACATAAACTCATTTCTAAGAGACTGTAAGGTCCCTTGAAGATATTAACAGTCTACGCTAATGGCTCTGTACCATATGATGAGATGACTTAAGAATATAGGTATATT
The DNA here is from genome assembly GCA_028646515.1 of Pseudochirops corinnae. Lineage (NCBI taxonomy): Eukaryota > Metazoa > Chordata > Mammalia > Diprotodontia > Pseudocheiridae > Pseudochirops > Pseudochirops corinnae. The sequence continues at coordinate 138,476,418 of CM053590.1, forward strand.
GACTTTTCTCAAAGTTATCATGCACTCAGATAGCTGGTAGCTTCCATGGCATGAGTACTATGAGTCCTATTTTTAGGCAGTAGGATCCCAGAATTCACCCACTCCCTGCAGATACTTCCAGGTGTAGGACTTCTGTCCTGGTGAAGAATTGCTGACTCCACCTCCAAAGACTTAAGAGAGAAGCCTTTGATATAAATCAACTGACTTAACAGTGTTTTGTAATAAGATTGTAAACAAAGCATTTTAAGAAAAGATGGTTCTTGAAAGTTTTTAAGTTAATGGAGCTTTAGCTTTAATGTCTTCATAATTTTAATAGACTCAAATTAAAGGAATACATTGATATATATGTGTTGATATGGTAGTCTACCTTTTTCTTTCCAGAAGCAGAGCATTTTATATTATCTTTGGTGCATTCATCTCCTCATCTGAATTATAATTATCCCATATGTAATAGGGGACTGGTCAATAAAAAGCTTATGCTCAGAAGCAGCTTTACCCAGAATTCTTCACCTTGGCCACCTAGCTGTGCTACATGTACTGAGTCTTCATTGACCAGTTCTCCATTACACATAATTATATAATCCTTACATATCTTTGCACATGATAAATCATTGCTGCTTGATTATAATCTCCAAAAGGGCAGAAATGTTGTCTTATTTATCTCCTAGCAATTAGCAGGTGCACACAGCAGGCACATGGTAAAAGTAGGTGATGCTATTTCAGATTTCTAATGAACATCTTTTGCAGGTCAGCTCTGTGAGGGAAATATAAATGAGTGTAGATCCAATCCCTGCTTAAATAAAGCCACTTGTGTCGACGGTGTTGATGGATATCACTGCTCATGTGTGAGAGGATTCAAAGGTCAGCATTTGAATGTTTCTATCCTTTCTGTTTGCTTATGAATTTTTCTTTACATTCATGGGTAGATTTTTTGACATCTTTTAAAAACTGAGGGCTTAAAATTACACAGGTTGACTTACTTCTTGCAATTTAAACCGAATTTTTGTACTTTGAGATGGATGGACGCAAGAGATGCTGTGTATGAGATGCAGAATTGAGGTGGCACATGCAAAGCTTAAGACGAGAGATGAAGATAATTGATGTGGTCATTAGTCCTTCCAAAAAAAAATCTAAGAATATAAACTGAGGGCTTTTTCCAAAATAGTTCTAGATTAATAAGACATTACTGATTTGGATCCTCACATAGCAAGTATAAGCCAATTGTTGAGAGTACTTCATTTGTTGCGAATAATATTCATAGAGTTATTAATTTTGCATTAGAAGGTCCTCACAACTCAACACAGAAGACCCTTGATCTAAAAGAAACCACAGAGATTTGTTCTAGTTCTCTTATTTTAGTAATATAGAAAATGAGGCTCAGAAGAGTTCTGATTTGTCCCCAACGAACAAAAGTAATAAGTGGTAGAACCAGAATTTGAAATCAAGACATCTGACTCTCCCTATTTTTGCTCTTATCACTGGTTGAAACTATCACCTTTTCCCCCTGTTCTGATGTAACTTTTCTGAAGGGTACACTTCCCCCTGCCTCAGCTCTAGGACACTATAAAATAAAGCATCATCAAGCCATTACCTGACCCCTCTACCTGAAGCTACTTTTTCCCACCTACTGTCCTTTGCCCTAATCATACCTTGCCTTATTTAAGGGTTATTTCTAAGGGTTATTCCTTCCCCCATTTGGATATAAGCAATTTGAGCTTATTTCATCTTTGTATCCTAACAAGTGCAATGGATTTCATGAAGTGGGTACTTAACAGAAGTTTGTTGGAGTCACAGATCATTAAAGAACTAGACTGTGCCTCATTAGATATGTTAATAACTCACTTATGGAGCACTTTACAGGTAGAAAGTACTTTCAAGTGCACTGTCTCTGTAGTCTGTTTTAGTATCCCCATTCTGTGCATGAAGAAACAGGTTTGAGGAGGTAGATTTGGAGAAGTTAATTGACTTGCTTCAAGGTCACACAGCCTGCAAATGATAGATTCAGGACTTAAGCCGATTTCAGATTTCTAATTCAGTACTCTATTGGCTACATATCGTCACTTAGCTTCTTTTTCCTTGGCTTCAACATTGCCAGTCTATTTGTAATATTTTATTAAAATTGTAGTATTTTAAATACAATTATCAGGATATCACCACCATCACCACCACCATCATCATCTTGTTCTTGTCTTTTTAAATGGTGTTCCAATAGAAACCATCCAGAGACAACCTGCTATTATATATGTATAAATGTATGAATGTGTGTGTGTGTATATACACACATATACATATAAGTTTTATGCATATATATTTAATGTTCTACAGATGATTGACAGGTAGATGAAATAATTACACCACATAGCTGATTATTGTTGTTGCGTTCTAATTGTCATCAATTTATCATTATTCCTTTGACCTTCTTTTTCTTATCCCTTCCCTGCCAGGCATTCACTGTGAAACAGAAGTCAATGAATGCCAATCAAACCCATGTCAGAACAATGCAGTTTGTGAAGATCAGATAGGGGGGTTCTTGTGCAAATGCCTTCCTGGTTTTTGGGGTAACCGGTGTGAAAAGAACATAGATGAATGTCTCAGTAGTCCCTGCAAGAATGGAGCTACCTGCAAGGATGGCATCAATGGCTTCAGGTAAAAAAATGAGATCTGGTTAATTTCATGAAATGGCATGTGAAGGACTTAGGTTTCTTTTGCTTTTGCCAAAATGTTCTTGTCTTTGACTTGTCTTCCCTTTCAAGCACCTTCTTCGGATGAGGAGTACAGAGACACAATTTAAGTCTGTGAATTAACTTTCTGTTTATTCTCAAAGTTTAACATTCCTCTGTATGTCATCTTTTACAAATTAATTGAAAATATTTCTTTGTGAAAGTGTTGACTAAGTTTATTTTCATAATATTATCATTTTTTAATTTGTTGGAGGTTTTTTGTGGGGGAGGGAGTGAGCACAGAGAATGAGAGAGATCCCACCATGTACAATATGTATTAATGTAATAGGGTAGTTATTTTCCTCTACTAATGCAAATTATGATCTTTTCACACCCTCTCTTCCTGTGCAAACTCTATCTTTTCCAAAAAATTTTAATTCATATCTGGTTCAGATTTATGTCTACATTCTCTTTATTGATGTGACCCATGTTTAAATATATAGCACAAACTGATAACATATCTCTCCACTTCATAGCTTCAGATATTTTAAATCCTTCTCCCCAAGATATAATAACTATATGTGATAGCTATCCAACCTTAATACATCTGAATTAATATTTCATAAAATAAATTTGAGTTATTATCATTATTTTAAATGGCATACTGAGTAAGTGGCAGCATGATATAATGGAAAGAGCACTGGAAAGGGTCACAAGACCCTGATTCAAATTCCACCTCTGCTGTTTACTATATGTATGTCCTTTGGTAAGCCACACACCTTCCTGGGCTCCATTTCCTTAAATATAAATTAATGAGGGGCAGCTAGTTGGCACAGTGAATACAGCAACAGCCCTGGAATCAGGAGGACCTCAGACACTTAACAAAAAAACTAGTCGTGTGACATTGGGCGAGTCACTTAACCCCAAGTGCCCTACCTTCCCCCCTCCAAAAAAGCAAAAAAAAAAAAAAACCCACCAACATAAATTAATGAGCTTGGGTTGGTTACTCTAAAAGCATAATCTAGTTATGATCAGATAGTTATACAATATTGGATTATAAATTAAATATATGCATATACACAAGTTTATTTTTTTTTGTTCTGATTTATATTTTACATATATTGATGAATATATACATATATTCTAGTCTTTCTGTTCTTGGTGTTATGTTTGATTCTTCATTCTCCTTCATCCTACATATCTAATCTGCTGCCAAATCTTTCCATCTCCTCTTTTACAATATCTCTCGCATAGAACTCTTTCTTTATGCATACACACCTAACACAAATAGTCCAGCTACTTACAGCCTAGTGGACTGGACAATTTAAAAGTCCTCCTACTTGCTCTCCCTGTATTATCTCTTTCCCTTTCACTTTGTTTTTCACATAGCTCTCAATGTGAATTTCCTTAAGCTTAGATATGTATTTTACATGTATTAGAATTCAGAATTATTAAAGATTCTTGCTTCTCTGTGAATTTATGGTACATCGCATGAGGCAGATTCCTCATTGGAATTATGCAGACATTTCCTAATTTACAAACGCATGACTGCTTATGGCCTGCTGGTCTCAGGCTGTCTTCCTCCATCAAAAAACCGAAACCGAAGTGGTCTTGGTCTCCTAGCACCACCTGGTGGCACATGTGTAGAATTGTCTGATCCAATTTCTTCAACTACTTTATTCTCAGGGCATTTATTTACACACTTTGCTTCCCTACTTGATTCTGTTTTGCAGTCCTCTTAATTCAATTAATTTCATCTCAGGCATTATCCTTCCTTCATGGGCACATACTTTCAATTAAACAAATGACTAAATTCATATTCATCCTTTCTCTACTCCCTTTCCTTTTCCCTTTCAGCCTCAAAAACATTTCTCACCTCTTTTTTTTTTGTCTCCCCTAAACTGGTCATTCCATTTGCAAGCAAAAAAATAAAGAATCTAAATTAAGAACAAGGAAAAAGATATAAGATACATGGATATGGATATCTATCTATATAGATAATCTATATAGACAATTTCTATTGCCCTTGGAAGTACCTGGAAGCCCACATAAGAATCGCTATGAAACTTCCCATCAGTCTTCTCGCCCTTATCCAAGTGACCGTGTTTCCCTTAACTACTGGCATGCTAGATACGTAACAATCTATTTCTTGGGATCATATATGTTTTATGTCTATAATGTTTTGCAGACTTTTGACAAAATTACTACACTGTGTGGCTGATTATTATCATTCCTTTGACTATCATTTTCTTATCCCTTCCCTGCCAGGCATTCACTGTGAAACAGAAGTCAATGAATGCCAGTCAAACCTGTGTTTGAACAATGTGGTTTGTGGAGATCAGATAGGGAGGTTCTTATGCAAATGCCTTCCTGGTTTAAAGCACCAGTGGACCTTAGAGGTTATATAGCCCAAGCATGTCATTTTATAAAAGAAGGAACTGATACTGTGAGAGGCTAGATTACTTGGCCAAGGCAGATAGTTCATCAAAAGCAGAGCCAGCATTGGAAACATAGATCCTTTGACTCCAAATTCGGAACCCTTTCCACTGGGTTTTCAATTTTATAGAGTTGTGGAATCATAGAAACAGAGACCATCTATCCCAACCCGGGTCAGGAATTGCCCATGCATCATCCCTGAGAGACTGTCATCCACACTGAACTTAAACATCTTCAGTCATGGAATTCAAATCACTAGGCAGTCTGTACTACCATCTTATCCCCAGTTCTAGTTTCCTGAAAAGTCTTTAATATTGAGCCAAAAATCTTCCTCCTTGTAACTCTTTATAGAGAGTTTCTGAAGTAACTTTTCAACATGACAGGCCTTCACATGTAGGAAGTCAGTGGTCTTGTCTCTCCTTATCCTCAAACTGAAGACAATAAGTATCTCCCTGTCCCCAAGCCTTCCTTCACAGGGCATGATTTCTTAATCTTTTGCTTTCTGAATCACCTTCCCCTTCTGGATCACTCTAGTTTGCCTTTTAAAATAATAATTCAGGGAAGAGGACAATGGAACTATGTGCCCTGGCTGAGGCATACTTTGATTTCTGAGGGCTTAGGCTATGTTAGCTTTAACAGAATTTATTTTTTAATTTTTAAATAAGATACTGCATCATTTGAGTATATTAAACTCTTGGTCAAATGAAACATCAAAAATTTTTATTCAAATTAATTACTGTCAAAACAGATAGACTTTCTTGAAATGAAAATTTATCGCTATGTATTTTGAATCCTCTCTTATGTTCTGCTGTGCACATGAAATGTTTTTTCTTTTCTTATTTTATATTTGTTTTAATATATGTTTATAATATGTTTCTTTTTCTTTTCTTATTATACATTTAAGTGGATTTTTTTTATTTTTAAATATATAAAAGTTTGGAAAAGAAAGAAAGAAGGGCAGCTAAGTGGATAGAGCACCGGCCCTGGAATCAGGAAGACCTAAGTTCAAATCCGACCTCAGATAGGATGCTTACTAGCTGTGTGACTCTGGACAAATCACTTAACCCCAGTGCCTTGCCAAAAAAAGCAGGCCTCTTCCACCTCATATATCCATAGTAAATCTTGGTAGATAGTGAAAAGGTCCAGATTAGTAAAAGAAATGGAAAATTATTTAGGAAAATTTGAGCAGTGGGCTTAATATTTGGTAGTAATACTGTGAATTCAATGAATTACCAATGATTCACAGAAGGGTCCCTGGAAAGACTGCAGAGAGATCCTAAGTAAAACCCTTGGTGCAGAGTAATTAAGATAAAAGGGTCAGGATGTAGTTTTTGGCATAGGTGCATAAGACAAAGATTCAGCTCCTGGCTGTTGTTGTTGAGTCATTTCAGTCAAGTCCAACTCTTCACGACCTCATTTGGGGTTTTCTTGGCGAAGATACTGGAGAGGTTTGCCATTTCCATCTCCAGCTCATTTGACAGATGAAGAAACTGAAGGAAACAGATTAAGTGACTTACCCTGGGTCACACAGCTAGCAAGTGTCTGAGGCTAAATTTAAACTCATGAAGATGAGTCTTCCTGACTCCTGGCCTGGCATTCTATCCACTGTATCACCTAACTGCCCCCTAGCTCCTGGGACTAAGGCACAAAGAGGCAGCTTTGTCTTATGAAAAGCAAGAAGCCACTATTCTAGAATTAGAATATTTGGTCAAAGTGGACCCAGCAATAAAGGTAATTTGAGAAATAAATTGTTAATTAATTGTTAGGTTGATTGAGCCATCTGAGAAACTATGTATCTTTGTCTTCCAGGCCAAGGGAATTTTATAAAGTCCGGATAGCAGTTAAGTGACGCCTCTGGATACACGTAGAACTGGTCATTTGTTTTATATAAATGCAGGCAACTAGTGATACTTACTTCTGCTAAATTTTATTTTATATTGGTTTTAGTCTCGTGTTCCAGCTTGCCAATGTAATTTCAAATTATATTAAGTATTCCATAGCTTTGGGTCTAATTTGATAACCTTGTCCAAGTCTTTGATAAAAGTGGTGAATGGACTAAGGCCAAGTAGAAAGCCCTTTGACATTCCACTTTCCAAGTTGACATACCTTTTTTAAGTGTCCATTGCTCAGATGCAGATGCACCAAATCATATTCTCAACAAGGCAACACTATCTTACCCACAAGGGTGTCATGACAAAAAAAAATTGTTATGGTTTGCTGAAACTAAGACAGAATATCATATTTCCCTCAACTACTAATTTTTCAAAAAACTTTAATTTAGTTTGGCATGACTTCTTTTCAGTGAGTCTATGTTGGTTCCTAGAGACCTTTGCATTGCTTTCTAAACCTTTACAAAAATCTGTTTAATAATCTATTTCTAGAAATCTTGATTTCTTTAAATGCCAAGAAAGCAAATAATTTTGAAATCTCTTTCTGTATTTCACATAAATGTCAGGAATCTAGAACTATTTTGCAGAATGCTCTGGGCTTTTAAAAATAAATTAGTATAGCATTTTCCTGTTTCGGTTTTTCGGTTTCCTTTAGTGATTAATAATGCAGCAGTATTGCTTTCTACTGTTTTTCATTGCATGTATACAGTATTAAGGCTACAATTTGGATTTACTAGATTTTTGTGGGAAGCTAGCCATGATCTATAAAATTGTTTCTATTAGAAAAAAAATTCAGAATTCCAAAGGATTGTCTCACAAACACATTTTTCGGGAACATAGACTGTTTACAAGTTCAAGACAGCCTTTGGTCAGTCAAACAGCACTTACGAAGAACTTCCTATGTGACAGGGGCTATGCTAAGTGCTAGGGATACAAATGCAAGAAATAAAGGATAATCTGCTGCCCTCAAGGAGCTTACATTCTAATTGGAGGCAACACATTAAAAGGGAGCTGAAAATGTGAGTAGGAGAAGGAGCTACCCATAGGGGGACCATTGTGACATAATCTGGAGAATCAGGAATGACTGTTGTGTGGCCCTTCGCCAAAGTGTAGGATCTAGGAAGATTCCCCAAGGGGAAAAGGGGCCCCACAGGAGCAGAGTCAGGAAACAGCTGAGCCATAGTGGCTAAGTACTGGCTCAAATCTGTCTATTTTGCTCTTTTTCAGATGTCAGTGTGTGGCAGGATACACGGGGCCACTCTGTGAAGTGAATATCAATGAATGTGATTCCAACCCATGCAAAAACCAGGCCACCTGCGTGGATGAGCTGAACACTTACATCTGTAAATGTCAGCCAGGCTTCTCCGGCAGCAGGTGTGAAACAGGTATGGAGGAACAAAGGGTCACTGCTGTTGTTCAGTCGTGCCCAACCCCATGGACCAGATGTCTATGGTTCTCAGCAAAATTACTGGAGTGGATTGCCATTTCCTTCTCCAGCTCATTTTACAAATGAGGAAATTGAGGCAAACAGGGTGAAGTGACTTACCCAAGGTCACACAGCTAGTAAGTGTCTGATGTCAAATTTGAACTCTGGTCTTTCTGACTCCAGGCCCAGCACTTTATTCACAATACCACCTAGCAGCGGTCATTAGGAAGAATTTGACTCAGAAATTAAGCTTGGATTAAAATGATTTTCCAAAAGCAGATGTCAGGTACAGCACAAACTGAACAATGGCACAGTGGGCCAAGTAGTTTTCTTCTGTCTTACATTCCTCAGGCTGGTTCATTTCTGTCCAAACCCTATGGGCGCTGGCTCCATGGTTAGAGCAGTGATTCCTAAATAGACCACACCCCAGCCTGGCCAAGTATCTTCCAGAAGGGAAAGTGGTTCAGCCCAAACTGATGAAGTATCTTTGGGTTCTAGGAAGCAGTTTTTCCAGGGATGTATAAATCTGCATGTATGTGCACGTGCACACATACGCACTCACACACACACACAGTCAATGCCAAGAGGAGAAGATTCTTTAGGACGTTGGTGATAGTAGAGAATCACCTAGAGTCCTACGTTCCATAAAGAAATTCCAGCCTCACCTCCTACCACTATATACCTGAGAACCTCAGACAGAACCAGACTTTGAGCTTAGGGCTGGAAAATGGCAATTCATTTATTGATGACATAGTTGGACTTGCCCCAAAACACTGGTTTGAATTTTCTCTTTTTAAATAGAAAATGCTGTTCATTTTTGTTGTTTGTTTTCCATCTGGTTTAGCTTTAGCTTCTGAATTGTTTGAGGATAAAGGGGCAACTAAGTAGTACACTGAGTATGGGGTTTGGTGTCAGGAGTCTTCCTGAGTTCAAATGTGGTCTCAGACACTTACTAGCTATATGACCCTGGGCAAGTCACTTAACTTCTCACTGCCTCAGTTTCCTCTTGGGTAAAATGGGGATAATAGTAGCACTTACTGCCCAGGGCTATTGTGATGATCAAATGAAATAATAATTGTAAAATGCTTCACACAATACCTGATATGTTAAGTGCTATATGTTGTTGTTCAGTTGTTTTTTTAGTTGCCACCCCACTTAGGGTTTTCTTGGCAGAAATTATTAGAGTGGTTTACCGTTTTCTTCTCTAGCTCATTTTATAGATGAAGAAATGGGGGCAAACAATGTTAAGTGACTTGCCCAGGGTCATCCAGCTAGTAAGTGTCTGAGGCTAAATTTGAACTCAGAAAGACGAGTCTTCCTGCCTCCAGACCTATGACTTCATTCACTGTACCACCCAGCTGCCCGAGCACTATATAAATGTTAGCTATTAATCAACACCATCATTATTATTGTCACTATTATTAGTAACTTCCTGAGACTCTAAATTACAGAGACAGAGTAGATCTGAATTGGTAGAGGGAGTTTCCTGACACAGGAATTTCCTATACAGTGAAATCAGAGATGTGTTCTCTGTCCCTATAGATGGTAGAGATGGAAGATGACCTTAGAGTGGGAGGCTCTAGCATCTAGGGGTACCCTGCAAGGCTGCCTGCAGGACAGGCTCTTGAGTTTAATCTTAAAGGAAAGCCATGAGGAAACAGGCAGGGCAAAGGCCAAAGATGAAATGTAAAGTAAGCGAGGAGTCCAGGATAGATGGTTCACAGAGTATTGGAAAGGAGTAAATTATAAAAAGACTTGAAATATAGGAAGAGATTGGGCCGTGAAGAGTGTTAAATGGTAACCTCCCCTACTTACCAAACTCTCCAGCCAAAGATAATCTCTGTTTGGTTTTTAAAACCCTCACAATCTTCCCCCCACCCTCAACTTTCTGTTCCAATTTCATTAACCATTACTTCATTTCTTATAGTCCATGGTCCAGCTAGACCGACTTGCTGTTCCTACACCTAACATTCCATCTCTGCACCTTTGCACTGGCTGTCTCCCATCTCTGGAATGGACTCCCCCTCTCAAAATCCCTTGTTTAAATTTCTGTTCAGACACCACTTTCTACATGAAGCCTTTCCCATTTCCCACAGCTCCTAGTAACCTCCCAAAAAGGCTTTCTCTACCCTTATATTTTCTAATGAATATTTTCTCCCCTTGTATTATATATTAACACCTGGTTCTCTAGACAGAAATAATAAATCAACCACTGCTTTGTAGCATTTGCTAATTTCCCAAGTGTAAATGCTCACCCTGAAAATTTAACAGGCAGCTTGCAAGCCAGTTTGAGCTTGCTTCGGCACACCCCTCTTTGTACTTGTTTTGTATATGTCTCGTATATAATTATTTATGCACAGATTGTCTCCTCCAGTAGAAAGTAAGTTTCTTGAGAGCAGGGCCTGAGGCATTTTCGTCTTCTACTCTCAGAGTCCAGCACAGTCCTTGACAAATAGTTGGTGCCTAATAGATGCTTTTGGTTGATTAAGACATACATTACTACACAAACACATACAAACCAAAAGAAAAGCAATGAGATATAAAGGAATGAATGTGGGACATTCAGCTAGTAGTTGGTAGCTCAGTAAGACCCAGCCTCGCATGCTGGCCTTGGATTCATGTCCTGACTCAAGTATTGCATGTTTGACCCTGAGTAAATAATTTAAATTCAATATGCCGTTGAATTTCCCTAAGTCTCAGTTTTCTCTTTTGCAATATGGGATTCTACCTATAATACCTACTTCACAGAGTTACTTTGCAGATTGAATGATATATAAAGCATTTGGCAAACCCAGAAGTACTGTGTAAATGACAACTTATTAATATATAATTATGTTATTATATTTATATTATTATAATATTATATAATTATATAATATATGTGCATGTGATATAACATAGAATAATATAATATATACTAAAATTACATATATATCATTACTATTATACAATTCTTTCAATTCTACCACTGACTGTACTGGCTTGTGACCCAGAGCAAGTCTCTTAACCTGTTACATACCAGGAAGTTCTCTTAGATTCTAAGTTTCAGAGAAGGCATCATTCTACATTGGTAGAGGGAGATCTCTTTAAGACAAATGGTGGAGAGAAGACACTGATGGAGAGAAAAGCATGCTGGGAAATGTGAAGGGTTCTTTTGTTGAATGGCTTACGGTTTCCCTTATGGCTTTCTCCAGCCTCCCTCTCTTTCGCTTTCTCCTAAAGCTCTCCCCTTTATCTGATTGTCTTCTTTGTTACTTCCTGGAGATGGGCATTACCCTCTTTTACTTTTAGAAAGTATTCCCGGTTATGGATTGATTCCTTATCTACCATTTTCTGGAAATAGTCACTCAATAATTATTTCCTGAATGCCTACAGTGTTCCAGGAACTTGTCCCTGGACTCAAAAACTCAAGAATCTTATGCGGGTTCTGGTCTTAGTTTTGTCCCTAATTTGCTATGTGACTTTGGACCAGAAATTTATATTCTCTGAGTTCCGCTGACCATATCTGTGAAATAACTGCCATATTATCTCAGAGTTGTTAGGGGAATAGAATGAGTTAATAGATGTTAAAGTGTTTTGAAAAACATAAAACACATATAAATATTACATTATTGTACATGTGAATAATATTGAACACCACATTGGTATTCATAAAGTTTGATAAAGCTCATTATTATTCATGGTATGAATAATATATGAACACAGTAAGACCCAGCCTTGCATGCTGGCTTTGGATTCATGTCCTAACTCGTGTATTGCATGTTTGACCCTGGATAAGTAATTTAAAGCAATTTAAACTCTCACACCCTAGATGCCTCTTTAAGCTTATAAATTGCAGATGAGTTAATGTAGGAAGTTTTCCTTAGGCCAAGCCTAAATTTGTCTCTGCAGTTTCCACACATTGTTCCTACTTCTGCTCTCTGGGACCAAGAAGAAACAGCTGAATGTTGCATTTTTCCAAACTGGGCTTACTTGGTTTTATTTGGGGCCATATTGCTCCCATTGCTTGAACAATGTCTTTGCACATATCTAGAGCTAAATGTTTTTCATATTTGTTGCAGAACAGTCTGCTGGTTTTAACCTGGATTTTGAGGTTTCCGGAATCTATGGCTATGTCATGCTCGATGGTGTACTCCCACTTCTTAGTGCCATTACATGCGCGTTCTGGATGAAATCTTCTGACATTAACAACTATGGAACTCCAATCTCTTATGCACTTGAGGACGGAAGCGACAATACTTTCCTTCTCACTGATTATAATGGGTAAGCAGAACCAGCAATAAATAGATTCAGTGTTTGTTGTTGTTGTTTTATGCAGAATTCCTACTTGCTCACTTACAATAATGAGATCAAGAGGTAAGGTTCAAACTAACTGATGATGGGGATATTGGATGGAAAAAAGGAGAAGTCTGAGTTCAAATCTGGCCTCAGACACTTAAGACTTACTAGCTTGTGACCTTGGGCAAATCACTTAAACCCAATTGCCCTGCCTTCTCCCCTTCAAAAAAAAAAGAGAGTAAGAGAGAGAGAGAAGTCTGCTGCTCTATTCTTTTTGCCTGACTGGGCTTTGGCACTGATGTCCTTTACTGATCTTTCAGATTCTAACTCAAATGCCATTTCCTTCACAAAAGCCCTTATTGAGTCCTACTTCAGATCACTCCAGTCATAATGCCCTTCCACCTCTCAAACTCCTTGGAACACTTTTTACCTCTCTTATGCATCATTATGTTGTATTTTGTATCTGAGTTATCTGTTTATGTTCTATATCTCCCTCCTAGACTGTAAGCACCATTAGATAATATGTTATCAAACTTTGAATCTTCTTTAGCACCTAGCACAAGTGTTCTGTAGGGAGTAAGTGCTTGGGACTCAGGGGTGGGGAACCAGTGGCCTCGAGGCTACATGTGGCCCTCTAGGTCCTCAAGTATAGCCCAACTGAATCTGTTTGAACAATCTGTTCTGTGAAGTTTGGATTGAGGACCTAGTGGGCCATATGTGGCCTCAAGGCCACAGGTTCACCACCCTGGTTGGTGGTACTAAATGAATTGAATCAAGTGAAATTGAGTTTCATTCAACAGTTTATTTGAACAATTAACCTCTTATACTGTGCTGGTTGGGATTCCCAACATTGTCTGAAAGGCAAGATAACCACCACCCCTTTCCAGGGAGCCAAAAATTTATAAAAGGATTCCTGTCACATAAATAGAGGAAGTCAGCTCAGTAGAATTGGGTAAAAGCAGCATGGTGCAGGGGATGGAGAGCTGGGTTCAAGTAGTGACTCTAACAGATAGCAGTTTTGTGTTCCTAGACAAGTCACCCAATCTGTTCGTGTATCATGTAACTCTCTAAGACCACATGTTTCAAAGAAAGTGCTGGTCTGCATTGGTGGAGGCCGTGTCCTCATTGGGAGTTACCTATAAAGGAAGCAGTAGAGAGAAAACTTGTATATTATGGGAAGTAGTAGGACATCTTTTGTTCACTGGCTTGCCATGCCCATTGTTACTTTCTCCAGCCTCCTTTAGCTCATTTTCTTCTAAACCTCTCACCTTTATCTGATTGTCTTTTTTGTTACCAACTTGAATAAATTAATTTTCATAAACAAGAACTACAATCTGCTGTTTATCTTTGTAAATGTCTTCCGCATTACAGATTGATACTAGATCATTCCTATCACTTATCTGACAACAATCGCTTAATGATATATTTACTGAGTACCCACAAAGTGCATAGCCCTATACTGAACTCAGAGTGCTTAGAATCAAATGTGGAAAATAAGTCCGTTCCATCAGGAGAAGTGGCTCCATATGGATATATTTAGGTCTACTCTTGATTCTCTGTATGAGTCTCGTGATGGATTGATTACCTGGAGTGGCTTCTTTCATCTCAAGCTAGACTACTTTATCTCAGAATATTCTAAGACTAGCTCCTTCCATTCAGGAAAATGCGAGTACTATGAAAGCAGAGATTGCTTGATTTTTTTCTCTATGGACCCCCAGGACTAAACACAGTATATGGCACATTTTTTTCTTGTTCAGGTGTTTTCAGTTGCATCTAACTCTTCATGACCCCCTTTGAGGTTTTCTTGGCAAAGATACTGCAGTAGTTGACATTTCCTTCTCCATCTCATTTTACAGATGAGGAAACTGAGGCAAACAGGGTGAATTGACTTACCCAGGGTTATTTGAGACTGAATTTGAAGTCAGGAAGATGTGTCTTCCTGTTTCCAGACCCCACACTCTATCCACTGTGCCTTATATTGCTCATAGTAGGGACCTAATAAATGCTTGTTAAATTAAAAAATGTGAACCTTGGCATTACAAATTAATTTAATGTGATCTGAGGTAAAATATAGAGACAAATCTGATGTTACAACATTTAAACAAGTGGGGAAAAAATCGTATTTTTTTTATTTAGCATCTTGTTCCCACTGAAACTTTCAGCATCTCTTTGTTTACATAACTTTATAGCTCCTTTCCCAGTCTAATTTATCTAATTGTTATTATAGATGTAATTTTGTTGCTGCTAGACTCTAAGCTCATTAAGGACTGGGACCATGAGTTAGTGATTTTTGCATTCTCACGGTGCTTAACAAAGAAGCCGGCACATAGTAGGTGATCAGTGTATATTAAGTTGTGCAGAAGGCAGCATCCTGTTGAACATAATGCCCACCTGACATCTTTTCTTTCTTCCTACAGCTGGGTTCTTTATGTGAATGGGAAGGAGAGGATAACAGACTGTCCCTCAGTCAATGATGGTATTTGGCATCATATCTCAGTCACCTGGACAAGTACTGATGGATCCTGGAAAGTGTATATTGATGGAAAATTATCTGATGGGGGCACTGGCCTGTCTGTTGGCTCAGCTATCCGGGGTATGTCTTAGAATAAATGATTTGTCCCTGTAGTAGCTATAGAACATACAGTCCTTGAATGCTCTTTGATTTGGATTTTTTTTATTGGCCACATTTTTTGACAATTTTAATGCATGTTGCCTCATTTATCTATCCTAGCTCACCCAAAATGCCTATTTACTGCCATCATTTTCTAGATGAACTAGCTGGCGCAGCTCAGTGCATCAATTGACCTTGAAAATATCTTATACTATGTTAAAAAAAAAAAATATTATGTTAAAAAAAAAAAGCCAGGGGCGGCTAGATGGCGCAGTGAGTAGAACCCTGACCCTGGAGTCAGGAGGACCTGAGTTCAAATCCGGCCTCAGACACTTAACACTTACTAGCCATGTGACCTTGGGCAAGCCACTTAACCCCAATTGCCCTGCCCTCCTCCCTCCAAAAAGCAAAAAAAAAACAAAAAAAAACAACCCATCTTCATAAGTCATCAGCTTTGTTTTCTATCCTCATTTGGTTCATAAAGATAAGGTGGTAATACAGAGTTCAGTGGTTCAAAAATATTCAACTGAAAAATATGATGTCATTTATTTGGGACCATGAACTATGCAGAATTTATACAGTAATCTATCTAGACAATAAACATCATAAAGTATTTATCAAGTACCTAGTTAAAGGAACAGGCCCTATAATAGGCAGAGGGGACACAAATATATGAAACAGTTCCTGTCCTCAGGGAGTTTACATTCTGTCAGGAGAGAACATCCTATTGGGAGACTAACTTACTTTGTGACTCAGATCAACATCAATCTCTCAATTTACTTTTTAAGAAATGATTGGGGTGGCTAGGTGGTACAGTGAATAGAACACCAGCCCTGGAATCAAGAGGACCTGAGTTCAAATCCAGCCTCAGACACTTAACATTTACTAGCCATGTGACCTTGGGCAAGTCACTTAAGCCCAATTGCCCTGCCTTCCCCCCTCCAAAAAGCCAAAAAAAAAAAAAAGAAATTATTATTATGCCTACTAATTTAGAGTATACCCTCATACACATGCATATGACATTCACTGTTGCCTTTTGAGTCCCAGTAATTTTAAAAAGAGAAATTATTTGAAGAATCATAACGTCTCAGGCAAATGGCCCAAGAATTTTCTGTTTTAAAAAGGAAATCCCTGAATTCAACAGAGGCCCACAACCTGGGGTGATGGAAGGATCTATAGCCCAAGAAAGGGCTTCTTATCCTACTGGGTTTTTAGATCAATCAATTAGCGAATTTATTACACAACTCCTATTCAGTAAAATAAAAGAAGATAGAACTGAAGGATAAAAGAAATAGTTACATATAAACACATATGTCAGAACCACGCACGTATATTCAACCAACTCTTTCTATATTGACATTCATAATGGTATAAACATTTTGTTGGATGAACAAGGGGGAAAAAATGAAGTGCAGAAGGAGGTTTTGAAGGGATGGTAGACAACGGAGCCTTCAGAGGCTACTCTGAAAAGGTTTTCCAGAAACAAAGATTAGAAACCATAAAAAAAAAAAAAACCAGCTATCGGGCAGGGAGAAGCATGGAAGGCACGGCATGGGGGCACATGCAGTGTGTGACTGTTGAAGAATGAAACAAATGTCACAAGCCAGCACGACTACCTTTTGGTCACATGGCATAGAGAGGTCATATTATAAACTCATAATGCAACAATGTATACTAAGTAGCAAGTCTGCAGACTCAGATTTTGCCCTTGTCCATTTGTAAATATATTTATCAGAAATTCAAATAAAAACGAGGACTTTGTCTATTAAGATTATATTGTCAGCAGATATATGTATGCACAGGCATATGTATACATATGTATCTATATGTTTCTAATTTCTTTTCCATTAAATTAGTATTTATACATATATGTATGCACATATGTATACATATGTATCTATATGTTTCTAATTTCTTTTCCATTAAATTAGTATTTATACATATATGTATGCACATATGTATGCATATGTATCTATAAATTTTGAATTTCTTTTCCAACTAATTGGTGTTTATAAATATGCATGTGTACATACATATCTGTACATATATATCTATAAATTTTCAACTTCTTTTCCATCTAATTAGTGTTTTCAGAGGTTCTGAAGGAAATAGGCTTCTACAAAACTCAGCAAATTCTCCCATTGACTTCAATTAAGTGGTAGCATTGAGACATACTAAGTACCTAAGAGAAAGTAGACAACCTGGAATTGAATTATTTCTCAATAAGATAATCTTCCCTTTATTAATATATCTATCTATATTTTTTCTTTTCTCTGGTATCAAGTAGTCATAAAGTCAGTTCTAATGTCCAAAATTCTGGGTATTTGGTTAAATATTTTACAAACAAAATTGTATTTATCAATAAAATATAATTTATTTTACTCAAAAGATTCTATGGTATCATTTATATGTAAAAGTATAGAAGGGTAGTAATCTCTGTCATTGAGAATTGTGCCTGTAGAACTTTTTAAGTAAAAAAAACCATACCATTTATATAGATTATGCTGTCATTGAATTAACATTCAAAGAATACTTCAAAAGCCTATCAAAACAATTCAAAGACTATCCAGAAACATTTCCCCCTCTCTCTTTCCCTCACATTAGGAGGTGGTGCACTAGTCCTTGGGCAAGAGCAAGACAAAAGGGGAGAAGGATTCAACCCAGCTGAGTCATTTGTGGGCTCTATAAGCCAGCTCAACATTTGGGATTATGTCCTGGCTCCAGATCAGGTGCATTTCATTTTCACCATATGGTAGGAATATGATGCAACAGAGAAAAAAAGTCATGGAAATTTCCGTTGCTTAAGTACCACTGTATTGCATTGCCATCTTATGAAGCAGAATTCATCTTAAATTCACGTTCATGTTCTGGCCAGCTGGGTGATCACAGACTAATTTCATACAGAAGCATTTATAAGGTCAAATCTCATTTTTGGTTTCATGAATATATTACTGATTGCAGTGTATCTGATAATTTTATATAGCCACAGAACAACAGAATTAGAAAGGGATTTAAAGATCATCTGGTCTAAATCTTCATGAAGGCAATGTGGCATGGTAGGAAAAGTCCTCTGGGAAATGTGCTGTATTTCAGTCCAACAGTCCTGGGTTTGAATTATAGTTGGGCGTTTTTACCTTGTGACAACTCTTTGGGCAACTCATTTAACCCCTTTAGGTCTCAGTTCCTCATCTGTAAAATGGCTAGATGAGTTCTAGGATCGCTTCCAGTTCTAAATCTAATGGAATCAGTGATTTTGTTTTTAATTTCATCTCCAGCAATTAACTGTTGGACTTTTAGCAAGTTACCTACCACTCTAATCCTCAGTGAAGGAAGGAAAGGAAGGAGGGAAGAGGGGAGGGAACGGTAGAGCGAAGGGAGAAAGAAAGGGAAAAGGGAGGGGAAGGGGAAAATAATATTTGCATTACCTACCTCATAGGCTTATCATGTGGAAAATGCTTTGTAAGCCTTAAAGTAGTATATGAATATGAGCTTTACTGCTAATGAGTCCCCAATAGGTTAAGTGATTAACTCAAGATTACAAAGCTAATTCATGGCAGAGTCTGGCCTAAAACATTGATCTACTAACTCTCAATTCACTACTCATTCCCTTGTTACTAATATTTTCCACAGATATCTATATTGTAGTCTCTGCTACATAATTATTGCTACCGATTAACTATTTTCAAACCATATGGCCATGGGTCATACTACACATACAAAGTAGAAAAAAAAAGTACCCCTTAAATGGAAGGCATTAGCAGAAGGTGGTTCTTGAGCTGAGTCTTGATGGAAACCAGGGATCCCAAGAGAAAAAAGTGAGGAGGGAGAGAATTCCAGGTAGAGGGGGTAGCCAAGACAAAGGCATGGAGATAAGAAGTGGAGCATCTGATATGAAGAATAAGAAGTGTAGCCAGTATGGATGGATTGCAGAGTGTATGAAGGGTAGTGAAATACAAGGGGGTGGTAGGAAGGAGAAAAGCTGTGGAGCACTTTAAATGCCAAGGAAAGGAGTTGATATTGATCCCAAGATAACAGGGAGGCACTGGAGTTTACTGAGTAGAAGGGTGACATGGTCAGACCTGCACTTTAGGACAATGATTTTGGTGGCTATGCAAAGGATAGACCGGAGTAGGTAGAGACTTAAGGAAGGAAGGCCCATTAGGGGGTTATTAGAATAGTCTAGGCAAGAGGTTATAGGGACCTGAACTAGTGTGGTGATGATTTGTGTGTCAGTAGAGGGGAGATGTATACACAAGATGTTATGGAGATAGAAATAGTGAGATTTGGCAACTGATTAGATGTGTTCGGTGAGGTAGAGTGAGAAATCAAGGGATGTCACTGAGATGTGACACTAGATTGGTAGGATTGTATTCTGCTCAGCAGTAATAGGAGATTTCAGAATTGGGGTAGGTTTTGGGGAGGGAAGATAAGTTCTTTTTTAGACATGTTTGCTTTGAAATGCCTCTGGAACATCCAGTTCAAAATATCTGCAAGCAACTGGTAATGCAGAACTATGTCTTGAGGAAATTGAAGAGAATCGATTGGCCATATGACCACAGATAAATTACTTCTTCCTTCTGGATCTCAGCCTTCTCATTTGAGGCAGGTAGGGGCATAAAGACTAAAATAATGGACTTAGAGTGAGGAAGAAATGTATTCAAATCCTGCCCTAGCAGTGTGACCCTAACAAGTCACTTAGCCATGCACAACCTCAGTTTTCTCATTTGTTAAATATGGATGATAATAATAGCCCTTACCTTTCAGGGTTGTCATATGGATCAAATGAATAATATATGTAAAGCACTTAGTAAAAATTAAAGACCTATATAATTTTAGGTGTTATTTGTAAAAATGAGCAATTGTATTAGATATCTTTACACTTCCACTTTGACATTCTGTGAGATGGTTTTCGACACTCAGAAACTATAATAAAGGTAACCAACAAGCAAACACAGCGTACAACATCTAGGATCATGTATTTTCACCAATGTGGTTCCAACCTTGGGCACGGTAGTAAGAAGGCAGAGTTTATCTTTGCCTCTCCTATCACAGCGTTTTTCCTCCTTCAGTGATGCCCTTTACTTTCCTCTTTCTAGTTCCTAGTATATTTCACCTTTGTCCTGCTATGAACAATTGTTCTTGTTTTTTTTTTTTAAAGCTCTTTCATACTATAGAGTAAATTACTGATACAAATTAATGGGTCACTCCTCCCAGAGTTTTGGCCTTGAATAGATGCTTAAAACAAATAATTAAATTTCTAATTGTGAAATTTTAATCAACAGAGAGTCTGGAAGAGATGGTGGTATTTAGGGTTAACTATCCTTCTTGGTCATCATGTAAATGTTACCAACATCTCCATCTATTCATAATGCCAATCCTCTGAACACATGTCCATGAGTTTTCAATAAGACAAATTCTTATTTTCCGTATTTGGGTCTGAATGTACAAAATAGAGCATAAATACATCTATTGTTGACCTGAGAGTTTGGTTAAAAGAAGCAAACAGCTTAGGTGATATATAAATTCATATTGTTTTATTCCCTTAAAACTACCAGAATACATGCTTACATGGAGCAAAATATTTTATCAGTCAGATAAAAGAATGACTGGTCTTAAGTATGTTTTAGAACAATCCCAACTCAAAATGTCTGTGTCACTCAAAATTATAATCTCCATATATGTTTAACCATAATATGAGAAAGAAATTTTCTTAATTGAATAGGTGGTAAATACAATAAGACGAGAGAGTTGACAAAATGTCAATTGAAATTATGACCCAGAATATTTGTGTTTTCTTTGCCATTACATGCCATAACATTGTATATGTTCATAAAATATTAAGAATATTAAATAGTAATATAAAATTATTAATATATTAACTATTGATATAAAATTATTAATAGTAATATAAAATATTAAGAAAATATAAGAAAAATTCCACTACTCAAGATAGTGTCTTGAGTTAAGACACCTTGTCCTTGGTAATCATTAACAGAAGAGAAGGTTCTTAGCTCCCTCTGGCCTTGTTGACACAGGAAGGGAGGCTGAGTTTGCTCAGTTAGGCTGAGGGGCTTCTTCTGGTTGATTAGTTCAGACTCTGGCCCTTATGGGGGTTCAAATGATATTAAATGATTTATTTTTATTTATTAAACTTTCAGGTGAAGTCTTTGGCTACCTCTTGTCCAGAAAGACTCAGTAAAGGAAATGTGTTGGCCTGGCCGGACTTCCTATCAGGAGTTGTCGGAAAAGTGAAGATTGATTCCAATAGCATCTTCTGTTCTGGTTAGAATTTCTTTTGTATGTTTCAGTTTAAAGTGATCTTTAAATATACTGGTTACATTCTTGAGGGTAGTGAGAGAATGACCAAAATAAATACATTTTGTTCAGCTTTATCTGAATTGAATTTTAGTCAACAATTTTCCCCCAACAAACCCTTTGCCAGAAGTGCTGACTGATAGCTGAAACTCCTATTACGGTATTTTTCACCATTTCTTCTTATGTCTATCCATCCTTTAATGGAAGGTCTAGTGAACAGTTAAAGAGCAACATAAAGGAGAATGAAGGGGGAAGAAAAGAAAAGCAAAAGATCTAGATAAAGAAAGCCAAGCAGCTTAGCATATTCATAAAAGCAGAATGTGTTTAGTGCTCAGAAATGCATGCACAATTAACACTCCATATGTTGGACTCATGCTGCAATCATGTTTCTTAAAACTGTCTGCTCACATGTATTCTGTCTCCAGATTGTCCGTCGTTAGACAGATATGTACCTCATCTGCGGACCTTAACAGCAGATTTAAAACCAGGCTCCAAAGTCAGTCTGTTCTGTGATGCGGGTTTCCAGATAGTCGGGGATGCTGTTCAGTACTGTCTGAACCAAGGACAATGGACTCAACCACTGCCGCACTGTGAAAGTGAGCTCTTTGTCAATGATGCTGTTAGGACACCTGAAAAAAAGAGGTGCTTCCTCAACCCTTTTCAAGGAAGTGATTTGTAATAATTCTGTGGCCTTGGACAAATCATTTCTTCTTACTAGGCCTCACCTTCCTCAATCGGTAAAATGAGAGTGTTATTGTAAATAACAATTGTTTCTGTTTTCACCAGAAACCCTGAGGGTCTTCCCCCTCCCAGATCTATTTTTTAAAAAAGAAGCCATTCTTTGACTCATTTTCTATTAAGCCTTAATCACTGAATGAGCACTGCCTCAGTCAAACTGACACACCTGTTAAAGACCTTAACTTGAAAAGGCCAAGGTTCCCCATTACATCTCAGGCCATCTCTAATTGTCCTGATCCATATCTGGCCACTGGACCCAAATGGGTCTCCTCTCTTGGAGGAGAAAATGAGGCTGGTGACTTTGCACAACCCTCCCTCACATAAATCCAATTCACTTGCATGTCATGGCATCACCTCCATGATGTCATGGTCCTCTTCAAGAACAAAACAGCTGATTCTGTGATTCCCATAGGCTAATGATGTGGGGAACAGAAGAAAGAAGTGGGAATAGTTAGGAATGAGGAGAGGACTGGCAAATATAGCTAGGATTCATATATGTAATGATTTACAAAACTAGGTATTGGCAGAACCACACACTGGAACTTGTCTCCTAACCTGGGGACTAGTGCTCTTTTTACTAAACTATGTCCAAATTCCTATTCATGCATAAAGTGCATTTAAAACTCCATAAATTATGAAATTTCATGAAAAATCAAGGAAAACCTGAACAGAAAATATGGACAGCTCATGTTAAATGGTATTTAAACCTTGTGCTTTATTTTCATTTAGGCTGCTCTCTGAATTTCGATAGCCTCAGAATCCAAAATCAATCATTCTTTTAGGTCCCAGGTATTTGGGAACCTGCGTGCATTCTAATTCTAATATGTGCATTATGTAAGAGAGTTATTCTTTGGACTTTCTCAAAGTCCACTTTGATTATATTGGTTTCACTCATTGTGTAGTTATGCTCTTGGCTATGTTGCAGGAATTGGCTGTGGAGTGCCACCACCTTTGGAGAATGGCTTTTATTCCGCCGAGGACTTCTATGCCGGCAGCACAGTCACCTACCAGTGTAACAATGGCTATTATCTGCTGGGAGATTCAAGGATGTTTTGTACAGATAATGGAAGCTGGAATGGCATCTCACCTTCATGCCTTGGTAAAAATGAATCTGACAATGTTAACTCAAGCCGAAAATATGATACTTTGCTTAGCGTAGATCACAGATTGCAAATTTAAAGCTGGAAGGAACGATTGAGGTGATCTGGTCCCACACCCTCATTTTATAGATAAGGAACTTGGAGAAAATATGAAGTCTGGTCAAGTTATACAGATAAAAATGAAAGAGTAAGGATTTGAACACAAGTCCTCTGATCCCAAGCCAGGGCTCTTTCACTGGACCATGTTCCCTCCACCCAACTTTTGAAATGATCTCAAATATATTTGTATCTTATTTTGACCAGCTCCATTGGAGTCAGTGATAATGATCACCTAACATTCCAAATACTATGTGGTCTCAGTCTAACTGAGTAAATCCTTAATGATCTCTGTGCCTTCACTTACCCATCTCAACAATAGTTGTTGCTACATTACATTTGTAAAATTTTTGCAATTTTCAATAATCTATTCTTCATACTGATGCTGGAGTGATTTCCCTAGTGATGTGTCTTCCTATTACCTTTAGGATCAAATATAAACTATAAACCCCTATTTGGGGGACTTAAAAGTATTTATAACCTTGACCTCATGATACCTTTCAAGCCTTATTTTACGTCACTTCCCTCAATGCATTCTTGAGTACCATCAAATTGCTTTTCTTGATCTTCCTCACCCACAACACTCCAATTTTCAGATTCTCTCTGCCTTTGCACTGGCTGTTTTCTATGCCAGGAACAGACTCACTCCTCACCCCCACTTCTTGAAAGTCATGTTTTCCTTCGTGTCTCAATTCCAGAGACATCTTCAAGAGATCTTTTCTGGTTCCCATAGTCACTAGGGTCTTCTCCCTGAAAGTTATTTTGAGTAACTCCTCCCTGGGGATATTCAGTAACATTTGTATCTGCCTTGTACGAGTTTTAGACATACCCATGTCATGTGCATGTTGCAAGAATATAAACTCCTTGAGGGCAGGGACTGTTGAACTTTGTTTATGTGCCCAGAACTTCACAAATATTGTTGGGGGGTAGAAATCTTAGATCTCAAGGCACAAGATAATCAGATTATATAATCATCAAGAATTGGGAGTTACAATGAGGGGGAGAGAGAAGGAGGGGAGGGAGAGAATTTGGAACTCAAAATTTTAATAAATGTTAAAATTGTTTTTATATGCAATTAGGAAAAATAAAATATTGTTTAAAAAAGAATTGGAAGTGATAGATTTAGTTTTTATCTGTAAGGAAAAGAACAAAACAGACATTCTGGATCACTTGCAAATTTGTTGACAACATCCAGTTCTAAGAATGGTTACTTAGATAAAATTCTGTGCTTGAATTATAGATGTTGACGAATGTGCAGTTGGATCAGACTGTGATAAACATGCTTCCTGCCTTAATACTAATGGGTCCTATATATGTACATGCATCCCACCCTACACAGGAGATGGAAAAAAATGTGCAGGTAATAAAGCATTTGTACCACTAGCAATAAAGATCCTGATATAACTTCCCTTTTTTGCTACCATATATACATGTATATAGATATGTATGTATATATGTATGCACATACATATGTATGTATATTTGAAACTGATTTTATTTGAAGATTGATTGTATTTGAAATACATTAATGTTTTGAGCACCATTCCAGTTATGTTTTGTTTCATATAATCCATACTTCCATGAAAATTTAGTGAATTAAATATTTTTTTTAAATCTAATCACATTTTACCCCCCAACATAATTTTAAGGATTTCTTGCCTTCTTTTATGATTGACCTTCAATTGATAATGGCTCTAAATATTTTCTATAAGCCATTAATTAATGCTCAATAAATATACATTTAAATTCCAGAAAGGAGTTTACTTTTCAAAGGAATTTGAACACTAAACGGAATTCTTTTGTGTGTCGGTGTGTTTTATGGAAATAATCACTCCCTAATTTATCTGTTTTGTAAATTTGGAGTTTCTTGCATTGAATTTTTTTTTTTAAATGAAGCATACCTTCATTAGGAGGATGGGAAGAATCTTGAATGTATGTCGTTTAGCTATAGTTGCCTAATAAGTCGTACATTTGATAACTACATAGGGCCACTGTGCATCTTCTTATATGTTCAGTGCATTTGTGCTTCTCTCATTGACTCCACTAGGAACTCGTTGTATTGAGGGAATTAATTATGGTTCATTCTCTGTCCCTCCCACTTCCCACCCACCCCTCCCCTACTTATATGCCAAAGAAGATGAAAAAGTAGAGCTTTCTAATTTCCTTATCTTTAGTGATTTTTTAGGAATAAAAATAACTGCTTAAAAATGTATATTGAAAGCTCTTGATGGGATGGTACAAAGAAGCAATAATTGAGACTTTTTTTTTGTTTGTGGCATTTAAGAAAAACAACCCAGCATTCTATTTTAAAACGTATTTTAACCAAATGGATTTTTGGTCCTAAAAGGTGGACTTCATACTTTAGTTCTCAGAAACAAATGTGAATGTTAACTTAATATCAAGTAAGTCACCTTTCACCAGCATTATATCATTGCAATTTGGGGACATTGGTCCTACAAAATCAGTTTCATTAATGAAGGCAGGGTTCCTAAAAGTTTGGCCTTTTCAAACATGCTTATTTTATTTGCTGAATTTTTATTTAAATTAGCAAAAATAATCATTAATATATCAATAGATATGTTTTAATTTTTCAATAGAATTATTATAAATATTAGTAATGAAAATATATGGTTTTATATCATCATGTTTTGTAAGATGAGCAAAATATTCCTTTATAGAATTCAGAATGATTTTGCAGCCTTGAAATCTGGTCTACCTTATAATAGCTTCTTTCTATAACTAATGGTTACTTAGGTAAAATGTTGTGCTTGGGTTTTAGTTGTGGATGAATGTGCAATTGAATCAGATTGTGATAAGTATGCTCAAGATTCTCAAACTGCATGAAGTAACCTCACAAACTCACGGGTTTTCTTTTTTCCTGTTTTCAAAACTGTTTTTCATTATACACACACGTACACATGTATCTATTTAACCATCCATTTCTTTCTTTCAAGAACCCATTCAATGTGAGGATCCTGGCAAAACAGACAACCGCCATTCTTCTGGTAACATTTATACTGTTGGTGGAGAAGTAACTTTCTCTTGTGAAGAAGGCTATCAATTGATAGGAATGACCAAAATTACATGTTTGGAGTCAGGAAAATGGAGTCACCAAATACCATTTTGTGAAGGTATATCTTAGTTAAATTCTTTGTGTTTACTAGGGGCTATCTATACTGGCAGTGATTTAAAGATAATGTTGAACCTTTAAATATTTTATCAACATCTTTTGTATTTCATGCTTCTGCTGCTGTCACTGTCATTCTTAGTGTGTTCCTGCTTTGCAGTTTAATAGAGATGTGATCTGGGCCAAGTCACTTTAGCTCTGTGGGCCTCAGTTTACTCATCTGTAAAATGGAAATAATACTCTTACTACTGGCCTAACTCACAGGATTGTTATGAAAGATGTGCTTTTTAATTTGTAAGGTATCCTTATAAATTTATTATTCTGAATGCAAATTTGTTTTAATTCCAAAATACACCAATGAATTCTCCGTCTCATCAATGTGGGTGCTGGCTCCATAGGTTTATATCTCAACATACCCACTCCTTCTAATTCTGTTCGGTTCTTGTTCATAACTTCACATTTATCCTCCACAGAGAATCTCCCTAACTCCCTAGAAGCTTCCCTTAGGTTTTTCTGTATATTCCTAGTATATACAAAATGTACTCAAATATAATCGGGAAAAAATTTTATTACCCTCAAATATCTAAGAAATGTGGTTTTTAAAAATCTATCTTTAAATGATTTTGGCCAACTAAACAAACATAGTATTTTTTGTTTCCATTTCCTGGAAGCCGTTTCCTGTGGTGGGCCTGTTGTTCCAGAGAACTGTGGTGTTGAGGGATCAACATTTACCTATGGTAATAAAGTGATTTACAGGTAGGAGTCTGATTGTGATGAAAACGGTTTACAAGAATTTTTTATAATGTGCTGATAAGGCAGTAAGCATTGAGCAGAAAGGGAGAGTGTAGTTCCCAAGGTGAGATAGAAAGGGACATTTTTTTTATTTAACAAAAAATTAAGTGAATTGCATATTCAATTTTTAAAAAATTAAACTACCAGTAAATCACATAGGATACAACCAGTGGAAGATTATTTGGAGGTAGTAATTATGCCAATAAAATGACTTCATACAGTTTTTTTGTGTTTGTGTATTTTCTAATGTTCATGAAGGATACTAGCAAAGCAGAATTACAAAAAAATTAGAAAGAAAAATAGGAAAGAAAAGGAAGGAAGGAAGGAAGGAAGGAAGAAAGGAAGGAAGGAAGGAAGGAAGGAAGGAAGGAAGGAAGGAAGGAAGGAAGGAAGGAAGGAAGAAAAAACAATGTGCCTATGGATTTTTCTTTTCTCTTCTATAGGTGTAATAAAGGATACAAACTGGTTGGTGAAAAAGAATCATTTTGCCTTGCTAATGGTGCTTGGAGTCATTCTCCTCCCACATGTGAATTAGTGAAATGCCCTAGACCACAAGACATAATAAATGGAAAATATGTACAAAATGGGTTAACTTATCTTTCTACTACAACCTATTCATGTGATAGTGGATACAGGTAAAAATCACTGAATACTTATCGTGGAATTATTGGATACTTGGATACTTCTTTCATAGTTCCTTATGGGTGTTTCTTAGCAGAACTACTGGAATTTATCAGTAAATTCTTGTTCCAGATAATAATAACTCATGTCTTTGTAGGAGTTTAGAGCTTTCAAAGTGGTTACAAACCTGTAGTAGTTATTGTTATTGCAGTCAGCAATTATTATAATTATTATTGAAGTCAATAGTTATGGCAAATATTATTTTACAGGTGAGTAAATGAGGCTCAAAGTAGGACTCTCCCAAAGTCAAACAAATAATCAATGTTAGAGCCTGGGTTTGTCAACTTAACTCTCTCATCTCCTAAGCCAGTGCTTTTTCTACTCCTGAAATGTATGAGGAGGGAAAGAAATTCATGCATGTATACAAATCAACAAACCCCATCAAAAATGCATCATAAATAAAATAAAGATCATAAAAAAGATGTTATTTTATGATGTGGGATATATCCCAGGTCAATCTTCTTGTCCACTGCTGGGCACCCTTCTCTAAGGACAAGAAATTGAGAATGAGCTCAGCTTTCAACATCATTTTTATTCTTCTAATTGTAGAGCAGCATATGTCATGTCTTAAGCCAATCTAAACACCTATAAATAAGACCATGCACCACAAAGATGGCACATGAGGGAAAAGACTCAAGAACAAACAGTATGAGTGCCATCTTTCATCTAAGACAAACTTTCCCACTTTTTTTCATCACCACATAAACCCAGATATATTGTCACCCTACCAATTATCTAGCTCACTTCAATTCCTTGGTGGAAGTTCTGCCTTCAATTGTAGTTCTCCTACAAAGACAATTTCTTTTTTGGTATTAAAATCCCCCATTTTGTTTTACTTCCTTCTGATCCCATCTGTCCTGTTCCAAAGATAGCTAATCAATGTTATGCTATGATTCTTTCTTTTAGCTTACAGGGACCTTCAGTTATAGAATGTAAGGCTACAGGAAATTGGAATACAGCACCCCCCGTGTGTGAGCTTGTCTTCTGTGGAGATCCTCCAGCCATCAAAGATGCCATCACTGAAGGGAATAATTTTACATTTGGAAACACTGTAACTTATAAATGCAAGGAAGGGTATGTAAATTCAAAGGAACAGAGCAAAGAAAAAGTAGATGGAGCTGAACAATAACCAACTATGTTCCTTAAGCATGGGAATTGTCAGGAAAAGGACTGACCAATAACAAGGAAATAAGGAACTAATAAAACTCTTCCAAAGCCTCATATCAAATTCCCCTTCAATTGAAGTTCAAACACTTTTTCTTTGATAAGATCATATGAGTAAAAGATGATTTTTTGGGAAATGAAAATGATTATGACGGAATCGTTGCCGTAATATCCTCCAGTCTAACCTTTTAAGTATAAAAATGTTTTTGCTTTGTTTTCTGGGAACGTCAAAGTTAGTAGAAGATGTAATTCTTATTGACGTGATCATGACAGATTTGGAATGCTTGTGTATGTTTAGTGCCTACTACAGTGTCTGTCTGGCACTTAAGAAAACACTGGACAAATGTTTGTTGAGTGAATGAATGAAACCGAAAGTTCAGTCCTAAACTAGACAGCAGAGATCCTTATATCTCTCCTCTCACTGAATATTAAGATGAACTCCAAAAGATAAGGCCAGCCGTCTTTAGAGGTCTGTTTTTTTCTACCCAGAATCTACTCCCACACTCCCTTAACAGAACCCTTGTGGCATGAGTTGCCCTTGATGACTAATAAAGTGCTAGTTCATTATGTGTTTACTTAGGACTTATTTCCTATCTGTAGACAATTTGAGATGGCTTGCAAGTTAAATATTATTTAAAATAAGACATCATCTAGCAGCAAAACTGAACAGATGTCCAAGTAAAGCAAAAGTGGTAAATCAGATAAAGTTACCTTAGATAACCTCATAAAGCTCCTAGAATATTATACACTAACTTCAAGGAGCTAGATGGCTTTTTTAATGAAGTTAATTCAGAGGATCCTGAAAGTCATAGGTTCATTAGACTTTAGATTTAGAACTAGAAAGGACCTCAGAAATCATCTACTCTACCCCCCTCAGTTAACAAATAAGGAAACTAAAGCCTAGTGAGTTGAAATGATTTGCCCAGGGTGGTAGGAGGCAAATCTAGGATTCAAACCCAGGTTTTTTAATGCCAAATCCAGCACTCTTTCCAATGTACCATAATGCTCTGCAACTTATAATTATTACTGCCTCTTTATTTATCAGGGTCCCCAGCTCTACATTTGGATTCTTTCCTTGCAGTATTTTTAGTAATTCTTTTTGAAAACCATTTAAGATCATGTTATATTGCTTCTAGAGAAGGAAGAGGGGAAGAGAATCTATATTCATGTCCCTAGCTCAAAAGAAAAGTAGAAAATCAGGAAATAGATGGAAGGAGGTGGCAGCCAAAACCCAGTAGATGGTACCAGTGAGCCAGCTGGCAGCAAAGAGAAATGATAGTATGGAACAAAGGAGTGCTAAGGAAATACCAGGGACTCTGCCTTCTATTTCAAAACCTATGGTACCACACCCTCCATAAAGGCAAAAAGTATTACATTAAATCATAATGTAATAAAGACATTCCTTGAGGGAACTGAGCTCATTAGCCACAGATACTTTACTTTCAGATGATCCAACTGTATAAAGGGATAGAACTTTGAGAACCTGGATGACTGGGTAACAAGTCGATTACAATGTGTCTCAGTCATTTGTTGTCAGAAGTGAGACCCTGGAAGGCCCTGGATCCTAGTCAAGTCCTGATTAAATTCTCTAACCAGATGGCCTCAAGTTCTAAATCTATTAACCTAAACTTTCTAGTACAAAATTTCTATATTGTTAATGAAAGTGGGACCTGTGCACTATAGTTACCAGACATGAGGGAGCAAAGTTTTGTCAAGATACAGATGGGCATTTTTTTCTAAGAAATCTAGCCAGCTTCTGCATAATCAGAGGCTTGCCAAAAGGTCTCATTAGCTCTTCTGACCACTGCTGGTGAAAGATCATAATATCTCATCAACATCATTAAGGAAAATCCTTTTCTTTCTGATTAGTTTAGCAGGAGGACAGGTATCTAGCTCAGATAATTTCTGTACCAACCTATTTAAATAAAGCTTTCTTATAAAAAAACCCGTTTCTAGGATTCAACCATTTTTTTTTTGGACACCATATTTAAATGTCTTGAGCTTGTTCCTGTTTACTCTGAGTTTTGCCCTCTCTGAAACAGCATTTAGAACCCAGAACCTAGCTCAAGATTGTCTAGCCTGGCCCAAATATGGTTCATGTTTTTTGAATCTTAGGTTGATGAGTGCTGAATTGTAAATTGTTCCTATTTTCTCATTATAATGGAACACCAGAGTATAACAGTGACTATTGGTGTGATGATTATTACTGAGCCTCTTTGTTTCCCATTATGTGAGAGGTAACTGGGACAGCTAGATGGCACAGTGGATAGAGCACCAGGTCTGGAGTCAGGAATACCTGAGTTCAAATCCAACCTCAGATACTAACTGTGTGACCCTGAGCAAGTCACTTAGCTTTGTTTGCTTCTGTTTCCTCACCCATAAAATGAGCTGGAGAAGAAAATGACAAATCACTCCAATATCTTTGTCAAGAAAAGCCCAAATGGGGTCACAAATACTTAGGCATGAGTGAAATGACTTAATAACAACAAAGAAAAAAACCCAAGAATGCAATTTGTTGATAAGAAAGCTGGCATAACTTGTGAAGTAATGTCTGATTGGTCTGTGATTTTAGAGCAGTGAAAGATTTCCTTTTTATTTTATTTATTTATTTTTAAGGATTTCCTTTTTAAAGATGCTATGGATATGCCACGCTTTACGCACATTCTAAGGGAATTACAGGGCTTGTTATGGTTGCTGTTGTTTGTTGCTTTGGTGCAAATTGATGGTTTCTTTAATGTGAAGAACTACTAAGATGGAATCTTCTTCCGTTAATGCAACGCATCTTTCAGAGGCAGAATTTGAACCCAAATCTTCGTAACTATTAAGCCTAGTCTTTCATTCGCTGTGCCAAGATGCCACTTTCTGCCTTTATAATTAATGTAAATAATTTGGCAAGAATAAAAGCCAACCACTCAAGATAGGTTCTAAACAAGTTCTAATGACAAGAGATCTCCTGGGGCTCTTTCCTCATTTTATGTGATTAATCAGATTATTTCCAATTAGATGGAATTACTGATTCCTAGCTACATAGATTCCTGGAACTTGCAAAATATGGAGAGATCATTTCAGGCCAGTATGTATTTAGTGAAATAATTTGTTTGGTGGTCAATAGAAATATGTGCTTTTTGTAATGCTCCCTTGGCACAATTGATAACACAGGCAATGATAATCCTAACACCCTAAAATGAATATATCCCATATTCATTGTTAATGAATATATCCCATATTCGTTGTTGTCTCTGATTACTGAGCCCAAAGTTTCCTCTTGAAATTTTTTAAGATTTGGGTTTTGTGGTGGCTAGTGGCGCAGTGAATACAGCACTGGCCCTAGAGTCAGGAGGACCTGAGTTCAAATCCGGCCTCAGACACTTGACATACTTACTAGCCGTGTGACTTTGGGCAAGTCACTTAATCCCAGTTGCCCTTCAAAAAGAAAAAAAAAATTAAAAAAAAAAGATTTGGGTTTTTTAGAGGAAGTGATTTATTTATAGAGGTATATGAACATAGTAATTGCCATGAGATAGGACAAATTCTTTCTTTTTGTTTCTCCTCAAGAAATAGTCATACCTGCTATTTACTATTCACTCATATGTTTAGGCAGTGTAAGTAGAGTGTTTTTAGAGGCTTAGGACTCAAAAAACAAACAAAAATTAAGAGGTACTTGCCATTGATTCTCAAGAGATTTACCCCAAGACCTCTGGGGCGACTATAGAACTCTTGCAAGAGATCCATGAAATAACATTCATATGATACATAACATTTCAATGTAAATATTTATTTAGTCCTATCAAACCATATCATGTGACTTAGTATAATAAATAAGCAAATGTACTCGCTACAGAGTGAATAAACAAATCCTGCACATATTTATTACTATTTCCTCCCGAAACAGTGTCTCAAAAGTCTTCATGCAGTTTTAGGCTGTTAAAATTTTAAACTACATGAAGACTTTGGGACACTCTATGAATATATATACATACATAGATGCATACTTGTATATTTTTGAAGAGAAATGAGATTAATAAAATATAAATTGATTTTAAAATGTTATTAAATTCATAGTATCTTATTTTTTGCCTCATGAATTTTTAGCATAGATGCTAACAGTAAAACTATTATATTGGGGGACCATGAGATTTTTGTATAAAAAATGGATCCTCAAGAAAAGACTTGGAATCACTGATTTAAGTTCCACCTTAATCTCTTTATCCTTGAAATCTCACTATTCAATTGTGCATAGGGTTAAGCAATGTTGAGTCTCAAAATAAGTTTAAAGGATGAACTATTACTTTTAAAACACTCTAGATTGCCCATCTTTAGGTCAAAAATTAACTGATGATCTAAGTATTAAATGGTCAGTAATACCGACATTATGATTAGAAATATAAGTTATTTCTCCATAATTTTCAGTCTAGAGAATAGGAGAGAGAGCTTTGTATGGGTAGAGAGGACAGATGCAGAACAAATGATGATAGAAACTTGGTTATAATTTTTAAAAAAACATCACCATCAAACCAACGTCTTGATGTGAGTTTGAAATAAATGGTGCAGTCATAACAAGGTTGCTACTTATGTTGGCTAACCTTGACCACAATAAATTCTATCCCATGAAAATGGGAAAATGAGAGGCAAGTTTTTCCCAACAGTGTGCACACAAAACATTTCCCTTGTTGTTTTCACATCATTATACTCTGCATTTTCTATTCTAAGATATACTTCAGCTCTTTAGGAAAGATTCACAATTGCATTGACGGAGATGCTCCATAAATGCACATCACAACCCCTCCCTGCCTCACTAGACAGTTTCATGAATTACTTTGCCCATAAAATGTATCCCTGTTGGTAACAACTTTATCGTAATGAGTATCTTTAACCAATGAGTATCTAACCAAACAAGTCATTGAAGTTTTTCCAGCCAGGGCTTAGATGCCAGTGGCTTTGGCAATCCAAGGTCACCTTCATACTATGAGGCATCACTGCAGGGCTTTCTTTTGGTGTAAGAATTCAAAATATGGCTCAATTTATCTTTGTTCCACTAAGGCACTGCCCCTGAAATTTGTTTTTATGCATTAGATGAAATGATTCACATGTACACAGAGCAAACTACATTATGGTGACTGGGATTTTTTTTTTTTTAAAGGAGAATAATTTTGTATCAGAACAGTTAGAGAAATGACTTGTCTCTGGCTAAGGATCTACAGAATTTTAGTATATTAGAAATAGTCCTGTGATGAATTGGGAGGAGATATTTTGGTAGATTGTGCCAATTCTTCTTATATAACACTTATGGATATGAAATTGTGAGATAGATGAGAAGTATAATCTAAGTATTAATTTCTTTAAATAAGGAAGATAGACTAGATCTGTGACTTCATTGACATAGAGCAGTGGTTCACAACCTGTGGGTTATGTTCAATTTGTAACAATGAAAATACATCCTACATGTCAGATATTTACATTACAATTCATAACAGTAGCAAAATTACAGTTATAAAGTAACAAGGAAAATAATTTTATGGTTGGGGGTCACCACAACATGAGGAACTGTATTAAAGGGTCGCGGCATTAGGAAGGTTGAGAACCACTGACGTAGAGGATTATGGAAAACTCTTCTCCCTATTACAGCTTGAAGTCTTAGTGAGTTGCCTAAAACACTGACATGTTCAAAGATTTGCCCAGAGTCACCCAGCCTATGTGTTAAGAGGTAGAACTTGAATCCAGATTTTCCTGGTTTGAAGACTAGCTCTCTATATGCTATGACACATAGCTTCTCTTTTAAATGAGACAGAATCTAAAGTATCATTGAAATATTTTATTGATTTTGTGTCATTTTGGTCTATACAAAAATTTTTCAAGTTTTTTTTTTTTCCTAATAGCATGGATTAGGATTTAGGTCTGAGGAAAAACACCAAACAAAGATTTGGTACAGGAACATGTAAAGTGATATGATTTATATTTTATATGTTTCTAGAATTTTACCCAATAATTTTTTGAAAATAAATTCTAATAGAAAAATGAGTGATTTTGCAGTTGTAATTTTCATTAATTCAATTGTGAATTCAACTGGAAAGATTCATTAAAGATCTGCATGCTGGGCTATTAGATACTTTCTTTTCATGGGCAGAATTTAAAAGAGCAGTGTGATGTATGTTTAAACAGCTGCCTTTTAAAAAGAGTAGATGGAATGAAACTGCCTTAGTAATTCTCTGCCTTTGCATACATAACAGTGATCAAAGACTAGTTATTAGTATTTTAAGTTATCTGGTAACAAAAAAAAATGCACATTTGAAGAAGATCAAAGTAGGGAACCATATTTTCTTTCAGGAAAAATGAATTGTTGATACAATTTTTAAACTATTATTGCTTATCATATTGTATTAGCTTTGCATAGCATTTATATATTCTGTCACTGAGGAGGAGAAAGAGAAGTAGAATTTATAAACTTGAACACCTATAACGAGGAATATTAATAATAACTTAAATTTGTATAATACTTTATAATACTTCAAAATCCTTTCTAATATTCTAAATTTACCATTTGCTATTAGTAGAAATAGTGCTCATTTAAATTTGTATAGCTACTTATATTTCAAAACTTCCTATTTTCTCAAGTTAACCATTTATTATTAGTAGTATGTATGGTTCTTTACATTTCACAACACACTCACATTTTCTCATTTGATCTTCACAATAGTTCCATGAGGTAGAAAATGCAAGTATCCTTATTATTTCATAAATGAGGAAAGCTCAGGTGTTAAATTATTTGCACAAAGTCCTAAGGCTATTTGATTCATTCAACAAAAATTTAATCCCTACTATGTGTGTTGCTGTCCATGATGCTGAATTTACTGTATTAGCTGAGACACTATCTAACTTTCCTTACCTCTAATCCAGTGTTCTTTCTACCATATGGTATACTAAAATCAGTGAAAAGGTGATAAATCTAAACATGTTTAGCAGTAACATTTCCATTTATCTCATAGAGTTTATTTATAGCAAGTACTATATTTTACATTCTTATCATAGTACCAGTGTTAAGGAAGTGTCATGATAAAGAGCATTGTTGTCCAGTCATTTCCAGGCATGTCCAACTCTTCATTTGGGGTTTTCTTAGCAAAGATACTGGAGCGATTTGTCATTTCCTTTTCCATTTTACAGACGAGGAAACTGAAACAAATGGGGTTAAGCGATTTGCCCAGGGTCACACAGCTAGTAAGTGTCTGGGGCCAGATTTGAACTCAGGAAAATGAGTCTGACTCTAGACCCAACACTCTACTCACTGCATCACCTAGCTGCCCTGGTAAAAAGCACACTGATTCTAAAAAGAGCATTGACTTGAGAGACAGAGGACTTGGTTTCCAATCCTTCTACTTACTCTCTGTGTGATCTAAGGCAAATCCATAGTGTCCTAGCTTGTAAAATGAGGGGGCTGGTTCAGATTGCCTCTGAGGTGTCTCTTTCAACTTTTTAGATCTGTGGTTCTATGACATTGTGATAGACAATTTTAACTTAATTTTAAAATAAAATCCATAAATTTAAAGAGAAAATTTTTAGAGGAGAAATACTGGAGAGTAGGAGAGAAAAAAAAATTGATATTTGATCACTGAAAAAAAAGTTAAAATGCATACAAAGGAGGCAGCTATGTGGTGCAGTGAATAGAGCACTGGCCCTGGAATCCAGGAGGACCTGAGTTCAAATCCTGCCTCAGACACTTAACACTTACTAGCTGTGTGACCTTGGGCAAGTCACTTAACCCCAATTGTCTTGCCTTCCCACCTCCAAAAAAGTAAGTAAAAAATTTTTAAAATAAAATAAAATGCATACAAAGAATGTTTCCAAACCCATACCCAGGATTCATTTCTCTCCTCCAATATCACAGGTATACTCTTGTTGGTACTGAAACCATTGAATGCCTGGCAAGTGGCACATGGAGTGAAAATGACCAGCAGTGCCTAGCTGTTTCCTGTGATGAACCTCCTAATGTGGAACATGCCTCACCAGAGACCAGCCACCGGTTATATGGAGATGTTGCTTATTACTACTGTGCAGATGGGTATAGCTTGGCTGGCAACTCCCAGCTGTACTGTAATGCCCGGGGGCAGTGGGTTGCCCTGGAGGGCCAGGCTATGCCCCATTGCATAGCTGATTTCTGTGAGAAACCCTTAGCTGTCCTGTATAGCATCCTGGAATCTGTAAGCAAAGCCAGATTTGCAGCTGGATCCATTGTGAGCTTTAAATGCATGGAAGGATTTGTCCTGAACACCTCCGCTAAGATTGAGTGTATGCGAGGTGGCCACTGGAACCCTTCTCCCATGTCAATCCAGTGTATCCCAGTTCGTTGTGGAGAACCACCAAGTATCAAGAATGGCTACGCTAGTGGAAGCAACTACAGTTTTGGTGCAGTGGTGGCTTATAGTTGCAACAGGGGATTCTATATCAAAGGAGAAAAGAAGAGTACCTGTGAAGCCACAGGACAGTGGGGTGGCCGCATACCTACCTGCCACCCCGTGTCTTGTAATGAACTACCCAAAATTGAGAACGGATTTGTGGAGGTAAGAGGGTGATTAGTTGGAAATAGCTTATATTATAACTATATTATAATCTATAGATATGGAGGTACTTGGTACCTAGACCATCATGACACAAGTAGGATAGCACTGAACAGTTAATGATTCAGAAAGTAAAGTCATTTAAAAAAAAAAAAGAAATAAAGGCACTAGAAATAATGACTAGTGACTTCTGAGAAAGGATGATTAAATGGTTTGGGGTTTTTTTGTAATTTACTTTCAAAATAAAGTGTGAATATATGTATACATACATGCATTTTTCACATATGTAATATAGTATAAATGTAATATGTTCACACATAATGTGTATAGTCAATAATAACATCCATGACCAAGTATTAAAGCTATGAGCTCAGAATACAATAGGTTTAATCTTCGTGGCAAAAAGAGTATTTTGCCAGTGCCACCACCTTTAACAGTATCATCTCCTGTCATTCATCCTAAGATTTTTGTGTGCGGATGTATCTTGGCCTTGACCTAAAATTTTAATTAGAAAGGACATATTGAATTTATTACAGGAATTCTTTTGCTTTGGGTGATAGGCATGTCCCAAAAATGTTGGTTGAAGAGCACACTTCTGTTAAACAAATTTTATTTCATAGAATTGTAGAACTGTGTGACACCTTGAGAGCTTGTCTGATCCAGCCCCATATTTTCAGGCAGGTGGAGATCTAAACCATTCAGGCCCAATTATTGTCCATTGTTTCCTTTAGAGTTTCTGAGGATAGAGATTTTGTAGTCCCTTTCATTAACTCAGCCCAGTGTTTTATTCCCAAGCTGTTCAAATTTCTCCTACTTTGAAATAAGTCCATTTTGTCTTGTTCAGCCTTTCAAGCTATCCCCTCAATCAAACCCTTCATATATTTTGAATTATAAATTCTTTATATTACATAATTATTACCTACAATACATATTACATTATTATTATATACAAAATGATATATTACAAT
>CM053590.1:138515747-138551681 GCA_028646515.1 Pseudochirops corinnae
TTCAAAAGACATAATGTACCTTTATATTATCTATATAATGGTTCCTATAGTGTTAATTCTGTAGGTAATCACAATTTATAGTTTTTGCATACACACACACATGCACACACATATGTATGTATGCATGTATTTTTTTTTTCACTAGACCTGTGATTTCACTGATATATGACTATCCCAGTAAGGACCCCTCTACTAATGCAGATCAGCACTTTCTCTTCAACTTTTAGTGTTTGAGGGTAACCTAGGATATGGACTGAGAAGTTAAGGGTCTTACCTAGGATCACAGAGCCATTATGTGTCAGAGGCAGGACTTGAACCCAGGTCTTTCTCATTCCGAGGCCAGTTTTCCATCCCCAGTGCTCCATTTTTCTCTCATATGTCCACACACACATATACACACATATGTATATGTCATATATGTGTATATGTACAATATACAAGCATGTGTGTACATGTGTTATGTGCTTATAGATGTGTGTATGTATACATACACATGCTTCAAGGGCAATATAGAAATCTTTGAAGGGCTCCACGTGGTCATGAGCATTGGCTTAGCAACCTTTTGCCATACAGTCATGGGAGTATACCTTCTCTATCTTCTCCTGACCTAGTACCAATATAAAAATCACAAAATCCTTGAGTATTTTTCCATCACCTATAGACTGCACTCTGTTCTGCAGATGTTGATTATACAGGTAACTTGGGGCACATTGTAATTTATAAATCTACTCTTAAAAGCTGATATGAAATTCTGGCAAGAGAAAAAGTACCGTAACCAATATTATAACATTTGCCAGTTCTACATGTGTCAAACCACTCCCACAGAAGGCAGCATTAGGTATTTCTATCTTACAGATGAAGGAAAAAGATAATTTCCCAAGTTTCATAACAAATCAGTTAGCATTCAGTTTCCTTGCCTAAAAGGCTTCTTGAAACTGTGTCCTGATGAAAGAATACTGAGGTGCCCCAATTAAAGCTCTGGTTAATATTGTTAGTAATCAATAAATTGGATCTAAAATGCTTTTGCTAATATTGATATATTTTAAGTTAGTCAATGATTATTTGTATATGTCACTTTTTTTCTTAATAACTAGGTACTAAAGGCAGCAAGAATGAGAATTTCTGCCCCATCCTCCAGACCTACCTGAGAGATGGCCTATGTATCAAATTGACAGCTTTTATAGCGCAAAGTTTGCACTTTTGAAGTTATGTATTTGTTTTGTCTAAGATCAGTTTTGACATTGTCTTGGAAAATTTGAATTACGTAGTTTGCTTAGCAATTTCTTTCCATGGTTGCATTGCTCAATGATTAAAAAAGGCATTTATTGGGTGGCTAGGTAGCACAGTGAATAGAGCACC
The DNA here is from genome assembly GCA_028646515.1 of Pseudochirops corinnae. Classification (NCBI taxonomy): domain Eukaryota; kingdom Metazoa; phylum Chordata; class Mammalia; order Diprotodontia; family Pseudocheiridae; genus Pseudochirops; species Pseudochirops corinnae. Next base: position 138,517,107 of record CM053590.1, read on the forward strand.
GGCCCTGGAGTCAGGAGGACCTGAGTTCAAATCTGGCCTCAGACACTTAACACAAAACTAGCCATGTGACCTTGGGCAAGTCACTTAACCCCAATTGCCCTGCCTTCCCCCCTCCAAAAAAAAAAAGGCATTTACTGAATACCTACTGTGTACCCAGTACCATGCTAGTTGCATAATGTGAATGACTTACCTGTTCCAGTTTCCTGTTGCTATTTTTACCTTTTAATTTTAAAAAATAGAGCACAATATTTAGAAAATGTTCTAAATATCCTGGCTTGCATGGTCCATTTTCCTTGTGGGCATTTTAATTTCACTATCACTTGGGTATTTTCTTCTCAATGAATAAGATTATCTGATTCACCATGATTACACTTTTGGCTACATTTTCAAACATGCCCTATTGTTTTATCCCCCATTATACAGCACTCAACTGGGAAGGTCTTCGAAAGTGAAGTGAGGTATCAGTGTAATCCAGGATACAAGATGGTGGGGAGTCCTATATGTGTCTGCCAAGCCAATCGCCAATGGTATTGTGAATCTCCTCCAACCTGCATTCCCCTCAGTTGTGGGAAACCTCCATCTCTCCAGAATGGCTATATCAGAGGAGAAAACTTTGAGGTGGGATCCAAGGTTCAGTTTTTTTGTGATGATGGTTATGACCTTATAGGAGATGCTTCTTGGACATGCCAGAAATCAGGGAAGTGGAACAAAAAGCCCAACCAAAAATGTGTACCAGCCCAGTGCCCAGATCCACCCCTGCTGGAAAATCAACTTGTATTAAAGGAACTGGCTCATGAAGTTGGTTTGGTGCAGTTTTCCTGTAAAGAGGGTTATATCCTCCAAGGACCCTCTATCTTGAAGTGCTTGGTGTCACAACAGTGGAATGGCTCTTTTCCTTTTTGTAAGATGGTACTTTGCCTCCCACCTCCACTCATTTCCTTTGGTGTTCCTGAATCTTCCCCTGCTCTTCATTTTGGAAGTGTTGTCAAGTATTCCTGTGTAGATGGGTTTTTCATGAGAGGGGATTCCACTACCTCTTGCCAAGCTGATGGCACATGGAGCACTCCACTGCCAGAGTGCATCCCTGTTGAATGCCCCCAGCCTGAAGAAATCCCCAATGGCATCATAGATGTGCAAGGTCTTGCTTACCTCAGCACAGCCTTGTACACATGTAAACCTGGCTTTGAATTGATGGGAAACATGACCATCCTTTGTGGAGAAGATGGCCACTGGCTTGGAGGAAAACCAACTTGTAAACCCATCGAGTGTCCAAAGCCCCGAGAGATTCAAAATGGCAAACTTTCTTACACAAACCTCCATTATGGACAAACCATTTCATACTCATGTGATCGAGGTTTTAGCCTTGAAGGACCAAAAACTCTGATGTGTTTAGAGACAGGGGATTGGGATGTAGCTGTTCCATCCTGTAGTGCTATTTATTGTGATCCCCCACAACCTATTGAAAATGGCTTTGTGGAAGGAGCAGACTACAGCTATGGTGCCATGATTATCTACAGCTGTTTCCCAGGATTCCAGTTGATGGGTCATGCCATGCAAACCTGTGATGAGTCAGGGTGGTCTAGCTTTATACCAACATGTCTTCCCATAGACTGTGGTCTTCCTCCCCATATTGATTTTGGAGACTATGTGAAAGTAAAAGGACAAGAAGGATACTTTGATCAAGAAGATGATGATATGGAAGTCCCACACCTTACTCCTTACCCTCCTCATTCACTTAGTCCAATGGACAGTACCCAGAAAAACATGAAAGGCTCTACAGTTACACAGATACCAAACTTTTTATATGGTACTCTAGTTTCATATTCTTGTAACCCTGGACATGAGCTTTTGGGTAATCCTATGCTGATTTGCCAGGAAGATGGGACTTGGAATGGCAGTGCTCCTGCCTGCATGTCAATAGAATGTGACTTGCCTAGTCAGCCAGAGAATGGCTTTTTGCATTTTACTGAGAACACAATGGGCAGTGTAGTACATTACAGCTGTAATCGAGGGCATGTGCTGGTGGGCTCTAGTGAAAGACTTTGTCTGTCAAATCGACAGTGGAGTGATACTGCCCCACATTGCGAGGTAATTTCATGCAATAAGCCAAACCAACTAATGAATGGATCTATTCAAGGAGGAAATTACACATACCTGAGTGTATTACATTATTCATGTAACCCTGGGTATGAGCTGAATGGCTCCAACAGAAGAACATGTCAGGAAGACAGTCAGTGGGATGGGAATGAACCAATTTGTATCCCTGTGGCCTGTGGTCCACCCCCAGTTTCAGAGAACAGCCAGGTGAGTGGGGATGAGTACACATTCCAAAAGGAGGTTGTGTATACTTGCAGTGAAGGATTTCTGCTCGAAGGGTCTAGGAACCGAGTTTGCCTGGCCAATGGGAGCTGGAGTGGAGTCACTCCAGTCTGTGTGACTATCAAGTGTCCTGCACTATCACAGATTGTCAATGGAGAAGTGAGTGAACTAGAACACAGCTTTGGGAAGGAAATAGGTTTCCACTGTCATGAAGGCTATGTCTTGCATGGTACCACAAAGCTAACCTGTCAGGGCAATGGCACCTGGAATGGAGAGGCACCTCTCTGCAAACCAGTCAACTGTGGCCCCCCTGAAGATCTCTCCCATGGCTTCCTAAATGGTTCCTCTTTTTCTTTTGGAGACTACATAGAGTATGTGTGCTTTCCTGGTTATGAGCTCCAAGGCTCTCCTTTGAGACAGTGTCTTTCTAGTGGCTTCTGGAGTGGTAGTCCCCCTTCTTGCCTGCCCTGTGACTGTCCTGTGCCCCTGATTCAAAATGGGCTCATTGTTGGGGAAGATTTCAGCTGTGGAAAAGTTGCCCAGTTTCAATGCCTTGAAGGCTTCAAGCTCCTGGGGCCTTCTGAAATTACCTGTGAGGCAGCCGGGCAGTGGAGTGCTGGCTTTCCACTCTGTGGGCGCGTTTCTTGTGGTCCACCACCAACAATCTTAAATGCATTCATCAATGGGAGCAGTTCCCTGGAGGAGAACGCAATAACCTACAGTTGTGTGACTGGCTATGTCATGCAGGACAGAGCTGAATTGGTTTGCACAGAGAAAGGGACATGGAGCGAGCCCTACCCAAGCTGTGAGCTCCTCTCCTGTGGACCACCACCTTCTGTAGCTAATGCAGTGGCAACTGGAGAGGCACACACTTATGGAAGCAAGGTAGAGTACAGGTAAGGTAGCCAATCTACAGCAGGGATTCTTAACTTTCATTGTATCATAGACATCTTGGGCAATCTGGTAAAGCCTAGAGATCCCTTCTTCAAATAATGTTTTTAACATGCATATGATAAAATATCTAAAATTACAAAGGAAACCAATTGTATTGAAATACAACTATGAAAAATAAATTTACATCACAGACCCCAAGGTTAAGAACCCCTGCTCTAAAGTCTCTAAGAGACATAAGCAGGAAAAATTTAAAGGGAAAATAAACAACAGGTTTTCAAATATCAGCTATTATGAAATGAATGTGTTACCAATAAAGTCAACAAGCAATTATTTAATGCCTAGTATGTGTGATTCACTGTGTTAAAGACTGGGGGACACAAGGAAAAGTCAATGATACCCTCTAAGGCTTGGCCTTATGAACTCCAGAGTTTTTAGAACAATAGCTTACATTTTTATGATACACAGAGTACTTATCCCATATCAACTCCATGGGCTAAGTAGTAATAATAGGGACCAGACCTCTCATTTCATTGGTATAGGGAACTCCCAGGTGAGAAAATTCCCTCTTCCAACACAGCTTAGCAACTTTTCATCTCAGGAAGTTGCCTAGAGCACTGACAGGATGTGTCAGAGGCAAGACTTGTACCTAAGTTTTACTGGTTTCGAAGTCAGCGCTCTAGCCATTACACCACAGTGCCTCCATGGGATAGGTAATACAAGTAGTATTATCCCCATCTGAGATGTTTGAACATTTGTCCAAGGTCATACAGAGAGTGATAGGGCCTGGAGTAGAACTCAGGTCCTCTAAATTCCAAATCTGCCATTTTCCTCCACTAAAGTGACCCATGCTTGGCTTCGTCCTACCCAGAATTGCTAAATAGCCATTATATTGTTTGGAATTCCATCCAAAATTCCATCCAGTTATTTCTAAAATGTAACAATGTCTAATAACAATCATCATTATTGTCATAATATATTGATTGGGAGATCAGCTCTTCATGGGCTTTGAAAGAAGTTGAATGATGGTGGAGAGCATTGATTAGAATTGAGAATTATTGTGGGGTTTGCTTGGGGCATAGGAGAAAGGGAAGACCAATGGGATTATAGGATTTAGAGCTGGAAATAGCCATAGAAATTATCTAATCCAAATTTGTTATTTCATGCAGGGGAAAACTAAAGTCTAGAGCAATTAGGCAGCTTACCTGTATAAGAAGTTGTAATACAGTAAAGAGAATTCTGACTCTGGATTCAAAACACCTGGGTTTAACTTAACACTTAATATCTGTGACCATGGTCAAATCAGTATATCTTTCTGGGCCTCCATTTCCCCAATGCCTCTGAATACTCTTTCAACTCTAGGTCTGTGATCCTATGATCTGTCTGAAACCACATAAGAAATTAGAAAGAGGGGGCAGCTAGGTGACATTAGTAAATAGAGCACCAGCCCTGGAGTCAGGAGGATCTGAGTTCAAATCCAGCCTCAGACACTTGACATTTACATAACTGTGTGACCTTGGGCAAGTCACTTAACCCCAATTGCCTTGCCTTCTCTCCTCCAAAAAAAAAAAAAAAATAGAAATATGAAAGAGAACCAGGGTTTCAATGTAAGACTTCTGACTCCAAATCAGAGCTCTTTCCACTCTTTCCAAGATAACTCTCTGGTTCTGAAGCTGAGTGTCAAGGAAGATTTGGTGCCAGAAATATGGAAATTGGGAAAACAGGACAAGTGCTGGGGTAAAGATGGCAAGTTTCATTTATATGTATTGAATCTGAGATGTCAATATAACACCTAGTGGAGCTGTCCAGCAGGTAGTATGATATACTAGAAAAAAAAACCACAGAATTTAGAAGATTTGGGACTTGGGTTCAAATCCTGATCATATGCCATAACAATTCTGTGATTTTGATCAAATTGTGTCTTAGCCTATCCAGGTCTTAAGTTTCTTTATCTGTATGTAAATGGATAAAAAAAATACTAATAGCTACCTACCTCACAAGGAGGTTATAAAGTGCTTTGAAAACCTTAGTTGTAAGTTGTTATAATAAACGTGGAGCTAAAACTCACAGGACAGATTTTTCAGGTTTGTAGATCTAAAGGTCAGCAGCAAAGAGATAAAACTGATGTGTGTAAAGGAGTGTACTCACTAAGTGAGAGAGGATGGGGGGGAGAAAAGGTCAAGGACAGGGCCTTCATGAATACCTGCATTTGGGGATGGGAAAAGGAAGGTGAGACCAAGAAGACTGTCTCTAATAGGCAGGAAAAGAAGCAAGAGAGACTAATGTCACAGAAGCCAAAGGAGAAGAGAGCATCAGTTAAAAATATCAATTCAGGAAAGTCAAAGAAGATGAAGAGCAGGAAAAGGTCTTTGTATATGATGACTAAGAGATCATTTTAAGTAGACATCTTGCTACCATGATGGGGGTGGAAGCCCAATTCTAAGCATTTGAAAAATGAGTGCATAGTGATAAAATGGAGGCAGCAAGTAAAAATGATGTTTTTAAAAGTTTGACTGTGAAAAGAAAGAGTAAATTTGGATAATGGTTTATAGGGGTAGAGGAGTCAGTGGAAGGATTTTTTTAAAAAAACAAAGGTCAGAGGAGAGGAAAAGTAGAGAGAGGGAAAGTGAAGATTAGGGAAAGATAAATAAATGAAGCAAAGACCTGGAGGATACAGGAAGAGAAGGGCTCAAGGGTGCAACTGAAGAAGTCAATCTCAACATAGAGGAGAATCTCATTCTCTGAGACTAAAGGGAAAAAGGTGACACTAAGGGTAAAGATCTTGAGAGGTTTTCAGGTGGAGTAGGCAAGAGGGAATTAATGACAGATGGCCTAGTTTTATCAGTAAAATAGGAGGTAGAGTCATCTACAAATAGAGGGGCATAAGGTAGAAATAGGGGCTTGTGGAGGGATAAAAAAAGATTTGAAACAGCTGCCATGGAGAATGGAGTAGTGAGTCATTCAGAGATGAATAGAAGAGCAGCCAAGGAACTTTGAGGGTAAGTCGAGGTGACTTAACCCAGATGGCATAAGTAATTAAAGATCACCTGTGGGAATATTTGGGAGATAGTCTTGGGGAAACTGTTGGCTTGTTTTCTTGGCAAACCTAGTATCTTTTTCATACACGCGTGCACACACACACACACACACACACACATATTCAAGTAGGTAACTTGTAGTCAAACTCATGGAAAACATCTAACACAACGTTATAACCTTAAGTTTTTAAAAAGAAAAGCTATTAAAATATTCTCAATGGATAGTTGTTGTTCCACACCCCCAAATCAAATAAAGATGCCTTCAAATTTTGTTATAATTAGTCAACTTTTCATAAGCCTACTGGCTTATTCCTTATTTATCTTGAGATTTTTTTTTGATTATCATTAAGAATCGATGGTATTCAAAACCTGCAGAGAAATCAAAGAGAGTAAAGATGGAAAAACAACATCAGTTAGGAGATTTTGAGTGAGCAGTTTCCTTACGGTGGTAGGTTTGAAAATCATATCAAAATAGCAGATGATAATTTGTGGAAACGGCAGGGACAAATGTCTGTAAGAACAGGGAGATCTCAGCATGTTTCTAGATAGCAAAAAAAGGAGTCACTAGGTTAAGAGAAAAATCGAAGATGTGAGTAAGAAAAGATGTCTGGCAGGGTAAGCTCCCCAAGAAGACAACTCCTTTAACAATCTGAATACATATTTAATCAACCACTGGAACCACACATTGACATGTTGTCTCATGCATCTGCAGTAACTTCCTCACCTTACTTTGCTGGTTTCTTCCTTTCTGCCTAGAAATCTGTTCAGGTATCATTAGTCCTAATTTTTTTAAAATGCCATTTCTGACCTTTCAGTCCAGTCAGTGAATAAACATTTATTAACTAGAGTGCCAGGCACTGCACTATGTTGAGCATACGAGCAAAGGTGAGATACAGTGTTATTCTTTTTTTGCTTTTTTTTTTGGAGGGGGGAAGGTAGGGCAGTTAGAGTTAAGTGACTTGCCCAAGGTCACACGCCTAGTTTTTGTGTGTGTATGTTAAGTGTCTGAGGCCAAATTTGAACTCAGGTCCTCCTGACTCCAGGCCTGGTGCTCTATTCACTGTGCCACTTAGCTGTCCCTACAGTTGTTATTCTTGAAGAACTCATAGTTTAATAGGGGGGATATAATATAAAAATAACTATGTTTAACAAACAAGCTAGCTAACAGGATGAACTGGAAGTGATTAACATAACAAAAGCAGTCAAATTAAGAGAGATCTAGAAAGGCTTCTTAGTGTAGAAGTTGGGATTTTTCTTGGGACTTTAAGGAAACCAAAAGTCAGAAGTGAAGAGGAAGCGGATTCCATGCATTGGAGTGGGGCAGCCAGTAAAAATGCCTACAGTTGGAAGATGAAGTATCATGTTTGAGGAACAGCAAGGAAGCCAATGGCACTAGATCAAAGAGTATGTGGAGGTAGTGTAGGGTATAAGAAGCCTGGAAGGGGGCTTGGAACACCAGAGGATTTCATGTTATTTCTTGCAGGTAATAGGGAGTCATTGGAGTTTATTGAGTAAGGGGGTAGTAACAAGGTCAGATCTGTACTTCAGGAAGATCACTGACAGGCGAGTGGTAAATGGGCAGACCAACCAGCAGGTTATCTCAATAGTTCAGGCATAAGGTGATGAGAGCCACTCACTACCTTGGCAATGTCAGAGAAGAGAAGGTAAATGAGAAAAATGTTATAAAGTTGAAATTGACAGGATTTGGCAACAGATGGGAGTGGTAATGAAAGAGTGAGGGGGCAACTTGATGGCACAGTGGATAGAATGCCAGGCCTGAAGTTGAAGATAACACCTAGCTTGTGAATCTAGGGGACTGGGAGGATGGTACTACCCTCGAAATAATAGAGAAGTTTGGAAGAAGGGAGGGATGGAAGGTAAAGACAATGAGTTCAGTTTCAGACAGGTTGAGTTTAATATATCTATAATTCAAGATATGTAATAGGCAATTGGAGAGGTTAGAGCTGGATAAATAGATTTAAACGTCATCAGTACAGCGATGATTGAATCCATGTGAGCTGATGAGATCATCAAACCAGACTGTATAGAGAGTGAAAAGGGTCCTAGACAGAGCTTTGTTGGACACACTGCTAGAGGGTGTGACCTGGATGAAGATCCAGCAAGTGAGACTGCAAAGGAGCAATCAGATAGATAGGAGGCGAACCAAGAGAGTAGCCCATCCCTTTCCTTGCTTTTACTGTTAAATTCCTTTAACAAGTTGTCTCTTCTGATTCATTCCCCTCTCAAGACCCTCTCTCATTCTTACTGTTAAGCTTCTTGTCTTGGTGTTTGAATTAAAATGTTCTTTTAAAGCTTATCAATGGCTTTCTAAACTGCAGATGCAGTGCTACTTTCTACTAATTATCTCCTATTTGTCCTGTATATAGCTTACTTTGTATACACTTGTTGGCAGGTTTTCTCCGCCCATTAGATTGTAAGTTCCTTGAGGACAGAGACTGTCTTTTGCCTCTTTTTGTATCCACCATACTTAGCACAGTTCTTGGCACAAAGACAGCACTTAATAAATGTTTATTGATTAACCATTCTTCATCCTTCTGATGAAGGATCCTTCTCTTCAGCTGCTGATGCTACTAACCCTAACTATATATGCTCTTATCTCTCAACCTTATATATTTATCTCTTATATACTTATATATCTTATATTCTCTTGGTTTTACTCCTCATCTGTAATTCTTCTGTCATTTTGCCCGTCTAGCCCTTTAATGTCAGTACCCACCAAAGCTCTATCCTTAGCCATTTTCTCTTCTCTCTTGTTCTTTGTCCTTTGGCAGTCTTATTTATTCTCATAGCTTTAAAGATCATCTCTGTGCAGATAGGTGCTAAATCTGGGTTGGTCTCCCATCTTAGCCTCTCTCTTCTGAGCTCCAGAATCTCATCTCCACCTGACTACAAGAAATCTCCTACTGCATGTCCCATCTCAAAGTTAACAAGTTCAGAACCAAGTTCACTCTTTGCCCCCCTTAAATCTTTTCCTCCTCCTCACTTCACTATTTCTGTCAGTATCACTAGCATTCAACTAGTCTCTTATGTTTTTCATTTCCCTTCACTTCTCAGGTCTAATCAGCCCATATCATTACCATTTCTACAACATTCCTCAGCTCCATCTTTCCTTCTTTATCACTTCTTCCACCACCCTTCTTCTAGAGACCCATATTGTCACTTCCCTGAACTAGTGTCCTTATAGAGCCTTTAGTTTCTCCACTTTCTCTTCCATCCTTTATGCTTCTTGGGTACTGATTTGGTTCTATCACTTCTCTGTTAAAAATCTCCAGTGATGCCCTTATTGCCTGCCATAAAAATAAATAAATTCAAACCCCTCTTCCTGGCATTCAAGGTCCTCCACAGCTTAGCAACATTCTACCTTTCCAACCTTACTAAATATTGATTCCCACCAATACCACCACTCTACTATAGGTCACACCAAAAAACTGCCTATCCCTCATACTTACATTGCACTCTCACATCTCTGTGTCCTTCTTCAGTCTGTGTCATGTGCCTGGAATGCTTTTTTTCCATCATTTGCTTGTTGAATTTCTACCCATTCTTTAAAATTCAACTCAACTACCACTACTTTCAGGAAATCTTCCTTGATCCCCTGGTTGGTAACAATCCTTGATCCTAAGCTTGGTGCTTTGTTTTGTAACACCCTGCTGCACTTACCATGTAATATTGTATATGATAGCTGTCTGTGTTGATTTCTTGTCTTCCTATTAGACTATACGTTCCTTGAGGACATATAGTCTTATATAAATATTGTGTCTTCCCCAATACCCAACAAGGTGTTTTACACACTATAGGCACTCAAACATTTTTATTTTCAATTTCACACTAAATACTGAAATCACCTACAAAACTGATAATGCCCCATGGTAAAAAGTGTTCCTTAAATGCTCCATTTGTCTAACTTACCCCTTCCAGAGTTTGTGAAATTAGTTTCCTTTGAAAGGTCTAAGCTTGGAGCTTAGCTTGACCTCTGAGGGACCATAGGCTATATTTGGAGTGAAAATAGATCTGCTTAACTTGACTAATGTGAAAATATGTTTAATAGGAATGTATATGTAAAGTCTATATCAGATTGTAGGCCGTCTTGGGGAGGAAGGGGAAAAATTCAAAACTTAAGGAAGTAAATGTTGAAAACTAAAAATAAATAAATTAAATTTAAAAAAAAAAAAGGAAGAAAATAGATCTATCTATCAACCAAGGAAATAAACAAAAAAGATGGTAATGTTAATAATGTTGAAAGCAAAAGCTTGCTTTGAATAAGCCATAATATGGATGTTTGTGCACTTACAGTTATACTTGACAAAGTATCTTCTGGCTTCCAGTTTTGACATTTGTTGTCCTCAGGAGATATGCCAAATGAAAAGTTCTTTCTTTGACCTCTTGCAAAATTAGTTATTGTTAAGAGATAGACCATAAACAACATTCTCTCTCTCCTCCCTCTCTGTTGTTATACTTTCATTTTTATTTCAGGTGTCTGGAAGGTTATGTGATGGCGTCAGATATAGATACATTGACTTGTCAGAAAGATGGCCATTGGTCACCTGACAGTATCTCCTGTATTCCTAAGAAATGTTCCCTACCAACAGATATGGACAAGATACTTGTTCTTGGTCACGAGTTCAGTGTGAATAAACAAGTTTCTATATCATGCATAAAAGGATACACTTTGGAGGGAGCTAACACTTCAACATGTCAGGTAAGACTTTACTTCCTAAGAGCAAACTGCACTGCTTATTCATACACTGACATGTAGCTACTATCCTGGTGTCTTGTAAAGGATTCAAGATTTTATTTACATAAATACTATAACAAAATGATCTTTCTAATCCAAAAGTTGATTACTTGACATCTCAAGTGCAAGGGGTCAATGTACAAAGTGTTCCAACACCTCTTCATCAAATCTCCAGTGATTCCTTATATCACTTCCCAACAAAGCTCGCATGTCATTGCTTGTAATCTGGCACCTCTTCAGCCTTATCTCGTATTACTACCCTCTCTGCACTATGACCAAAATGGTCTATCCTTTGCTCCCTAAAAATGCCCTGTCTTTATTTATCTGGTACCTAGAACGTCTTCTTTTCTCCCCACCTGACTTTTCTCTCTTGAATTCCTATGTATTCTTTAAAGCCCAACTCAAATGTTACTTTGCCCATGAAGTCTTTCCTGATCCCCTGTGGATGTTCATATCTCCCCCCCTTAAACCAAACAAAAAACTTTTTTTGCATCTTTCAAATGCACTTATCAAATAAGGCTCTTTATGTTAATCTATTCTTGTATTTTATTTCCTTACTAGACTATAATTATAATCATAATTTACATTTATGTAGCACTTTGAAGTTTAAAAAATGCTTTTATATTATTATTTTACTTAATCCTCACAACAACCCTATGAGGTAGGTGCTGTTATTATTCCTGGTTTGCAGATGAGGAAATTGAGACTAAGAAAGGTCACATGGTTTCCTGGAATCACAGAGTTAGGATGCTTCAAAGGCAGGACTTGTACCAGGTCTTCCTGTCTCCAAAGATCAGCCCTCACCCACTAGGCCATGCTGCTTCTTACCTTGCACATAACAGGCACTTAATAAATATTTATTGAATTGAATTGAATTCTAAACCATACCATAATTTGAGACCTTACAAACGGGATCTTTCTTCCTTTTATGTAATGTATACATATATATGTAACCATTATATTTAGCCATCCTGAAAGTTTTTGCATAGTAAGATAACTTTGATTTTTATTTATACCAAACATCAAAGATTTCATTTATACAGGCTTTTGTTGTGCTAAAGAACACACCTCTTAGTGCTTTGTTGACAGAATCTTCATTGAAAACTGACTTTTTTAAGTTAAAAATTAAATTCAAAACACATTTGTAGAACATATTTGCATAGGGCGCAGTACTGAGCTCTAGGGGAGATAAGAAGATAATGCTGGACAGAGTTCCTGACACAGTCCAGTAGGGGAAACAAGATATGTACATATCTCTAATACAAAGGAAACTATGATAAGTACAAAGGAGAGGTCCAGCAAAGTGCTGTAAGAAATTGGAGGAGGGAGAGATCATGTCCAGCCGGGAAGTAATCAGGTAAAGTAGCCACTCCACACCCATCCCTGTTTGCCATCATGTCATCACTTCTATCGGTAACATGCACGATGGTCCATGTCTGCTGACGTTTGCTTTTGTTATCTCTTTTTCACTTAGCTCAATGGCGCTTGGGATCCATCATTCTCTGATGCATCTTGCACTCCAGTTTCTTGTGGGAAACCTGAAACTCCAGAGCATGGGCTTGTAGTTGGCACAGAATACAGCTTCAAAAGCACAGTTATTTACCAGTGTAAGGCTGGCTATGAGTTAGAGGTAAGCCAAGAGGTATATTTGGTTCTTTACATTCATCGGGCAGATGTTTTACTAATGTTGACATGGGAGATCTTCACTATCTTTTATCCCAAGTTTGTTCCTAATAGAAGCTTTTCTTATTTTAGAAAATAAGATCAAAACTCCCACTAAAGTCAATGAAGATTTCTTATAATGAGTAGAAATACTCAACCCCTAATTTTCACTTAACAAGGTTGAGTGACTTGCCCAGGGTCACACAGCTAGTAAGTGACTGACGCCAGATTTGAACTCAGGAAGATGAATTTTCCTGACTCCAGGAGCAGCACTCTATCTACTGTGCTAGCTAGCTAACAACAACCAAAACAACAACATGTTGAAAGGAAAATTCTTCATTTGAGCTTTCACCCTGAATAACTAGCAAACTTAGAACAAAGAGTATTAAAAAGATTTTATTATAAGTATGTCAGTGGCTGATCACTGGAAAACAGCAATGGGGGGACAGCTTTTATGGGTAACTTTAAGATAATCCAGATAGGTCGACCTCAATGAAAGAGGTAGGGTCCTTGAATCTTAGCTCCTCCCAAAGGTAGCAAGAACATGGCAAAGAGCAGTTAATACAACAACTGCAGACTTGGTGTCTCCTTCCCTACTAGAGCCTTCCCCAACACTACATAATAAGCAGGTCTGGGAACAAGGGGTAACTGAATCAATATAACTTAACAAACATCTTCTGAAGAAGAGATTCTTAACCTGGGCTTCATAGACCAAAAAGGATCTTGCAGCAGCAAGCACCCTAGCATACCCAGGATGACTGCTAGCACAGGTTCTTTGATCTGCTTTTCTAAAGGAAAGCAACTGAGAAAGGGGTTAAGATCTTACTTTAATCAAACATATATCATTTACCTAGTTCAGGGGGAAAAGTCAGCACCCTGAACTTCAGAGAAAACAAACAGGTTATAAGTAGACAAAAAATACAGACAGAGAAAATAACACAGTTCAACAGATCAACAGACAGGGCTTCTAGCTGTCTGACCATCACATAAATACAGTTACTTGCCAGAGAGAGAAGCACCAAAATCTGGGTTTTCAAAGGGGGGGGGCGCAGGGGAAGGGGAAGGGAGAGGGCCCTCAACAGCTACCCAGAGTCTCATTTGGCCAAATCACACAACTCTTCCCAAAGTGAGCCCCAAAGTGAAACCTCACATCAGAGTATATATAGCCTTCTCCAGGGCCAGAGAATGTCACAACCTTCATGACCCACTGCCCAATCACAAAGTAACAAGGTATGGATGTTCCTGAAAAACAGCCTCCCACCAACCACAGGCTTATTGTGACCACATTCAGCATATTAGGGGGTAGAGTATATTTTCAAATCAGGGAAGGTCCTCAAATTCATTTAGGCCTATCAAGGGGCAGGGAAGATCTTCAAATTCCCATTCCCATTACAGTCTGTGAGTAGATTTTAGGGTATCTGTGAAATTGAATAGGGAAAAAAAAATCCCATCATGATTTTTCCGTTCAATTAAATAAACAATTTGTTAAGTTTCTACTATGTGCCAGGCACTGTGCTAAGCACTGGGAATACAAATAAGGAAAAGGAAAATAGTTCCTGCCTTCAATGAGCTTAGAATCTAATGGAGAAAGACAACACAGAAAAGGAAGCTAAAAAGAGGGGCAAGACACCAGAGGGTAGTGGCATAGGGGCATGATGTTCTATGGAGTCAAAACTAAGCAGAGCTGCTGATGGGAAATGGGAAGTTAGCTGCAAAGGTAACACTCTGTTTTCACTAACCTCCAGTTTTCTTTGTAATCCCATTATTTTATACGTTTTATTTTATTTTATACATTTAAGTACATTATTCTGAGGAAGAGTCCACAGGCTTCAGAGGGGTCTATGACACAAAAAAGGTCAAGAACTGAGGGAGTTTGAGGGTTCAGGGCCCCCCCTCCCCAAGACCAGAATACTGATCAGAGTCATCTGGAATGAATTCACAGACTCAAGCATTCTTTAAGTCAAGGTGGCAAAGATTTTTTTGTTACACTTTTTTCAAACAACAGCAAGAGTTCTTAGAGAACCTGTGACCAAATATACTAATTAGGTGATTCAGGGTGGGATTAGGGAGTGGTTAAAGAGTGGTCAGTTCTTAAAGGAACATGTAATTTTAGTATCTACTGTGCAGGTATTTTACCCAGAGTTCACTGAGAAACATCCAAGGTCAGGCTCCGGGGAGGTGTGGTTTTTAAGCCTGCAACATCACTAAGTCAACTAGCAGTCAGGGCTGACTAAGGAATGCCCAATCTGCCACTCATCAATGTCTTGTTAGACAAGATAGATATAGGGAGCATACATATGTCTAAGACTAAGATACAGGTAATGAGGAGTCCAGGATGCATATAACAAGGAAGGGAGTTGGTATAGACAGCCCAGTGGGTGCTGAATATCTTTATGACCTAGTGCAAAGCCATCTCAAACTAATAATTCCTACAGGTGCAGTTTGCTACTGTACCAGAGAGAGAGAGAAGTGTTTTGCTGGGGACTACTCATGAATAAGTAGTAGGCATAGTGTCACTGGGTTGGCAGAGAAACTGCCAGGGACAGTGTTTTGAGGCTCAGGAGAATTATGATCTTGAAATTAGAGTCCAAGCACCCCATCAGAACCTCTATTCCAAAACTACTTGACAAGCAAGAGAGCGGTAAAAGTGAGAGCCTAAGGAGCAACAACCAAGAGAATAAAATGGATGGCTATCATCTTAATGAGACGCAGCGTGGCATAGGCCAGGAAGTCTTGGGTTCAAGTTCCATCTACGAGCCATCCCCTATACTGGCCATGTGACCTGGACAAGTCACTTGATCTCTCAAACTGTGCTCTAGGCAGCCCCCTCAAACAGTTGCACAGAACATAGCAGTTGTCCTTTGGTAAAAGGAGTCTCTTTGCCCAGAAGTCCCCTGTGCTAATGAAATCACTCATCTACTTCCTATCCCACTCCTCTAGAAATTTCGATCAATCAGCATTTATTAAGCCCCTGTTATATGCCAAGCTTTATTGAATTGAAAGACAACTGTCTAGGAGGAAAATGCCAAGAAGTGAAAAATAAAGAAAGGAAGTCTCTGAGCACTCAAAATAGATCTCACAAAGCCATTCACTCAGGATCATGACCATTTCTCACAGGAACACTCTTCATTTCCCTGCTTAGAGTCTATTTACTCCTCTTTTATATTTAATTCTACCTCATTTATTCATCTAATTTGCCAGCCCACAATAGATTAATGATAATGAATTATAAACTGGGTGCAGAGAGAGGACTAATGTGGGCAAGTATACTGACAACGGCTATGTTGTCATGACTATGACAGGCATACATCTGGAAGAGTTTCATAGACTTTGTCTCCTTCAATGTTCTGTTAAAAAAAATGGAGGGGCAGCTGGGTGGTGCAGTGAATAGAGCATCGACCCTGGAATCAGGAGGACCTGAGTTCAAATCTAGCCTCATACGCTTGACACTTACTAGCTGTGTGACCTTGGAAAACTCACTTAACCCCAATTGCCTTATCTTTCCACCTCCAAAAACCAAAATAAAAACCAAAGAAAAATGACTCACAAATAGAATCTTTTGTCTTGTGGTTGGTTGGTTGGTTGTTGTCCTTTGTTCTAGAAGAGGACCAAAATGGCATCACTATACTAGAATCAGGTTTCAGTGTGTCTGACTGTGGCTGATCGGACCAATAGGAGCTCAGAATGATCTACCACAGGTCGGGCACAAACAGCCCACATGAACACGGGGCGGATTCTCCAAATCCGCGCATCCTGCATTTCCTTTGAGCTGTTTCAATTCTGCTCTGCTCATAGAGCACGGCACCTTGTTTTGTGAAGGTGAAGAGAGTTCCTTACCCTTGTATGATAAAGGTCTACATTTGGAAACATTCCAGCGAAGGCTTCTTAAAGTCTTACCCCAACCTCCTATTCCTCATAATCAATTTTGGTACCAACTCAATTGTGGTAAGGTTTCAACCTCAAAACTGTTTCTACGTGTTTAGATGAGGCAGCTAGGTGGCACAGTGGATCGAGCGTCAGACCTGGAGTCAGGAAGACGTGAGTTCAAATGTGACTTCAGACACTTACTAGCTGTGTGACCCTGGGCAAGTCACTTAATCCTGCTTGCCTCTGCTTGTTTCCATTTCCTCATCTGTAAAAATGAGGAGGAAATGGCAAATCACTCCAGTTGCTTTGCCAAGAAAACCTCAAAGAGCTGGACACAAGTGAACAATGAAACATTTAAATGTTATCTTTCTTCCTATAGATAGGTGGATTTTTTTCCTTTGCCTCGTAGTGACTTTCTGCTTTGCTTCACAGGGTCACCCTGAACGTATCTGCCAGGAAAACAAACAATGGAGTGGAACTATCCCTCTCTGCAAAAGTGAGTTTTGAAAATTACCTTCTGTCCTCAAATCCTGATCTTAAATCATAATTTGGTCTACTTTGGCACTGAGGCTTCTCTGGTGGAGAAAGAATGTGAAGTCATCCCACGTGAAGCTCAGCTGCCATCATGCCTTTTATAAAGCAGGCAAACTTCAAAGATTTCTGTCTTACATTCAGTATTGTGAACTATACTAACATAGCTCTTCCTTAGAAGGCACAGTAACTTTTACTATTATTATTACTTCAGATCCAATTGATAAATTAAGATGCTTTGTGCAAGGTCTCAGAGTAAGTAAAATTCATCAGATATATGGTGGCGATCAATGGCAAGCAGGAAAGAACTCAAGTTTTTTACCATATCTTTTCTTTTTAATTTTAATATCAGTATTTTGTGGGCTTTAATTGTTTTCAGTTATATTTTGTTACAAAGATAAAGTTCCCTACCTGATTTGTAGGGGCAGCTAGGTGTCACAGTAGGTAGAGCTTGGGGCCTGGAGTCAAAAGGACCCGAGTTCAAATGTGGCCTTGGATACTAGTTGTGTGACCCTGGGCAAGTCATTTAACCCTGTTTGCCTCAGTTTCTTCATCTGTAAAATGAGCTGGAGAAGGAAATGGCAAACCATTCCAGGTTCTTTGCCAAGAAAACTCCAAATGGGGTCATGAAGAGTTGGACATGACTAATCAACAAAACTGTAACTTGATTTGTACCAAGTTGAAATGTTGGGGTTTCTTTAGCAGTCATAAATGAGCTTTTTTTCTCCACAGTCATAGCTCTAGTTCAGTCTGAAAAAAATTGAGCTATTTATTTTGCAGAGCTGCAGGGCTTTTCTCCTTCATTCAACAAGTATGCATTAAATGCTCACCATGTGCCTGGCATAGAAAAACAAAATACAGAAGTCCCCGCCCGCAAGGAGTTCTATTTTGAAACTTTTCCTGAAGATCAAGGGTATGCTGTGGACCCCAGAAGCCATAGAAAATGATTCAGCAGTTCAGTCAGGGATAGGCATTCCTGTATGAAGATGAAATGGTCTATAGCTGTCATCAAGATGTCAAGCTTTAGAGCTGCAATGAGCTGTCATGTCTCCTAGCTTATGTGTATGAGTAAACACAACTCTGAGTTAAGAAAATAGTTTCACAAATGGAAATTGTAGGTTGCTCATAACTGGAGATTTGGGTGGGTGCGTGAGATGGGGACAGAAAAGACTACAGGGAGAAGTTGGCACCTGAAATGAAGCTTGAAGAAAGAGAAATAATTTCAACAGGAGGACAGATGGGAATCTGGTACAGGCAGAGTCAACAAGGTACTAAAGTAATAGTAAGGAGATAGGCCTTGATTAGGCCTTTAAACCCAAATCACTCTGGCTTTCTATGAATTCTATGAATAATAGCCCCCAGCCCAGGCCTCTAGGACTCATCAACCTCCAGAGTTCTGGTCTAAGAAAGACAAACAGAATTATGTTGTAAGCCTGTTTATTTCTCCCAAGCTGGCAGCAGGCATGTGAATTGAGCTAGCTTACTTTGGGCTTGGGCTGCACAGATTAGAAAGACAAAGAGAAAACTGGGTGGAGACTTTTCCCTTGGAGTTGTTTCACAAAAGTCACAAGGTGCCCCAGGGTACTCAGAACAAGGAAGAGGGTCAGGCTGAAAAGTCCCCTAGATCCTGGAACTAGAATCTTTGTGCTCTGTTCTATCCATTGGAGCTGGTATGAACCTGCTTAAGTTAATTCTGTGGTTGCTGGCACAGCACCAGGAGTTTGGGGTTCTATAAGGAAACAGTATAAAGGATCTCTGGTATGTCAAGGTCAGGGGATGCTCAGTCTGCCTCCTGATTGGCTGATTCTGATTGCTCCTCTGGATAGTAAGAGACCTCAAGCAAATCCAGTTGGTTAGTAAAGTGGTTATTGAATGAATGAGAGTGAGAAAAGCCTTGAAGCTCTGCAAAATAAACAGGTGGTTAGTAAAGTTAGTGAAGTCATTAACAATTCCATTTTAACAATGGCTTAGAATGAATGTAAATAGAAACCTTGAGGGTCTTCCCCTTCCAGATTGATATTTTTGTGATGATATATTAGGGCATCTTTTGTCTCAATTATACCTTAGCCCTTAGTCACTGAATGGGTGTCACCTCTGACAAACTGTACCTAGACTTGGAAAGGCTAGTATTATCCACTGCCCCTGGTCCATCCCCAATTATCTTACCTTTTGTCATGCCCCTGGACTTTGATGACTGCCAGAATGAGGCTGAAGTCTCTTCCTCACTTAAATCCAATTCACTAGCAATTCTGAACAGCACCCTCATGATGTCATCAGGGGGTGGGAGGTGAGAGGGATGAACCACAGCAGAATGAGATCAAGGCACAAGTAGTCTAGTGTACTGCAAGACTGAGTGGGAAAAAGATGCTGCCCCTTCCTTAAAAACCCCTCCCCTTAAAAACCCCAAGAATTGGCCTCTGGACTAGCAAATGTCTTGGTTTGGGAGCCCAGATTTGATGCTATGAGCTCAGCACCATTGAAGAAATCAGTGGTCGCAGGGAGAGTGTATGTTGGCTTGAGATTAGAAAATGAGTAGAAAAATTCTGAGAGTGTTTATAGTGAATAAACTTTGGAGAGTAGCCTGAGAAAGACTGTAGGACTGTCACCTAGTTGCTAGTACTCTATTTCCCTACTTCCCAGAAATACATCATATATTGTGTAGGAAGTTATTACAGTAGTCCATAGCACTAAAGGCATTGAAGAACAGTGGAAACAGAAAAAAGGGAAATTATATGTTCCTAATTCCTTTGCATATACAACCCTCAAGCTATTTTCTAATAAAAATAATAACAGCTAGCATTTAGATAGCACTTTAACGTTTATAAAGTTTATATATCATTTAATTTTATTCTCATAACAATCCTGGGAGCTAGGATTATTACCCCCATTTTATAAATGAAGATACTGAGGCAAAGAGAGATTGACTTGTCCAGCTAAGACAGGATTCAAACTCAACTCTTCCTGACTCCAAATCCACATTCTAGGAAAAAAAATTATAAGAGAGTAATAAGTCCTTAAAAATGTAAAGGGCTTCCTCCTCTCCCTTATTCTGCTCCCTATAACACAAATGCAGACTCAGTTGAAAATTAATTAGAAGGTCATTGTAGAAAGAGTGTCAGGGCACTGAGGGGTGCCAATGTCATGTTGTATTGTCAGATAAATCATTACTGCAGACCCTTTCACAAGCTTGTAGTGTGTTTCAGGACAAGGATATCTCCAAACACAGTCCATATCTGGACCCCTACCCTGCACGGAGGAATGAATGGAGGATTAGGTGTGGGGGGGAGGGCAACCTGATCCAGGAAGGAAGATCCTAGAGCAGCTTCCTCCAAGCACCAAGTGGTAAGGAAGGCAGTGGACTCATGCTAATGTAAGGTAGCAGCATTCTTGGAATCATATAGGACACACTGGGTCTATCCTTTGAGGTGTCATAGGGTCCTGAACAAAAAGAGCTCTGAAACCAAGAGCAGAGAAAGAGACAGGCCTGGGTTACCTTGTCTCCTGGCTAACTGGAAGTCAAGAGGCAGTGTGGTACAGTGAAAAGAACGCTGGAGTCAAAGGACCTGGGTTCAAATCTTGACTCTCCACTAGAATGAACTGAATAAAGCCTTTATTAAGCACTTGCAAAACATTAAGCAAAGCACTGGGAATAAAAATAGCAAAGCAACACAGCCCCTATTCTCAGGAAGCTCACAAAATAAAAACCTAATGGAAGGTTTTAGCTGCCAGTCAGAAGGAAAAGTCCCGCAGTCCTTAGAGTGCAACTGCAAAGCAGATGCTAATAATTCCTACCTGTGTGCCTCCCATTTCCTTATCTGTAAACAGAGGTGAACTGGACAAGATAATAAAAAATAGTAGCTCAAATTTATATGGAGCTTTATGATTTACAAAAGTACAAACCCTAACACAATACTGTGAGGAAACAACTCCGGACGGAAAAGTGACCTGTCATAGGATCATAGATTAATAGTAGAATGAAATTAAAATATGGTTTTGCCTAACAGTCTTATTTTATGTCATCTAAATTTCTATCAGGGGTGGGGAACCTGCAGTCTGGAGGCCACACATGGCCCTCAAGTGCAGCCCTTTGACTGAATCCAAACCTCACAGAACAAATCCCCTTAATAAAAGGATTTGTTCTGTGAAGTCTGGACTCCGTCAAAAGGCTGCACCCAAGGACCTAGAAGGCCACACACAGTCTCCAGTGCTGCCTTTGACTAAGTCCAAGTTTTACAGAACAAATCCTTTTATTAAGTGGATTTGTTCTATGAAATTGGATTCAATCAAAGGGCTGCACTTAAGGGCCACATGTGGCCTCTGAGACTACAGGTTCCCCACCCCTGTAAAATACGAGCAAGGTTAAGAGGCATACTCAAGGACACACAGGTAGCATTGGTCAGTATCTGAACTCCAAATCCACTGCTTTTTATACTATACCATGCTGCCTTTGTCATGTCCCTGGTCATTGTTCTTTCCCCTAAACCTGGCTGCCTCAAATCCCTTCCAGCGCTAAAATAGATTGCTCTCTTCCCTTTCTATTCTATTCCATTCCATCCTGTCCCATCACATTCTAGTCCATTCTGACCTATCTTATTCAGTTCTGTTCCATTCTGTTTCATCCCATCTTATCTCATCCCATTCCATTCCATTTTATGCTATTTCTATTCTATCATGTCCTGTTTTATAACTTTGAACATCTTGGGTGGCATTTTTAAACTAAAGTGACCAGAGACTCCAAAAAGGGGATGAAAAGGAAATAAGCAAGAGGCCGTGTTTATTTTGAAGTATGTGTAATTCAAACAATAAGGACATGAGAAATTGGTTCTTATGTTTGTGTTCCTCTGAGATATCCAGCTGAAATAGCAAGCCTTGGATAAATTCTATTAAATAATGCTGACATCTTATTCAACTGCGATAGATTCTATTTTATTGAGTCCTGCTGATTTTTAGGCCTTTAAGTACAGAAATTTAAGTCATCCCCAATAACTAGGTCAATCACAATAATGTGCAAAATAATTTTAAAAGCTAGAGAAAATCCCTCATTTCATAAAGTTCTTTTGAACCAATCCTAAGAATATTTAAGTTCTTTCTCTGGGTGGCCTGAGTGTTGAATTAGAAATTATAAGGAGTTTGTGAAGGCTGATCTCAGCTCTCTGGGAAGTAGTAGGCCAGTCTGCGGAGCTTCCTGCCTAGGGCACTCAAAGCGTGGACCCTTTCCGACATCACAATAGGGCTTTGGTAAAGCATTCCTAATAAACTGAGGAGTTGAGAGAGCATTTTTATAACATGTTTTGATTGATTTCTGATTAGCTGGGGATTGACCAAGACTGGATCGAGGAAATTCAATGATTTGCAATATTGAGCTGGTGGGTGTGTCAAGGGTGTTACAGTGTGTTTTGGGGGCATAGCAATCATCAGATTATCTGATTGGCTATAGCTTTACATCAATTACAATTGATATCATGGAATTATTGAGCTAGTTAGAAGGTATTTGGGATGAAAAATAACCCTCATCCTTAATTTTAATAAAAAAATTAACACAGAGATCTCTTAAGATAAGAACAGGAGTTTATTCTCTTCCCTGGGAGAAGAGGGAGGTCTTCCCCATGTTGCATAATGGAGGAGAGGCATGTTAGAAAAGACAGTGCAAGAATTTATACCCTAATGTAGTCAAGCCCCCTTCCCAACTGTCTCTCGTTGGTTGAGAGGCAGACTTCACCAAATTCTTCCCCAAATGGGACAGCAAGAAAAGGGGGAGAGGGGGAAGGGCCCAAAGTAAGGGAGGAGGAGTGAGCCTGGGCTGTCCCTGACTCCCACTGGCTGGGAGGAGAGGCCCACTGAGGCAGGAAAGCAGACAAAAGAAAATGGGGGGGGTGGGGGGGGGCGTGGTTCAAAAGATTCCCGAAGAGGCTTGCTGCTGATTGATAGCAGCAATGGAAGAGGTAGAGGGAAATTAACAATCCCAAACTGCCTGAGAAATTTTCACTCACCCCATGTAAAGGTGAGGCACTCACAATAAATTTGGTTGAGTGTTAACTTTGGACTACCACAAAATGAGGAACTGACCATGCCAGTTCTGCTTTGCAGGAACTCAGCTCAGCTGCGTAGGAGTTCAGTTATGCAGAAATGACAAACTTAATCTCTTACTACAGTGATTATATACCTCTTTATTTAAAAGCTACCTAAATTAGACCTTATAAGTTAACATAATCAAAAGGATAATCAATGCTAACCTAATTAAGAGTTATTTTTTTCAGTCCCCTGCCACCAAACCCAGGGTATTAGATTTGGACCTGTGTTCAAATCCTGGCTCTGCTACTTTCTACCTGTGTGACCCTGATCAAATTCACTTCTCTAGGCCTCAGTTTCCTCATTTATAAAATGAGGGATTTGGATGAGGTAGCTCATAAAGCCCCTCTGGTATCACCTGTCCTTAATCACCCCTATGGATGTCACCTGAAAAATGAGGGGACTTAATTAGGTGACCTCTACAATTCATTTCTAATTCAAACCTTGCACAATTTTATGACTTCTAAGACTAGTTCTAAATCCAAAAGTTCCCATTTTTAAAAACAAATTCCCACCTCTCATTTTTTCTTCTCTGGTCAAATACATTTATCTCCAACTATAGTCCTCATGTACCACCAGTATAAAATTCTGGATCTGACGTCTCATCATCTCTTTCTCTTGTTTCAGTTCTCTCTTCTTCCCTTATGCCTTATCAGGTCAGGAAAGAATGAACCAGATGGTTTAAAGGAAGAGATGGTGCTGGGCCTTATTGGGAAATAGGATGAGACCATGTTGAATAAGTGAATAACTTCCCCTTTCTAAAATCTGTAATCTAAGCTTTGTATGTATTTTTGGTTTATCTTATTTTCCCTTTAATTACCTAGCAAAGTGTTATTTCAGCTCTTATCACTCAGGAGGTTTCATGGCGGAAAGGTTTCCATTATTCACTTTGGCCAGTGGAGCTGAGGGAATTCATTCTTTCCTGGAATCTAAGGAGGGCCTGGTGATAGCTACCCTAGTGAAGAGATTGAGGTGGGAAGTCAATTAGAGAATAAGGAAACTCTCATAAGGAGTAGCTTGGGTTTTTATTTTGAATCCTGTCCCTTTCACTTTGGGGGCAATTCTTTATACCGCACAATGGCTGGAAGATTAGGAAGGAACATATGGAAGCTTTTTGCTGAGAATACAATGGCAACCATTAGGAAATTACCAGGAATCCACGGGAGGGAGAAAAGATCATTCCTGAGTGCTAGAAGCTAAGTCAATGACTCATGGCTGGAATGTCTGGAAGAATTGGCATATCTGCCACAAAAGATGTTCTGGCAAAATCTTACATCTTCTAGTCAATTCATCTGAGCTAAAAATAGGCTCAGGTTCACCCTATCTTTTTCCACTACTCCTCTCTTGTGACACTACGGTTTGGGGTTAACTGACATCCCCTATGGTTGTACTGCCACTACTTCCTCTAGTTTTGCCGAGTTTTTAGTTATCAGGACCATTTCTTACCCCAAAGGGGGAGACAGCACAAGGCTTCCTCATTTTTTTTACTCCTCTTCCCCTGCTGCCTGATAGCAGCCCCCTTAGTTGTTTAAAAGACGATTTAATATCAAGTACTACAGAAGAAAAACGTAATTATGGGGAGGGGGAGAGGGAAGAGTATAGTAACAGGTAATCTAGAGTAATAGTTTCATAAATCAAAAAATCTCTTATGGTTTAATCTGGGTGCCAGGGGGTACACTCTTTCACCAATGCACACAGTGCTTGCTAGGGAGATGGGGAACAAAAGTAAAAGTAGTAAGGTTTTGAGGCCTGTGTGGTCAGGGCAACTCACAACTCTGGAACTGAGGGCTTTGATATCTGTTCTTTTCTTCGGAAAGACTGAATAAAACATTATTGATGAGGGTGGTGTCAGTGTTGAACAGATGACATTGCTGCTAAATTGGGCCTTTCTGCAGCTGGACTGTTTTTCTGTTTCTCTGCTGGGCGAGGCTGTTGAGGTCGTATTGCTTTCTTTCAGAGAAATATATAAGCCCCCCCCAAAGCCTTTCAGTAAAGTGGCTTTGGAAAGAAGTGCTTTCCAAAACCACTTTACAGAAAGACTTTGGGAAGTCATTCATGTGAGAAGGAGATGTACGTAAGGAAAGAAAATACTATCTTTTAAGGCTGAGCAGCAAGCATTTTTTCTCTGTGCCTTGTCAGCTTAACACATCATGAAACCTTTCTCCATACCTTAACTTTACAAAATAATTTATAACATCAGAAAATAGGCAAGTCACTTTATTCACCCCTTTGGGCCTTACTTTCCTCATAATGCACAACTGTTGTTATTGTTCAGTCATGTCCAAGTCCTTGTGACCCCATCTGGAGTTTTCTTGGAAGAGATACTGAAGTGTTTTACCATTTCCTTCTCTAGTTCATTTTATAGATGAGGAACTGAGTTGGGTTAAGTGACTTACCCAGGGTCACATAGCTGGTAAGTGTCTTAGGTTGGATCTGAACTCAGATCTTCCTGACTCCAGCCCCAGCACTCTTTCCACTGCACCATCTAGCAGCCCTTTAATGCACAATTAGTCCCTGTCAAATGAGGATCAATTGAAGGAACTGGTAATGTTTATCCTGGAGAAAATGAGGTTCAGGGGAAACATGCTAGTTGTCTTCAAGTATTTGGAAAGGTGTGAAAAGATGTCAGAAATTAATTAAGACTTCTGCTTGGCCTGAGGGCAGAAGTAGGAACAGTGATGGATGGGAAAGGCAGAGAGGTAAATTTAAACTTGATATGAAGAAAAAGTTCTTAAAACAATGACTTAAAAGTTGAACGACCTGTAGGAGGTAGTGGGATCCTCCTCATTGAAGGTCTTCAGGCAATTGGTGGGTAACTACTTTTCCAGTATATAGTTGTAGGGATTCTTTGGGGAGTATGGGTTTTACTAGTTAGCCCCTCAGGTTCAAACCATCAACGAGTATTTATTAAGCATCTACTATGGGTCCAGCTCTGTGGTAGGTACTGAGGGCACAAGCACAAAAAACTAAACACTCCCTACTCACAGTGAAGTTACTCTCTAATGAGGGAGACAAGAATTATTAATAAAATATGTACAAATAAATACGAATGTATACAAGTATTTAAATTTACAGTAGTTTAGGAGGGACAGCACAAATGTTCGAGGGGGCTTCATGTGGAAAATGGTCTTGGAGCTGCATCTTTAAGGAAGAAAAAAGCTCTATGAGGAAGAATTAAGAAGAGAGTACTTTCTAGGCACAGGGTATTGCCACCGTGACTACGTGGACACAGGTTCCAAGCGTCCTTCCAACTTTAAAATTCTTTGAGTCTTTATGTGAGCTGAACCAAATGCTCTCCTAACGCTAAGAACTATGTGATCTACAATGTAACTCTTCATCAAGGAGATAACTTGCATCTTCTGTAAGGCATGCTTAATCTATTGAAAAGACAAATTGTTTTAAATGACTTAACTGGCTAATTGTTTTGCACGCAAATGCTACTGCTTATTATAAATGAGTTTTTTCTACTCAGACCTGGCAGAAGGTGCCCTCCGTATTTATCTTGTACAATATTATTCGCTATTTTTAATTTCTTTTCCACTTGACTTTGGCTGGAAATCTATTGGGTTATGACCATATATGGAAACATGGTTTCATATCTAAGTTCCAACACTGGAAGGGCAGGAAGGAATCCTACCCACAAAGTGTATTCAGTCACCCAGTTTTGTGCCTCAGTCATACTCTTAATTATTGAAAAGATATTCATGAAGGAGGAGAAAATGCCACTCATGTTCCAAGTTTCCAGGAAGGATCATGTAAAAAAAAGGATTAAAATAATGTTTCTACTTTTCTCAACCTGCTAAACTGAGAAAGAGGTTATAAACTATTGAAAATTAGGGATATGCAGGTGTGCAACTAGTTTAAAAAGGAAAAAAAACCATTCAGGCAATTGATGTTTTTATTTTAGTTTCATATTTGGCAGCTCCAGCATTTCAAAATGAAAGTCCAGCTGAATTAGATGATTGAAATTCCCGAAATTTCTGATATTAGCTGTTCCAACCAAATAAGTATAAATAAAGCAAGGAATTTTTTTTAAACGACCAGAGGTTTCAAACTATAGATCTTATCAACAGTGAAAAGCAAAAGTATTGAAAAATGGTGGTTACATTTTTCCTATAATGCTTCTGTGCAAAAGTGAATTTTCTAAGTCTACAGTTTCTTCATGTTAACAGATTTTTGTTAATGCCACAGAATGACTTGATGCCTTTTTTGTCTGCTTGTTGTAAACAAAGAACTTGACATTTGTTTCCAACTCTATTGTCTTAAATTATAATTAGTCCTCCCAAGTAGGAGTCTTTTATCTCTAATTGCCAGCACCATCTGATTCCAATCATATAGGGCAATGTTGATTCACAGCAGGATTTTACTTTGTATGAGACTCACTTCAATTTATGGATCAGTTTTACTGAATTTGGTGCAGTCACATAAAAATCACAGGGTAGTAAGGAAAAATAAAAGTTGTTAAATAAAATCCAAGAAAAGAATTTTACCAAATTGTCTGAAAAATCAACTCTTGTCACTTTTTTGCCTGTGTGACCTTGGGTGAGTCACTTAACTTCTTGGACTATAAGTTTCCTCATTTGCCAAACGAAAGGGTTAGACTAGATGCCTTCCAAGCTGCCTTCAGGCTATAGGTCTATGAAATTGGAAAACATCTACTTCTTGGCTTTATTAATAATTTATCAGGTTGTCAGTTAAACATGTTTTCAAACTAGAATAAAGTTCCTTTAGAATTCAATATCCCTGCCAGAGATTCATTTTAGTCAGCTTTAAACCATTCCATTCTCATTCAGTGAATGAAGCAATGGACTGAGGAAGCAGGTAAGTACCTGTATTCTTGTGTTTTTCTATTAAATCTGTCCCTGAATTGTATTGTGACTTGAGGAAAATCATTTGTTTTTGTTTAGTAGTTTCTCTTCTAGTGAAATGTAAGGAATTGGAGAGTATAAGAGAAACTCTATGCAACAATTCAGTTCAACAGATAAAAGGAAAAAGATAAGAAACAATCAAGAAAAACAAATTTCTTCCGGTATGAACCTGGGCAAGAATTTGGGAGCCAAACCCATGATCTTTAGTCTCTTTTACAGATTCCTCTTCAAGAGCTCCTTGGAACAGGCCCAGTTTGGGAGAGAGGCATCCTCTGGGTCTCATTTTCCTCATCTATAAAATGAAAGTTGGGGCAGTTAGGTGGTGCAGTGAATAGAGCACTGGCCCTGGAGTCAGGAGGACCGGAGTTTCAAATCCGGCCTCAGACACTTAACACTTACTAGCCGTGTGACCTTGGGCAAGTCACTTAACCCCAATTGCCCTGCTTTTACTTTCCAAAAAGCAAATAATAATAATAATAATAATAATAATAATTTAAAAATAAAATAAAATGAAAGTATTAGAATGTATTAGTAAAAACAAAAAAAAAATCACAAAGGCCCCTTCTAGCCTAAGGCTCTGCAATTTTTCTATACCCCTATTGCCTCTTTTTATTAGCTGTAATGTGCTTCTAAACACTTAGGTCTTCTCCCTTGCCTTGCACTTTTTGACTACTGAACTTCAGTACACCCGAGCCTGGCCAGAGAAAAGACAAAAGGTCATCTGGTTCATTTCCTACTCTTCTAACAGGGTCCTGTTTACATTAGCACAGAGAAATCAGCATTGAATCTATTTTTAAGCCTACTAGAGAGGGAATCCCCGACTTCATTAGTAATTTTACTGTTTTTGCTGTTTAAGTCACCATGAGGAAATTCTTCCTCTTGTTCAGTTGTGTCCAACTCTCCACGACCCCATTTGGGGGTTTTCTTGGCAAAGATACTGGAGTGATTTACCATTTCCTTTTCCAGCTCATTTTGCAGATGAGGAAACTGAGGCAAATAGGGTACTTGCCCAAGGTCACACAGCTAGTATTTGTCTGAGGCCAGATTTGAACTCAGGAAGATGGGTCTGACTGACTCCAGGCCCAGCCCTCTCTCTACTACGCCACCTAGCTACTCAAATTCTTCCTGAAAACAACCTAAATATTAATTAAGATCATTTCCTACTTTCTTCTATCACCAGTAAACAGAAATAGTATAAACCCTGAATACTGCTGAAAATCATTAACTCATTAACCCTCAGTTTTCTCTTCTCCAGAGTTAATTATCTAATTAATTTTAGTTTTCCTTATGACTTATCTTCTAATTTTTTTTTAACCATCTTTGTGGCTCTTCTTTGATTGTCTGTCTCTCTGAATTCTGTACATCTCCCTTTCATTATTAAAAATTCATTTTGAGGGTGCAGCTAGATGGCACAGTAAATAGAGAACCAGCCCTGGAGTCAGGAGGACCTGAGTTCAAATCCTGCCTCAGACATTTAACACTTACTAGCTATTTGACCCTGGGCAAGTCACTTAACCTCAATTGCCTGTCCTTCTCCCCTCAGAAGAAAAAACATTTTGAAGTATCTATCTATATGTATGTGTGTCTGTGTGTACATATTTACATATATATGTATTCATACATATATATGTATGTGTACATATATGTATGTATGTATGTGTGTATATGTGTGTGTGTGTGTATGTATGTATGTATTCTGTCCTCCTTGTACCCCCCAGTGGAGCTGGGGAGAGAATGAACTGGGAGACAAGGAGAATGCAAATTTTTCTATTCACAAATCCGGAATAGACCCTCTTTGAAGTCCAAGGAGGCCAGGTCTCAAATCCTGCTTTCTTCACATCCTAGTAGAATTACTATTTACCCCCTGAGTTAACCCAGGAAACTTTGTAAGGCTCTTAATTACAGCTTAGCCAAAGTAACTGCATTTCTTGGAGGTACTTTCCAAACCAAGAGTTTCCATAACAATGTCTAGTAGACCTTCCCTAAACCCATCCAAAAGAAGAAAAAAAATCTTGACATATGATATGATGAATGATTTTCCAAAACCTCATTAAGGTAGTATACTTCTATTTGTCTGCAATCAAGATACCCAAACCCATTAATCTAATGTAGACAATACTATCTTTAGAGGGTGAACAAAATTTCATGTAAATGAAACAATGATCAAATTATTGGATGTTTTCCATTAATAAGTAGTGGGTGTTTTTTCTGCAATTATAACAGAAAAACAAATGGCGATTGCAAATTAAGTTGAACATGAGACTATTAACACAGACTTATTTTCCTTTCCTCTAGAAATCAGGTGTGAAGCTCCAATCCAGTTTGAGAATGGAAGAGTTGAATATGAAAACAGTACAGGTGGTCCAAGAGTGACATACTCCTGCAATATCGGATATTCCCTGGAAGGAGAGCCTGTTGCAGAATGCACTGAAAATGGAAGTTGGAGCCAACCAGTACCTTTCTGTAAACGTGAGTGATGACTCTATTAGTGATTGTGCTTTTAGTCAACTCTCATTCTCCATGGCAATAGCTGCTCCTTAATCCTTAATCTCTGTTAATGAGTTAAAGGAGAGATTGACTTGCCACTAGATGAAATTATATTTATCTGGTTAATGTGATTAGCACACACCTCTAGACCATGTAATTCAGATTCTTTTAAGATTTAGTGCAAAACCTGAATGATCAGGATTAGGTATCTGCACTGAGATGAACTGGATAGTTACAAAATCCCCTCTCTTAGGGACTCCGTAATTTAAAGTGATATTTAAACTTCTGTACTTCACTTGAGGGAGATGTCATGATACTGAGGAAAGAAAAATATTTCAGATGTTGTATTACAACTTCAAATGCATTCATAAATACATTATTAAACAGACACTACATCCTTGAGAATGACATAAGGTTTCACATGTAATTTGTAGTTTGGCTGAACTATTGGTAACTTTCTAAGTAGGGTTATCTAACTCTAAGATAACAATTGTAACTCATTTCAGTCACACAATTTCAGTAGGAATCAGTGACTACCAAGTCAGAGGCAGCTAAGTGGTGTAGTGGAGAGAGCACTGGGCCTAGAGGCTTTGTGTTTTAAAAAAACAGTCTCAGCCAAGTGACTCTGAGCAAGTCACTTATCTTCTGTCTCAGTATTTTGTTAGGGCATGCTGCCCTTGAGCTAGGGAGAAACTGCCTTAGACAGTGTTTTGGGGCTAGGGAGACTTGAGGCTAGGGAGAAATGTGATTTTGCAAACTGATGTGATTTTACAAACTGTGGTTCAAGCACAGGCACCCAAGCACCCCATCAAATATACAGAAGTCCCACTTTTTTAACCTTACCCAAGGATTCACAAATATCTTGGTTTAGCTGTCCCAACTTCTCACTCCCTTTATTTCCAACAATCTTTTCCCACTCCTCCCTGCTTCCTCTAGCATCTATTTTGCTCCTAACTAACCTTGTCACCCTCTCCTAGATGATCCTCTTACTAGGCCACAAGGATTACCAATTAGAAGCTTAGAAATGGGTGAATACTTTCAGCCTAGTTAATGGGGACACAGGATAGGAAGATGAGAACACACCAGGACATCAGAATGCCAGTGTTATAGTAATTAAGAAACCAAGTAATTATATCCAAGCAATGGATTTATTTGGCAATGCATTCAGTTGCAAAACAAACCAGGTCCAAGATTCTCAGTAGCCAAGGACACAGAAGCTTGATTTCTCAAAGTTAATATACAATTTGGAGGGAGTCAAAAACAGGAAACACAGGAATATAGAGACTGAGACATCTGACTTCTCATTGGTGGAAGGGAGTCAGGAGAAACTGAGGTAAGAGGAAAAAAGGGTATTCTTCTGATATCCTTTAAGTCAAGTTACAGTGAGGAGGGAGGAGTACTCTTGTGAAACCTCCTAAATCAGGTGACTTACATGGAGTTGAAAACTTAACTTCACAAAATAGTGATTAAAAGCAAAATGGAGTCACTAATGGCAATTTTTAATGTAATATTCCCCTCTTTGATCCTGGTGTTCTCAGTCCCCAGAATCATTTGTTTAAATGCTTTACCTATTAGGGGTTTTTAGACAGAATGACAGTCTACCTTTAAGGGGCCTCAAATTGTGGAATAAGAGGCACAAAAAGTACAAGCAAATTCATAATATTTTATACCCCTAAGGAAACAAATCTTGTTAAATAGAATCCATAGGTAAATTATGTCAGGCTACAGATGAAACTATTTGGAGGGCTAATATGGAATAATTTGGGAGGGGAGATTTACATGCTACCAAGAAAACTCAGCAAACATATACACCATAAAATAACCTGAAGTCTTCTTGCAATAGGTACCCACTCCCAATATCCATTTAATCAGCAAGTTTTATCTTGAGTCCCAGATGTCCCAGGTTGTTGTCTGGTCCCTGGAAACCTCTTCTCTGAGATTTCCTAGAATAGGTTTCATTGTCAGGGCAACTTTGAAGGGGGCTCTTCCTAGTAGATATGCTTCTCTGGTTCCAAGACACTTGTAGATTCCTAGGTAATTCTGCTTGAGTCTGCCAATAACAAAATTCAAAACAATTTAGTACAACCTCCTAAATTTGCTTTTCCAATAACTACTTCATGTGGTGAAAATCAGCTGAAGCCTTATAGTTCTTATCCTATTAATAACAGGGTTATAAGAAGAACATAAAACTAGAAACCCATAATTCACTTGAAACTTCAGAAAATTTCAGTAAAACTTATACCTGATAGGGACAATGCCATCAACAGGGGAAAAGAAGAATCTTAAAAAAGGAAAATCTATGAGGGCCTGACTTGGAAAATTAGCTCTTCTGTCTCTTGAAATTACCAGAGACTTCAAAATAGGAAAACAATTCCACTTTTCTTTATAATTATAAATACAATTTTATATATAAAATCCCTGATCCAATTTTGAGAACTTTTTACTAAAATGTACTCAAAGTATATTTCATTAGAAACATTTGGAAACCAATCATAAATATAGTCAGAGTCTCTCTCTCTCTCTCTCTCTCTCTCTCTCTCTCTCTCTCTCTCTCTCTCTGTGTGTGTGTGTGTGTGTGTGTGTGTATAAAATCTTAGAGAAAACAGTCTGATGTTCTTGCTTTCTCTTACTATGTTTAATTAGAAAACTTTTACATCTTTGTCTCATTCCCTGGTTTTAAGAATATTATCCCCATATTACCCTGAAAGAATGAGATACCTCAAGGTCTTTTTTTTTTTTTTACGAGGGAGGAAGGCAAGGCAATTGGGGTTAAGTGACTTCCGCAAGGTCACACAGATAGTTGAGTGTCAAGTGTCTGAAGCTGGATTTGAACTCATGTCCTCCTGATTCCAGGGCCCAGTGCTCTATTCACTGCACCACCTAGCTGCCCCCAAGGTCTGAATCTTAACTAGTAACAAGGAGATGGCCAAGCTGAGAACTCATTTTCCTAGTTATATAGAATATGGAATTGACTACAAATTCAGAGTGAAAACAGTAAGAGCTTTTATACTTATATCCTATTATAGTAACTCAGAGATGTTTAGTATTAATCTATTAAATGACTTAATTCTGCAACAACAAAAACTTCTACAGTTTACTCTGATTATAGAAATTTTCTATGAAAGGAAAAGGAAGGACATGGTTAATATGGTATCAAGACTGTCCCCACAAGGGTGCAGAGTGACCTAACATAAGCCATAAAAGAGGGAAAACTCCCTCAGCTCTGTTTGATTCCAGGCAAGAGTCATATTTAACAGCCTATCACACAGCAAAGCTCCACATTTGTTCACAAAGTATCAAAAACCAGACTCAGAATTAATGTCGAGAGAAAGGAAATAACATGGGGGCAGAGTCAAGATGGCGGCATAGAAGCAGGAGAACTCTGTGGCTCCCACGATAACCACCTCAAATACCTAGAAAATATGACTCTAAACCAGTGGTTCTCAACCTGTGGGTTGTGTTCAATTTGTAACAATGAAAACACATCCTGCATATCAGATAGATTCATAACAGTAGCAAAATTACAGTTATGAAGTAGCAATGAAAATAATTTTATGGTTGGGGGTCACCACAACCATAGGAGCTGTATTAAAGGATCGTGGCATTAGGAACGTTGAGAACCAGTGCCTTAAAAAGTCAAATTTGCCAGATGGAAAAAAAATCTCTAAAGCTCGCTGAAGAGAATAATTCCTTCAGAATTTGAGTGGAGCAAATGGAAGCAAATGACTTTATGAGAAATCAAGATACTATAAAACAGATCCAAATCAATTAAAAAATAGAAGGCAATGAGAAATATCTCTTTGAAAAAAACCACTGACCTGGAAAATAGATCCAGAAGAGAAAATTTAAAAATTATTGGACTACCTGAAAGCCATGACCAAAAAAAGAACATAGAAATCATCCTTCAAGAAATTCTCAAGGAAAATTGCCCAGATATTTTAGAACCAGAGTGCAAAATAGAACTTGAAAGAATTCACCAATCACCTCTTGAAAAAGATGCCAAAAAGAAAAGAAAACTCTTAGGAATGTTATAGCCAGGTTCCGGAGTTCCCAGATCAAGGAGAAAATATTACAAGCTGCCAAGAAG
>CM053590.1:138552181-138570531 GCA_028646515.1 Pseudochirops corinnae
CCATAAGGAACTTATCAAAGTTGAACTATTTACATGCCAACATGGAAAAATGAGAATTGTAACTTATGAAACTTTTCTCAGTATGAGGACAGGTGAAGGGAATATAAATGTATGTATATGTATACATACACATATGTCTATATAGGAGGGTATATATGCATATGGGACTGTGAGTGTATATATGTGTACATAGACAGAAGGCACAGGATCAATTGAATAGGAAAGGATGATATTTTTAAAAATTAAATTAAGAGGTGGAAGAGGAATAGAATGAGAGGAGACAGGGAGAGACAGAATGGGGTCAATCATTTCATACAGAAGAGGCAAGGAGTAACTGTTACAATGGAGGGGAAGAACAAGAAGGCAAAAAAGGAATGGGTCAACCTTACTCTCATTGAATTTGGCTTAGGGAGGGAATGACACACTCTAAATTGGGTATCTTGCCCTACAAGAGAGTAGGGGGAAAGGGGATGAGAAGGGGACGATAGAGGGGAGGGCAGGTTGGGGGGGAGGGCTGTTAGAAGCACACACTTCTGTGAAGGGACAGGGACAAAGTAGAGAATAGAACAAGGGGAGGGCAAGATAGAAAGGAGGGAAATATCATCAGTGTTACACAATATGTCCGTTGTGGAGATGTTTCTGCGTAACTACACATGTACAGTCTGTATTGAATCGCTTGTCTTTCCAGTGGGAATGGGTAATAAGAGAGGAAGAGAAAGAATCTAGAATTTAAAGTTCTAAACTCATGTTTCAAAATATCTATAATAATAATTATTATTATTATTATCATTTACATGCAACTAGGAAATAAGATATACAGTCAGTGGGATAGGGAGATCAATCTTGCTCTACCACAAAGTCATAGGGGTAATGGGGGAGGATATAGGAGAGAGCAGATTGGGGGAAGGGGTATATAGTGGGATCGCTGTTTTGGTGGGGTGGGTAGGGGAAAGACAGGGAGAAAATTTGTAATTCAAAATCTTGTGGAAATCAATGATGTAAACTAAAAATAAACAAAAGTTATTTTTTAAAAATTAAAAAAACAAAAAGAAAAAACATTACTGGTAATTTCTGGATGAAGACTATTGTTAAAGTCTTTCCTTATTAAAAAAAAAAAGAAAGGAAATAACACAATGGGAAACTGAGTCAACAAGATCCAACCTTAACCAAGGCAATGTTTTCCCCTCAACTTTTTCCAGGGACAGACATCCACCTATAGCAGTTCCTAGACTGCACTCTATTTGGACAGCACATTTCCCTTGAATGGTGGGCTTCTGGCCTCATTACAATTCAGATAACTGTACCTGAAATCAAAACTTAGAATACTGAATTACAGTCCCTAGAGATTTAACCTCAAAGAGTAAAATTTCACAAATCACAGTTTAAGGCAGTTAGGTGGCACAGTGGATAGAGTGCTAGACCAGGAGCCAGGAAGATTCCTGAGTTCAGATCTGGTTTCAGATACTGACTGGCTGTGTGATGCTGGGCAAGTCATTTAACTTCAGTTCCTCATCTATAAAATGAGCTGGAGAAGGAAATGGTAAACCACTCCAGTATCTTTTCCAAGAAGACTCCAAATAGGGTCACAAAGAATTTGGACATGACTGAATAACAATTATTTTATATAAGGACATCTTCACCCTTTATTTATAATTTAAGAACAATTACATTCATGGAGACTGAAGCAAAACATGCTATCATTCTCTTTCAAGTCTGGTTTTGCTTTTTTTTTCTTTTCCCAGTGATCACTCATTGGTTACAACCCTTCTATATAACCAAACTATTGTACAATGTGAAAGTATTTGCAGATCCTATACATGATTGCACGCCACCATGGGGGGGGGGGGGAAGAGAGGGGAGAAAATCTGAAACTCAAGTGAATGTGGAACCGAATCTTGTAAATTAAAAGTAAATAAACAAGTCATTTAAAAGAAAAAAAAAAAGAATAATTACATTCTAAAGTTTCACCCAAACAGTGAACTAGTTAACTCCAAACCCCAGGAAAAAATGCTGACTATAATAAACCTTTAACTTTTATTGCCTGTTCACAACTGAGGCAAGACTGAAAGCTTTGAATCTAAGGTCTATTGTTACTAAGCTGGTTGAAAGATATAACTTCAATACGAACAATTTTTAACAAGTACAATTTCATAATTCTCACAAGTGTTAGCCAAATAATCTATCAGATAAAAATCACTCTTTACTATAAGCAAACTAGTAAGTTTCCCCACTTTGTCTGAGCATAGTCCCAATTTCTTAAACTTGGGTACTCTGCTTTAGCATGTTAGCAGAAGGGCTGAAAAGATTTATGACCTTGTTCAGGTAAAAAGTCCCAAGGAACCTCAGATAAGGACAACAATTATTATTATTATTATCTACTTTAAAGTAAAATGTACCCAATTAAATATTTAAGTTTTCAAACATTTTGACCACATTCTTTAACCGCTAAATTCATATTTAATAGCATCCAAATTAAAAGAGAAGTTACTTTTCCCAAATATCACAGTATAAGAAAAAAAATTTAGAAATACATCAATAACATATACACTATCATGTATTTAAAACATGAAACAAAATTTATTATCAGGCTGGTGACATCAATTCAGTTGAATGTATTTCCAGATTATCTTACACAGAAATCATTCATTTTATCACTTTTAGTTTGTTATATTAATCACATCTAAAATCCACTATAGAGTAATCCAGTGCAAAGTAATTACATTCAATTAAAGAAATAGTAACATAGTTAATATTTATATAATGTTTGCAACATACCAGGCACTGTGTGAAGCACTTCACAGTTATGTGAAACTCACAACCCAGGGAGGTGGGAGGGCTACTATTATGTTCTTTACAGATTAGGAAAGTGAGGTAAACAGAGGTGAAGTAACTTTCTTAAGGTCACACAGCTAATAAATTTCTGAGACCAGATTTTAACTTGGGTCTTCCTGATATATGCATTTTCCAGCATATTGTTTTAATGCTAAATAGCACTGTGTGGTTTGTATTAAGTTCTGACTTAGCACAGTTTTCTTATTAGGAGAACATGTCTTACTGTAAATGAGACCACATAATGATTTTGTTTCAGAACAAAATTTTGACCAAATCAAATCTGGATTTATAATCACTAATGGTAACATTTAAATCTCAATTTTCCCAAGGCCTACTGTTTTCAGTTCAGAGGTTCCCAAAGTGGATGGTACTGCCCCGTAGGGATACTGGAATCATCCGGGGGGGCTATAGTAGCCTGAGGTACAATTGAAGGGTATTGAATAAAAATAAGGGGTAAAAGGAAGCATAAGGAAAGAGAAGATAAGAGAATTTTGAAAAACCATTCATACATGTTTCATCTGTTATATAACAGAGTTAAAGTCATAGTGATTAAATTATTTTCCAAATAAACACACAAAATGTAAGTTATAACCAATAAGTGGTCAAGTCTGCCAACAGGCCTTAAGAAGCAAGTGTTGGCAGGTGAGGATGTCACATCTTCTTGGGATGTCCAACATGCATCAGCAGGAATATGCATGTATAATGACTTGTTACTATAGGATCACATAATGTAATATTGCATCATCAAAATTTCAATGCAGGAAAAAATCCACAAATTTACAATAAATTATTAAATTTAAGATGCACTGTTTTTTTCTTTAAATATTTTTTTGAAATGACACAGATTTCAAGAAAACCATTGAAGGGTTAAAGAAAGTAGATTTCTAGGGAGGTGATGAGTAATGTTTGTTTTGTGGAGGGGGGGGGGGGTTCCTTTTTTGGAGGGAGAAGGTAGGGCAGTTGGGGTTAAGTGACTTGCCCAAAGTCACACAGCTAGTTTTTTTGTGTTAAGTGTCTGAGGCCAGATTTGAACTCAGGTCCTCCTGATTCCAGAGCCAGTGCTCTATTCACTATACCACCTAGCCATCCTTGTTTGTTTGTTTGTTTTTTTTAAAGGGAGTGGTAGGTCAAATAAGTCTGGGAAACTCTGAGTTAGCTCATGCTCAAAACGTTTGTGGTGGCACTCCCAGCTCCCCATAACTTTTTAAAAATTTTTCTTTTAAATCACCCAAAGAATTCAATCAATTCCTTGGATTTCTTAATCCAGATCTGCCTTTCCTTAAGGCTTTTCAGTTGTAACTCTGGTAAGGTCAAAGAGGACAGGGCATATAGGCAGGAAATGCTACTTATTAAAAAAGAAAGAGGATATTACTCTCAAATAATTCAGTGCTACAAACATATTTCTATATTTTCCATATCATAAAGAATAATTGAAGTTTCTCATATCCTTCTTATCTCAAACCTCTTTCCAAAATCCCTTTACTTTCAAATACTCCATTCACATTGTGTCAATGCAAAGAGACCCCAACTTTAACTTTTCTTCCACCCATTCTTCTCTCATCCCTACTTGCTTAAACTTTCTTTCTTCCTTTCTTTATATTTCCTTCCAATGGATTTTGATTAAAGTTTGATAAATCAAAACTGGATCTTTCTTCTTCCTTTTCATATTTGAATCAACAACTGTGGTCTAGAGCACGGCTGCCTTGCGAAGAGTCCACTTGAAATGAGATAACACAAATTTGTAGTGGACTCCATCACTAGAGCTTCCTAAATTTTTTCCACCCCATTCACCAGCATATAAATACGAGCAAATAAGTGAAGAGTAGGAGTAATCCTAGGCTGGGGTTTGGCAAACTGTGATCAATGTCAGAATAAGCAGGCAAAGTTTTTGAGAGTAGAATAAATAATGTAAAGTGGAAATGGTTCAAGGGCTAGAGAGAAATAGGGAAGGAAGGAAAGTGTAGTCAGTACCAACTTACAATTAAACTTTTGAAATACAACCAGTTCACAGACTGTGGATGAAGGTGGCCAGAATCTTCCCCCAAAACATGAACAAATATAAATCTCTCTCCTTCAGTAGTTTTCTCTACTTTTCTTATTGTTATTACTGACATAAGCTTCTTTATCTCTTCAATTTCCTCTTAGTGCCACAGCACCTAAAATTGACCATCACGTTCTTATGGTTATCTCACAAGGACGCTCAGTAACATAGTAATAAACAGCTTCAAGCTGGAACTGGTATCTCAATTTATGTTCCTCACCAATCTCTTCATATTTCACAATACGCTATGAAAAATCTCTCTCGCATTTCCTGTATTTGCCTTCAGCACCATAAAAATATATAGATTGCATTCATATATTTTTATCACTTAGACGGGCAAGATGTCTTGTAAACTACTTATTGCATTCTAACCCAAACCTATAATAGAGGAAAAATATGAGTAGCTCTATGACTCAAGTCATTTTTATGATATCTGGTATTATTTTTTAGTGCTTAATACCCCACACCCTTACCATACACCCACACCCTCCACAAGAATGGTATAATGGAACGAGGACCACTAGGAAGATGTGGAATTTTGTCCTGGCTCTGTCACTAACTAGCTTTGAGTCATTTTTTCAGTTGTGTCCAACTCTTCATGACCTCATTTGGGGTCTTCTTGGCAAGGATACTAGTGAGGTTTGCCATTTCCTACTCCAATTCATTTTATAGATGACAAAATGGAGGCAACCAGGGCTAAGTGACTTGTCCAGGGTCACGGCTCAGATTTGAACTCATGAAGAGGAGTCTTCCTGACTCCAAGT
Source organism: Pseudochirops corinnae (assembly GCA_028646515.1). Lineage (NCBI taxonomy): Eukaryota > Metazoa > Chordata > Mammalia > Diprotodontia > Pseudocheiridae > Pseudochirops > Pseudochirops corinnae. The sequence goes on from CM053590.1 coordinate 138,557,819, forward strand.
TCAGTCCTCTATCCACTGTACCACCTAGCTGCCTACTGACTAGCTTAGCAAGGACTTTATCTCTGTAGGCTTCAATTTCCTTATCTGTAAAATGAAAGGACTGGACTAGGTGACCTGTGAGATGGTTCCTGATCTCTTTAATTCTGTAATCATGACCCTGTGATTCGTAAAATGGTGGGGGAAATGAAATGACTTCTGAAATTACGTGCATGATTCTTATATTCCTGCCTGATGAAACTCCTAAAGGCCACTCATATGGAATTCATTGTGGTGTAGGGTAGCGTCTAGGGTTTGGAGTCCAAGGATTTAGGTTCAAATCCTGCCTCTGCTACTTACTACCAGTGTGACCATGAAGATGTTCCTTAACTTCTAAGATTAGATGACCATTGATAGTCCTTCTGGTTCTAAATCTGAGATCCTATGATTTTCCTTTTCCATTAATTTTTTTTAAAGATGGAAATTGAGTCTTTTGAAATACTGAAAGGCAGTATAACATATTGGATGGAGCACTAGATTTGAAGGCAGGAAAACCAGACTTCATATCCTGCCTCAAATACTTATTAGGTATGACCCTGGGCAAGTCATTTAACCACTCTGGGTCTCAGTTTCTTCAACTGTAAAATGAGGAAGTTGGACTTGATGGCCTCTGAGGTCATATCCAGTTATAGATCTATGGTAGTATGGTATCAAGATCTTCAAAAGAGCATTCAGTTTTCACCAATTTCAGGCACCTGATTCACTTGTGTGGATTGCACAGTTTGGTGATTTCAAATCCTGGTTTTTCTGCTGCTGAGTTACTGACATAAATGATCTTACGTATGTAACTTAATATTATAATTATCCTTCATAATCTATATTTAAACACAACACCCTTTGAAACAAACGCCCTAAATCAAGAGGATAAAGACATTAATAGGGAAAAATACAATAAAATGAATTTTTTTCCTTCCTTTTTTTTTTTAAACAGCAAATCCCTGTCCTGTACCTTTTGTAATCCCTGAGAATGCTCTTCTTTCCGAGAAGGAATTTTATGTTGGCCAGAATGTATCCATCAAGTGCCGAGAAGGTTATCTACTACAGGGTCAAGCTGTTATTACCTGTAACCCTGATGAGACCTGGACACCAACAAGTGCCAAGTGTGAAAGTAAGTGTTTTGGTGGACTCTAAATCTATGATAGCCTGTATTCCCAATGTTATGTGACTTTGTCAAATCCCATAACCCAATTACAGATTTTGTTTCAGCACTGGTGTACTGAACAGGGGGCCAACCTCTGAGCCAGGAAGATCTAGGTTCAAATCCCATTTCTGACACCTAATGGCTATAGGACCCTTAGCAAATCACTTAACTTTACCCAGGATCCCCCAGCCAATAGATGACAAAAGGTGCAACTTGAGCTCAGTTCTTCCTCAGTAAAACTCTGACCTATGTCTTACCGCTGGACTCTCAATGACTCTGGAGGACAGAGTGAGACTGATGATTTAGCACAGCTCTGCCTCACTTAAATCCAATTCAGCTGCAAGTAAATACATCACCCTCCTGATGTCATTGGTCTTCTTTGAGAACAAAGGACAAACGACAACAAAACTGTGTGTTATACCAACCTAAATTGGTAGAAGGAATTTCCTCACTTTGGGTTCCTATGCAACTGAAATTTCAGGTCCAATCCTTATACCTATTTTATGATATCAACCAAGGCTTGCTTTGTCAATCTTGAAAATTCTAAGAAAAAAATGTTGGGTACTCCCTCTTGTTATACTTCAGTTATCTAAATCATAGATTTGGACTAGAGCAATGGTCCTGAGCCATTACAAATATGTGAACCCTTTCTTAATATATTACATAATTACATGTCTAAAAAAAGGTTTAAGGATATTCACATGATGATATCAGTTAATTGAGAAAATATGGAACAACAAAATCCTACTGAGTTAGTAATGCCTTTAAACAAATCTGTATTTTATTAATCAGAAATGCATCTACATACACTCAGAAAAGAATAATGTGTATAAGACTTTTAATCTATCAAGTATATATTTGTATATTTATGGATGCCATACAGTGTTATTATTCTGTAGCCTCTGAGGGGTCCACAATCCACAAATTAGGAATCAGTAGACTAGCCAATCTCCAAGGACCTTTCCAGTTATGATATTCTAAACCAGATTCAAAGACTAAAGAGAATAAAATTTCAAAATGTATCCAGAAATAAGAGGGTTCTTTTTTGCTTGATTAAGCATATGTGTTAGAAGTTTTTCTTTTTTTTTTTAAATTTGGAGTGGGGCAATCAGTTGGAAGAAAGGAAAAAGGAAGAAGTAGCTGATTTTTTAAAAACACATAACAAGGAATATAAAGGAAAGCCAGGAGGAAAGACAGACAAGCCAGACAGCTTTGCTTCTTATTAAATTTATTATATATTTAAAAGGAAAAAAAAACCTATACAGAATATAGATTTGAAGGTTTGTATATGATTCTTTTTTCAGTTTTACCACTTTATATGAAGATGTTCATCTTATTTAATGTTTAAGCTCAGAAATTTAAAAGAAATGTCTAGGAAAAACAAAACAAAATATATCCAGCTCAACATACTCTCTGTATCAATTTAAATGTTTCTCTAGATAATGGAACAGAAAACTACTCGGGATATATCCTGAGAGGAAGTATTCTAGAATTCACAGTACAGCAGCAGTTTTGCCTTGTGACACTTCTGTTAGTGTTGGTCTTATATATTTAATTCTTCTATACTTCTCACATCTTCACATCTTACCTCCTGTTTCTCTAATTAGATTGTAACCCATCTGAAGACTGAGACTGGGTTTTATACACTTTTGTCTCCCCACAACACAACAATGCCTTTCACAAGGATTTCAGGTTGGAAAACTTGGGTTTACTAGATGGTGTGACTGTGGCCAAGTCCCTTTTCTTCTCTGCACCTCAGTTTCCTCTTCTCTTGAAAAGTACGGTATCTCTAAAGTCCTTTGCAGAGTTCAATTATATGAGTACCTACTGTGTACAAGGCATTGCCAGGTACAGTGGCTAGAGAAGAAGCTTACATTCTAGTAAGAGTGATTAAAGCTGTTTATTGAATAACCACAAGCTACACAGTCCTATGACAGATATAATGTGTTGAAGAGGGATCAAATATGAACATTCAGTGTCTATGCTTCTTGTTCCACAGGCACAATCATATAAACCAACCCCTGTGGAGGGAGTTCTCTCAGTCAGTCCTGTTAGTGGAATGCAAATATTCATGCTTAATTCCTTAAAGACTTCCTTCCATAGGTTTATAAAGCTGACCTCCAACCCTTGGGTGATAGCTGACTCTTTAAACCTCATTTTGCCAAAATCTGTTGCAGATATTATATTGTCATTTTGTAGAATAGTAGCACAAGATCAAAATGTTCCTATGGAAACTACAAATAACTTATCGTTGGGCCTAGTAAGAGGCATGCCTGTGATTGGCTCTTTTGCTTAATTTAGAGATCTCTTGTGGACCTCCAGCTCATGTTGAAAATGCAATTGCTCGTGGTATACATTACCAGTATGGAGACCTGATAACTTACTCCTGCTATAGTGGATATATGTTGGAAGGCTCCCTTAGAAGTGTCTGCCTGGGAAATGGAACCTGGACATCACCACCTACATGTAGAGGTATGGGTAGATTTGATTTGGTTTTTTTTTTTTTTTGTGTGTGTGTGTGTGTGTGTGTGTGTGTGTGTGTGTGTGTATGTGAACCTCTTGGGAAATCTACATAGAAAACTCAGCTTAAGATTGGTATCTGTTTAATTAGTGATTTATTTCAATAAACATGTTATTGAGTACCTGCCCTATGTAAGACAGAATATTCTGTGGTGGGCATACAAAGATTAGAGTGAAACAATCCCTTCCCTCAAGGAGCCTATGTTCTACTGGTGCATACAGTGTGTACATAGCTAAGGAAAAACAAGGGTAAGTAGAGGAGGCAGAAAACATTCATGACTGGACAGGTCTGGGACGGCTTCCCAAGGGAGGTGGTATCTGACCTGAGGCTTGAAGAAAGCTAAGGATTCTAAGACAATAAGTTATTAATTTCTAATATATACAATTGTTATAGCAGTTACTATAAGATTCTAAAAATACATTTTTAGGAATTTATTTTTAAATTCCCTGTAAAGGGAAGGAGTTAGGATTTATGAATTGCAATATGAATACAGTATTCCTTATTCTGACATATTGTTATGCACTGAATAGTCGAGCCTCAACATATAACAGACAATCCTGCATGAGATCAATAACTACTCTAAAGAGTCTAGTCTGGTAATCTATGAAGGAAAAAACAAGTAGATGAAGAATGCTTATTTTTCAGACTTGGGTATGCAATTGTGTAGGGATTTTATTAAGCTGCTCCTCCACTGCATCAACCTAGGACAGGCCTCGTAAATGGACAATGAGCTCAATACTTACATAAATAAAAGAAAAAAGCAGACCAGATACCACAGCACATTCAATGAACCCAAAGTGCTCTCTGAATTGAAAATCCACCACGTTCTTCCAGCAATCTTATATGACTGAAAATTCTCGAGCATCATCATTTTCAAAGGACGTAACTTGCAGATGACCCAAAGGACAACGGAGATATATATACATAGAGAGAGAGAGAGAGAGAGAGAAAGAGAGAGAGAGAGAAAAAGAGAGAGAGAGAGAATAAGTCAACTACATTATGTTATCAGTGATGACTTAATGCAAGACATGTTTTGAATGACTGGATAGGAAGGCGATCCGGCTAAGTGGCAAGAGCAAAATAATAATAATAACAACAGCTTGAGTAGTTCACGAATATCCATCTAGTAACAAAAGACTAAGACAAGAGTCTCCAGCATATTGGGTGGATCTCTAATGAAAGATCTATGGGAAAAACTGATCAATAGTCATGCAATCATTTAAATAGCTGAGGCTCTAGCCAGAAGGGTTTCTTTCTTTTTCTTTAAGTGTGCAGTCAGGTTTTTTGGTTGTTTGTTTTGGTTTGGTTTTGACCCATGACTTCATTTAGGAAACTTCTAGTGATAAAACTCCCACAACTCAAGCACTGACGAGGCAACGGATCATCTTAGAGAGCTGCCTGGGCACTTAACGGTTAATTTGATGTGCCCAAGATTACATAGACAGCATGTGACTGAGATAGAACTTGAACACAGCTCTCCCTGACTCCAAAGACTTTTCCACTCTTCCATGATGCTTCCCCATGTAATTAGTTATAATGTAATATATAATGCTTCCCTGTCATTTTTAAACTTCCAGGAGCCAAGATGGTGGAGTAAACAGTAAGTTGCTCTCACCTTCCCTTGACTTTGAGAAACCATTGAAAACTACTTACTTTTTCCGGCATAGAGAATACTGCCCCAAGAAAAAATCCTGGAATAGCGGAGTCAGGGTATGGCAGTCTTTTAGCTCTAGCTCTGGAGGTTAGGGGATTAACAAGAAAGCTTCTTCTTGCTGTGGCTTAAGGGGACCAGTGCAAGATGAGAGGTATCTCAGCAGAACAGCAGCAGGACCCCACCTCAGTGGAACAGTAGGAGATCCTGAGCCCCAGAGTGGAGGAGCAGGCAAGTTCCAACACCAGGCATACCCTGCCTCCAGCTCAGGTAAAATACCAGACCACTACAACATACAACTGTAAGCACCTGAGGCCCCAGAGCAGAAAACCTATAACCAGGCCCCTAGCCCCCAGCACAAGAAGTCTTGGACAGTGCCCTTTGGACCCCAGAAGCAGAGATCAAATTTAAAAGTTTAAAAAAAAAAAAGGCAAACAACATGAGCAAGAAGAATTTTTAAAAATCAGTGACCATAGAGAAATATCTTGTTGCCAAGGGAAGATCAAAACACAAATTCAGGAGAGGACAACATGGTCAATATACCTACATCATGGTTCCTCATCCATAGAATGAGGCAGTTGGTTTAAAAGATTGTTTATATTCTAAGGTCCGTTCAGCTCTGACATTCTTTGATCCCATATTAGGAGAGAACACAGGTACTTTCTAACAAAGCCCTACAATTGTCTTTATCTTGTGAACTCCTGCTTCAGGTGCCCCATCTATAAAAGGAAAAAGCAGGGGAGAAATCTGTTTGGACTTTTGCTTCTGCTGCTTCTCCTGGGAAAGGGCATATTCCTAATGCACCATGAACTCTCCAGTGGTGCTGTGGTCTCATCACAGAAAAAGTCAAGGTCAGAAGCAATGTCTATTCTTTCCTGAGAGGAAGGAAAGAGGGAGTCAGCTAAACAGAACCTTTCCTGCATCTGCCTATACAGCCTAATAGGGAAGAGAAAGAAAGTAGAGAACACTTAGCCCTGACCTCCCAGAGAATCAATAGCTGGCGTCTCTGGATCCATGCCAAATGTATTCTGGGAAGTAAACCTCATAGCTATAAGGTGGAGTAACATGCATAGTCAACATAGAGGTTGTCATGATTACTAATTAAGAGAAATTTATATATTTGGAAATGGTGATGAAAATGGCTGTATGACTAACCTATGTGTTTGCTAACAAGTCCAAGCTTAAGACATACCCACTTAAGATGTCTGGAGTTGAGGCTTGCAGAGAAAGAGAGAGAGAGAAAGTCTGGTAAAATTGAATTGAACTGGTATCTTTTATGCTCCACAACTGAGTATTAGGAGAATCCAAACAGGTGCAGAAGCTTAATGATTTTCAGTTTAGAAAGGAATCTCTTTGTGTTTTAAAGATTAAGCAAGTTTTCAAGGACTGGCTATAAGCTGACATTGAATATTTTGGTCATACAGTATGAAACATTGGCTAATGCAGAAGCTTATGCCTGGGAAAAGAACATGGACTGATTAAGCACCTGCCACTGTTGGACAGTGACTGTTTCATTCTACAAATTTCACCTATTGATATATAGTAGGACAAACAGGCCATGATTTTATATAAAACACTTGTTTTATCTGCATATCAGATATCCTAATCATGTTGAAGTATAAAGAAAAAGGCCTGATGTTCTTGTTTCTGTCTGCAATAAAGTAGAATGAGTTTACCCCGAGAAGGAATTAATTTCTGGTTTACATTACAACAGAACCACAGTGAAATACAGACAAATTCCACATTTCTTTCTCTCTTTCACACACATGCATAGCCATACTTAGATATTGAACTGTCTTTTCCTCAAACCCAGGCTGATGGAATTGAGGTCACTCAGGGTTCATCAGTACTTAAATTTTTTGGTTTCCTGTAGTCTATAAATAATGTATATTCCATGATATTTAGGAGGACAAAATGTGGCTAAAAAACAGTGGATAAAGTCTTTTTTTAAAAATGAAACAAAATGTTTGTGAAGACGTTCTCCATTACAGATGATGGGTTTTTCTCTGTCCTTGGCTCTCTTCGACACTGACCCACTGAGAAAAGGAGTTATAATACCAGTCTAGAAGGTCAGGGAGTTTGTGAAATGAAGAAAATTTCACTTTACTGAAGCACCATTTTATGAACCCTTGGGATGGAAAAGGAAAACTTTTTTAAAAGTTTGTGGGATTTGAAGGGAAATCCTTCAGATCTCTGTGACAGCAAACATAATAACTCCCCTTTCTGTGATTTCTCCCTTTTCTTAATAGCTACCTGGAAAGCATATCGTACTGCACAGAAGCACTTTTGACTTGGACCAGTAAAAGATCTTTGTCTTTTCGGGGGCAGCTAGGTAGCACAGTGACTGGAGTTCAAATTTGACTTCAGACACTTACTAGCTGTGTAATCCAGGCAAGTCACATAACGTGTCTTCCTCAGTTTCCTCATCTGTAAAATGGGGGTTATCATCGTATCCACCTCTAGGGTTATTGTGAACATTAAATGAAATAATAATTGTAAAGTGCTTAGCACAGTGCCTGGCACAAAGTAAGCATCATATGTTAACGATCATTAATACTGTTATTGTTGTTATCATTTGCCAGGTGGTATCGTGCTAAGGATTCAGCTTTGGAATATAGAACAATGCAGATGTCTTTTCCATCTCCTGAGGGGTCATGGGTGCAGATGTAGACATATATGTTTTAGATATGACCAACATAGGAATTTACTTTACTTGACAAGAAATATTTGTTAATTTTTTTTTCTTTCCAGTGGCTATAAAGGGGATGTGAGAAAGAAAATTGATTTTTGTCTATTGAAAAACAATAAAATTTATTTTAAAAATTAAATTAAAAAATGATGTTGAGGAGACAACATATAAATAAATGAATGAATGTATGGAAAAAATACAAGAGAAATTAAGGGAGCAGCATTAACTTCTGTAGGCTCAGGAAAAACTTCATGTACAAGGTGACACTTAAGTAAAATTTTGATGGATACAAAAATTGAAGAGGAAGAAGCAAGTTAAGAGTGTGTTCCAAGGATGGAGAACAGTCATTGCTAAGGTGGAAAATGGAGTCTCATGAGTGAAAAACAGCAAGAAGGACAATTTTTTGCTTGCCAAAGTTTCTTAACTGTAAAACAATGACAAGAACAGCAACCCAAGGTTGTTGTACGGATCAAATGTGATATCTGCTAAGCATTTAGCATGGTGGCCAACATGTACTAGATGCTATATAAATGCTTATTCCCTTCCCAATCTGGCTGGACCACGGAGTATAGGAAGTAATATAGAATAAGGTTGGTCAAATAGATTGGGTTCAGATTGTGAAGGGTTTAAAAGCTAAATCGAAGTACTGAAGTATAGACATGCTGAAACTAGGAAACTTGGGAGGATGATCACCCATCAGCTTGCAAAATCAAAGACTACCTACCTTTCCAACCTGACCGGAAGGATCAGTGAGCTTAGATTCATCTTGTCAGGTTTGCACTATGTGGTTTACTATTGATCTGTTTGCACTACTATTTTATACAAATCTTATTTATTTTTATTCATCCCATTACATAGCAGCTGAGAGTATTGTAAATTCCAGATGGTCTGTGGCAACCTTTCTGGTGACTTTTATATCACTGATGCCTTCCATCAGTGACTGTATCCCCTAACACATAACTAACAATTCATATCATGTGAAATTTGTTCACGTGTAAGGCTGATATATACTGAATGTGACCAATTTTACTAGTACCAACAGATCATTAGGAGGACCATCCTAAAGCCACGTAAACAATGGAACAAGTGATTCATAGTTCCTTTTATGGCTCTAACTCCTAGATAGGCTATAGAAAATACAACTTACTCATGTTTTTGTGATTCTTCCTTATTTGGTCATTTTTTGCATAGCTTCTGCTTCAATCAGACATAGGGACCACACAGATTGGTTGAGTCGAATGATCGTGAACCTAACGCGTGTTAACTGCGTTACCTTGAACAACATACTTAACTTCCCTGCCTCTTGGGTTGCTTATCTATAAAACAGAGATAAATTAGTTTTGTATAGACCAACATTATAGAAATGTATTAGGGGAAAGAGAGAGCTAAATAAATGAATCATTAGTAGTGGTAATATGATGTAACTATCCTCACAGATAACACAACAGGCCAGTGTCAGAATTAAAAATGAAACTCATATGATTTGGTGCATTATCCACTAAGCTACATACACTCTTTCTTACTTTCTCTCATTTCACAAACTCAAGAACCTATATTCCTTGATTAACTTAAAGATATCCTGGTGTTATCAACTCCTTATGTATTTCTTAAACACCTGCCATAAGTAAAATTCCATGTTAGGTGTTATGGAGAATATTAAATGGTCATACTAGAAGCCTAGTTAGAGAGAAAAGACTCCTACATAGAGAATAGCAATAAACAGGACAGTGAGTGTTGTGTTGAATTTTTGGTACAGATTCTAAGTGCTGTGGTTGCACAGTTGATAAGAGAGCCGTGCCTGGTATCAGGAAGACCTGAGTTCAAATCTGCCCTTATTTGTTGTGTGACCCTGGGCAAGTCACTTAACCATATTTACCTTACTTTCCTCATCTGTAAAATGAGCTGGAGAAGGAAGCAGCAAACTACCTGGCTATCTTTGCCAAGGAAACCCCAAATGGGGTGACAAAGAGTTAGACATGACAAACAGCTGAACAATAACAACTAAGTACTGAAGGAATTTAGAGAGCCAGAGATTCTTAAGGGCCAGAAAAATCAGGGAAAGCTTCTAGAAAAGGGGAGATCTCTGCTGGGCCTTAAAAGATAGGAAGGAATTTATTAGAGAAAGTAGAAAAGGGACTACATTTCAAGCAGGAGAGGCAGCATGAGTGGAAGCACAGAGGCAGTTCAAGTTCACTGGACAGTCTAGACCAACTTGATGAGAACAAAAGGGACTATATCCAGAACAGGTTTGGTTTTTTGGTTCTTTTTTTTTGGAGGGGGGAAGGCAGGGCAATTGGGGTTAAGTGACTTGCCCAAGGTCACATGGCTGGTAAGTGTTAAGTGTCTGAGGCTGGATTTGAACTCAGGTCCTCCTGACTCCAGGGCCAGTGCTCTATTCACTACACTATCTAGCTGCTCCTTCACTGTGCCACCTAGCTACCCATGGAACAGTTTTTTTGCTCAATATTTATTCAAACTGAGATAGAGCAAGGAGATTTTGCCTCTTTCTCCCAACTCCCATCAGGACTTTCAAAGTTCATTCTCATGAGTCTAACAGGACTAGAACTATATGTGACTTATCAGTAAGATCTGAGAACCCGAACAACTCCCACCCAGCACCCCACCTTAACCTCTGCTGTTCTATCCTATTAGTTTTTTGTGCACCACTTTCTGTCCTCCCTTGTCTCAGGTGAGAAACAGATCAATTCAATAGAACATAAGTGCAGGGACTTTCACATCTTTGTCGTTGCATCCTGAGCAGCTCACCCAATGCCTAGTGCATCACAGGTACTCAAATAAATGCTTGTTAACTTGAGGCAAATTGGATTAAATTTTCAAAGGGGCCATTACAATATTATGATAGCTCTTCCCTTCTGAAAAGCCGGGAAATTTTTTGAATGAAGAGATGACTTGATGAAAGAGCAACGAGCCTCTGATTTAGGCGATGAAAGCCAACAACATATTTCTTCTTTGATATGGGTACTTTTGGAATGAATAGGGCTGACAGCACACAGTAAATATGCTTCTTAGTAGATGTTATCCGATTTAACAAGAAGGCTTGTTAAAAAAAGCTGTAGACAAGTGTTTCATCTCTCCATATCCCTCTCTCCACCTTCAAAACAAAGTAATACATGCCTTCTTAAATAAAACATACACACACAAACACAAACACAGACACACATACTTTTAATTTCTCCAGTACTGGATGTTATATAAATATAAAAATGCTATGGGGGCAGCTAGGTGGTGCAGTGAATAGAGCACCAGCCCTGGAGTCAGGAGGACCTGAGTTCAAATCTGGCTTCAGACACTTGACACTTACTAGCTGTGTGACCTTGGGCAAGTCACTGAACCCCCAATTGCCTTGCCTTCCCTCTTCCCCCCAAAAAACCAAAACATAATGTCTTTAATGACTTTAAAACTGAATAATAAAATAGTTATTTTTTAAAATGCTATGTAAGTCGGATGGGACCTGATAGGTCATCTAACCCACCTTCCTACACAGGATAGTAATTCCCTTTATAACACCTCTGCCATTTGGTTCATTTAGTTTCTTTTTGAATACCTCTAGCAACAGGAAGCTCAGTATATTCTTAGGCAAGGTATTCTATAGCTCTAATTGTCAGAAAACTCTGGTTCATGTCGAACTGAAATCTTTCATTATATAATATCTATCCCACTGGATAGAATTTGACCACATGGAGCAACAAAAGATGTCTTCTCCCTCTTTTCTTTACCCTTCACAAATGCAAGGTGTTTTAGTGTGGAAAATTGTACTCGCCAATGCTAAACACAGCCTACTTTTACAGAAGCAGCTAACTGGCACAGAAATATAGCACTGGGCCTGGAGTCAGGAAGACCCGAGTTCAAATCCAGCCTCAGACACTTACTGGCTATGTGATTCTGGGCAAGTCACTTAATCCTATTTGCCTCAGTTTCCTTAACTGGAAAATAGGGAGAATAATAGGACCTACCTTCCTGGATTGTTTGGAACAAATGAACAAGTGATTGAGGAACAAATGAAATAATATTTGTAAAGTGCTTAGCCCAGTGCCTGGAGTATAGTAGGCACTTAATAAAGGCTCAGAAATTAGCATAAGGAGGAAAGTAGGAAGACATTTTGCTATTCTATTTCATGGGGAAAAGGGTACCAACTGGTATGGTATTTAGGAATTCTAAATGCTAAATAAGGACATTATTTGGGGGTGAGGAGTGGGGGTGAGGGAAGATGGAAAACCAGCCGCCATCTTGGTAATTTTGCTGTTTGTGGCCTAGCTATTTATAATTCTAATATTTTTCAGTGGTTTCCAGATATATTTTCAGCTGTCCGTTATGGTCACTGGTTTACCACAAATTTATAAAGCATTTGCTACTAAATAGTGGGGAAAGTGGACAGGAGAGCTATCACTTCTGCCTCTAGCAATCTCCCTAATATAAGGACAGCCCTTCAAATGTTTAAAAACATTTATCACATCTTTTATTAGTTTTATCTTCTCCAACATAAACATGACCAAGTCCATCAATCATACTTCACATGGCATGATTTCTACATCCCTTGTTATCCCTAGATGCTCTCTTCTGAGAAACTTGTCGTTTACAATATTCCTCCGAATGTGAATGTAACATTGCAGATGGAAGTAACCCTATCAAAGAACACAAGAAAAATAATGATCCG
>CM053590.1:138570631-138618006 GCA_028646515.1 Pseudochirops corinnae
CACCCTAGCATACCTAGGGCAGCTACTAGCACAGGTTCTTAGATCTGCTTTTCTAAAGGAAAGCAACTCAAAATGGGTTAACAATCTTACTTTAATCAAACATATCATTTACCTAGTTCAGGGGGAAAAGTCAGCACCCTGAACTTCAGAGAATACAAACAGAAGTTACAAACAAACAGAAAAACAGATCAGCAGACGGTGTCTGATCATTACATCAGTTACCTAGTCAGTTACCAGAGAGGGAAGCATCTGGGTTTTTCACAGCTGGGGGGCTCAACGGCTGCCCAGAGTCTCTTCTGGTGAAATCATACAACTCTTCTCAAAGTGAGCCCCAAACCAAAACCTCACATCAGGGCGTATATATAGCCTTCTCCTGGCTTAGAGAATGTCACAGCCCTCTAGACCCACTGCCCAATCACAAAGCTACAAGGCACGGGCATTCCTGGAAAACAAGCCTGGCGCCACAGGCTCCACGTGACCACATTCAGCCGATTAGGGGACAGAGTATACTTTCAAATATCCAAGGGTCCTCAGAGTCACGTAGCCACTTTAGCAAAGGGCCTAGGAGCAGGGAAGATCTTTAGATTCCTATAACATCCATACACTGTTTTATTTCTGCAGCCTAAATTTGTGTTTAATGTCATAAACTGCTAGATTATAATTTTGGGTCATATTAATTGTTTAGACAATTTAAAAAAAAACAAACATTTTTTTCATACAAACTACTGCTAAGCCAGAAATCCTCTGTCGTGTCATGACATGACATGTTGTGTTCACTTGATATTTTTAACTATATCATACTGCTGGTTTCAGTCTAATGTTTCAGCCTCTTGAGATTATTTTTAATCTTAATTCTGACATGTACTCCAACATCTAACCCCATCGGTTTTGAAAGTATAAACACTTGGGATGGCTAGGGGACACAGTGAATAGAGCACTGGCCCTGGTGTCAGGAGGACCTGAATTCAAATTCAGCCTCAGCCAATTAACACTTACTAGCTGTGTGATCTTGGGCAAGTCACTTAGCCCCAATTGCCCTGCCTTCCCCCTTCCAAAAAGCAAAAAGAGTTGTAAACATTTTTATTTTTTCCAGTTATTTATAAATCTAAAAAAGCTGATAAGCTCTAAGTTTTCATTAATGTTAATTATGATGGCAACAGACAGAGCTAAGCCTATTCAACACCTAAGTGAGAAAATGCTAAGTTTATCATTAACCTAGCAACTCTTCTAGTTATCACCCAAACATATCATGCCAATTGCAGCTGTTACTGAGTTAATGTTACCAGGGGATTTTGCTATTGGTGTTTTAAAAGACACTTTCATTATGATATTACCATGAGATGAGATCCATTTGTACATAATGAATTCACAGTTCATGTATTTCATCTAAGTATGAGAGTTTAGACTTGTAAGATAAAATTTAAAAAGAAAAATCTGACATTAGTAATAATGGACCATAGAATTGCAGTAAGCCTACTTTAATATGAAAATCTATCTTTTGTGTGTGTGCATTACCATGTCACTGATGCTTGAAACTCTACTAATCCTTTGAATTACTGTGTGCTATTGTCCTTTGTTAACATGCCAGTGACCCCTGGTAGCGGTAACAATGGCATCATCTACTCCATCGATAAAGTGAGAAAAACACCTTACTCCTTCCCCCTCCCCACCAGGAAAGCACTCATTTAAAAATGAGCCATTAAAATTAATAATAGCAGCAATTCAAAATTATATGATATTTTATAACTTACAGCAACGCGGCAGAGCACAGAGGATTTACTTTGAAGCCATTAAGATGTGGATTCAAGTCTTACATTTGAAATGCACTGGTTATGTGTGACTCTAGGCAAAGCATGACCTCCCTATATCCTAGGCCACACTGTAATACTATAAGTTACAGAGAAGTGTGGATCTGCTTTGGTAGAAGGAGCTTCCTCACCTGGGATTTTCCTATGCCAATGAAATCATAGGCCCAGTCTTATCTTTTACAATCCACAAATTGCATTTTGGTCCCTTTCTCCTGCCTTTAGAAGAACAAGAACTTTGTACCATAAATCAGGCAAAATACTTTCACAGTCTCAACAAGAAGTAAACTGAAGCTCAGTGACAATAAGTCACTTGTCCATTGTCCACATATCTACTGTCAGTGAGTTTTCTGAATCTAGATCTGGTCCATTTCCCACTCACCACATCTTCCTCTCTGATATTATCATTAACACCTTCTGATGACACCTTTTCCAGGTAACAGCTATCCAAAACAGTGATGTCAAACTCACATAGAAAAAGGGGCCACTAACCCATACACCAGGCTCCCAGCAGGCTTCATACTGACTTTGAAACCCACATATTGAGATTACCTATGTTTATAATACTTTTATTTATTTTGTTAAATAATTCCCAGTTACATTTTAATCTGGTTCAGTTGTGCTCTGGAGATCCAGGAACTATGTGTTTGACATCTCTGGTCTAAGAAGAGAGTTTTTTTGAGCTGAGGGAAGGGGTCAGAGGAGAGAACAGAGAGCTATATTCAAAGCATAGGGTACTCCTGAAGGAAGGAAGGCTTAGGCAGGTAGCTCAGGGTTGAAAGGGGGGATGTGAAGGGTGGGGCACAGTGGAGGAGGAGGTGGCCACTGCCAAGGCATCAAACACTGGCCTCTGATTAAAAACTGTAGTTCCAATGGCTCCAGTTTACCTCAAGGATCAATTATAAATTCCTCCCCTTGGCATTTAAAGCTCTTTACAACCTGGCCCCTTCCTACTTCTCTAGTCTCCTTAAACACATTTCTCCCATTTATGTACTCTATGGGCAGCTAAGTGGCACAGTGAATAGTGTCAGGCCTGGAAGTCAGGAATACCTGAGTTCAAATTCAGCCTCAGACACTTATTAGCTATATGACCCTGGGCAAGTTATTTAGCCCTGTTTGCCTCAGTTTCCTCATCTGTAAAATGAGCTGGAGAAATGGCAAAGCACGTCAGTATCTTTGCCAAAAAAACCACAAAAGGGATCACAGAGTCAGACATGACTGCAAACAACTAAACAACCACCTTTACAATGTCGTCACATTGACGTACTTAGTGCTATTCCTCCAGCACAGCTCTCCAACCTTCATCAACTCCATCTTGGTGGCTTTGCATGCTCTGGAAACTCTCTTCAGTGCTACTTCTTGATTTCCCTAGCTTCCCTCAAGAGACATAGCTTGTATCACCTTCTGCCAGAGGTACCATCAGCTGCTTGTGCCTTCCCAACCAAAAATAGTTTCCATCTGCTTCATATGTATCTAACATATATTTATACCATACAGGTTGTCTTCCCCAAAAGAATATGAGGTCCTTAAGGGCAGGGAATATTTCTTTGTATACCTAGAACCTTGTACAGTGCTTGGCACATAGTAGGTACTTTCAATAAATTATGTTCATTGATTCATGCATCTCTTTCCTTCTCCCACCTTTATTTACCTGCTGGCATTTTCATGATCTTTACAACTAGTTTATAAAAATATAAAACAGTGGAGATGCAAGAAATGCTTTAAAGATAATGTCCTCCAACATCTTTTTTGAAAAGTTGATGGCACTGAGGTAATTTACGCAGAATCTAGTGAATGAAAAAACAAGGACTAGAAATTGGATCCTCCTTACTCCTCAACCATGAGGAGGCCTCCCCCTATACCATATTGCTCCCATTTTTCAACTATATTTCATTTCCTTAAAGATTTGAGTATAGAGTAGGGGCGGGCTAGATGACACAGTGAATAGAGCAGCGGCCCTGGAATCAGGAGGACCTGAGTTCAAATATGACCTCAGACACTTAACACTGACTAGCCATGTGACCTTGGGCAAGTCACTTAACCCCAACTGCCCCTCCCAAAAAGAAAAAAGAAAAAAAAGATTTAATTATAGAATAAAAATCTATGATCAATTGTAGCCTAAAAGCAAGGGATGAAAAAAGGTACTTTTTAAACAATAGTACTAGCTAGTACTGTAGAGAAAGCCTTGTACAGGCTAACTTGTAGTAATGCTGAACGTTGATTCCACATTCCCCTGTTCCCTCTCCCTAGCCCACTTCAATAAATGTAAAATATTTCTGTATTGGTCATTTTGTACAAGAAGACTCGAATAAGAGAAAAAAATCAACAAAGGAAAGTGAACAATAGCAAGCTTCAGTCTGTATTCAATTAATATCCGTTCTTTCTCAGGAGGTAGCATGCATCATCATTGGGATAAAGGATAAATGATGATTTAGGTTAAAGTCTTTAGTGGCAAAAAAATTTTCTTTAATTATATCTAAATTGCTACCTAGGTGTTGGCAATCAGGTATTCCCCACCTGTGCTATAAAGAGAGTAAATAAAAGATGTACTGTACTTTGACATGAAAGATCCAGGTGTTACTTATTTATTGAAAGGGAGGGGCGGGATGGGAAAGGGAGGATTGCTAGGGTTGTCTGAATCCAATCTGTGATATTGTTGGTATGCAGGACTCCAGATGATAAATTTACCACACTAATGTTCACCACCGATCCTACAGCTTAGGTTCGTAAAGAGTTATCTGGAGCGCTGAAAGGCCACGTGACTTGTCCCGAGTCATGTGGAAGAGGCAGGTCTTAAACCTAGGTCTCTCTAATATGGAGGTCAGCACCTCATTCAAGCAAAACTGGATGGCCAGAATGGAAGACCATGAAATTGTCTCTTCTAGAGTATAATACGTTTGAGAGGCCTCCCTTAAAGACAAAGTAGTGAAATTAAATGCCTTTCCCAGGTTCCTTCGAAAGTTGATTTGCTGCTTTTCTGACATGAGGAATGTTGATGTGTTGAGGTGTGTGTGTGTGTGTGTGTCCTCAAAAGATCCAGTTGTATATGCTAGATCAGTGGTTCTCAACCTTCCTAATGCCATGACCCTTTAATACAGTTCCTCCCAACCATAAAATTATTTTCGTTGCTACTTCATAACTGTAATTTTGCTGCTGTTATGAATCATAATGTAAATATCTGATATGCAGAACGTATTTAAATTGAACATAACCCACAGGTTGAGAACCACTGTACTAGATAACTGTCTAGGTCTGAGATTTCTCAAGTCAAGGGGTAGAGATAAGCAGTAATAGACCATAGTAATAGCCAATAAGTCTCTACATGGTCAAATTCCATCTGGAACTTTATTAACACAGCTTATCTCAACTGAAACTCAAGAATCACAAACATGTTATGACTGGGAAACTAGCCATGGTGATTCTGATGACTGTTACTGATTTACAGTCATTCTCATTTCTTTTACAGCTGTCTGTAGATTCCCATGTCAAAATGGAGGAGTTTGCCAGAGGCCCAATGCATGTACCTGCCTGGAAGGCTGGATGGGACGCCTCTGTGAAGAACGTGAGTGTCTTTTATTAACAATCTCTAGAAAGGGTATGTGTGTGTGTGTGTGTGTGTGTGTATGTGTGTGTATGTGTATGTGTGTGTGTGTGCCTAAGGAAGAACATGAGTGTCTCTCATAATGACATCACACATGGAAAGGGTGTGTGAGGGGCAGTGTGGATGCGTGTGTGTGTGTGGCATCACAGAACTTGTCTAGAATCTTAGCTCAGAAGGTTATCTTGAGAGTGAGCTTTGCCTTTGTAGTAAACTTATTTCATTTGGTGATTAAAATGAAGAGGAAGCATAGAATAGTAGCTAGAAAACCCACCTTGAACTATTTGTACAAAAATATTTAAAGCAGCTCTTTTTGTGGTGGCTAAGAATTGGAAATCAAAGGGATGTCCATCAGTTGGGGAATGACTAAACAAGCTGTGGTATATGATTATAATGGAATATTATTGTGCTATAAGAAATGACAAGCAGGATGATCTCAGAAAAACCTGGAAAGGTGGCTCAGTGAATAGAGCACCAGCCCTGGAGTCAGGAGGATCTGAATTCAAATCCGACCTCAGACACTTAACACAAAACTAGCCATGTGACCTTGGGCAAGTCACTTAACCTCAATTGCCCTACCTTTCCCCCTCCAAAAAGCAAAACAAAACAAAAACCTGGAAAGACTTACATGAAATGATACAAAGTGAAATGAGTAAAACCAGGAGAACACTGTACACAATAACAGCAATACTGTACAATGAACAAACATGAATGACTTAGCTGTTCTCAGCAGTATGATGATCCAAGACAATCCCAAAGGATTAATGATGACACATACCTCCAGGGAAAGAACTGATATTGATTGAATACAGACTGAAGTTTGCTATTTTTCACTTTCATTCTTTAATTTTTTTCTTTTATTTTTGAGACTTCTTGAACAAAATGACCAACATAGAAATGTTTTACATGATTGCACATGTATAACCTATATCTGATTGCTTGCTATCTCAGAGAGGGGAAAGGTTAGGGAAGGAGGGAAGGATAGAATTTGGAACTCAAAACTTCAAACCACCTTGTTTTGGGGAAAAAGAAAAAAACCCACCTTGGAGTCAGAAAAACTTGGCTTCACATCTTGCCTATGATATATACTGGCTATGTGACTCTGGGCAAATTATGTAACCTCTCAGTGCCCTCCAGGGAATTCTCTAAGACCATAAGTTGCCCAGTCTGTACTCCTATGCATTGATAGGAATTTCCTTGCCAGGAATAACCTACAGCCCTAACCTCACTGAGAACGAAAGCCCACCACTACCAACAACAGCCATAACCCTTAACCTTTAATAGCTCTAAACCCCTATTTCCCCCATCAAAAAAAATAGAATTGGGCAATTAGCTGTATGTATGAACAGTAGTTCTATTCTACTTGGCCATCATAAGTTAACAGGCAATAAAATCTTTGGCATGTAATTTTGGCATCAGATACTAAATTCTAGCCATCTAAAATCCATATCCCATCCAACTCAAGGGGAGAGTCCAGCTTTCTTATGGAGAGGCACTTATGGTAAAATTCTTAGGCACATAGATTTAGAGTTGGAAGTGTCTTTAGGGATCATCTACTCCACCCCACTCTTTGTACAGCTAAACTAAGGCTAAGAAACTAAATGACTTTTCTGAGGTCACACAGGTAATAAGTGACAAAGCCAGATTTCAAACCCAGTACCTCTGACTTAAAATCCAGCATCCTATATAGCTACTGTCCATCCTGTCCACTGCCTCCTACGTAATAAGATAATGTATATCCTATACTACACACACCCACACCCACACCCACACCCACACACACACACACATACATAGAGGGGCCCAAGTATATCACATTTGCCACTGTTATTAGTCACCTCTGACAAATATCTTGTTTATCAAGTAAAATTTAGGTTCACCATTAAGAATATAGCTCTTCTTGCTTAAGAAAACTAAGGAGTTGGCAAATGTTTTAAAATATTGCTTTTTGAACTGCAATTTGTGGGTCCTTAATGAAAAATATTCTTGTGCTTATGAGGATGTTAAATTTCCCAACTTTTATCGAGACTGACGTGAAAAGAAACACATCTCTGTTGGCATCCAAATGAATTTATATTAAGGCATTTTTGAGGTGCCCCTCACTTTAAAAAAACCAATATTAATAATCAGTGTCTTGCAGAAATCTTCAAACAAAAGTATGACCATTTTAAAGTGAGTCAAAAAAGAACTTAACATAGTGAAAATATTTTTATTTGATAAACCAACTTGCCAGCGCACTGACACACGTTATATGCCTTCATTAGCCTAAACCCTTAATTCATCTTTTTTCACTCTGTTTTACTAACATATGCTGAAACAAAAATGAAATATTTGCTTATTAAAGTCTGTCTGTCAGTCCGTGGTTGACCCAAGCTATCTGTTGACCACCATCCCAACTGTTCTCTAACTTTTAGTCTCAATGAGCTGCCTGAGGCTCAGAACGGTTAAATGACTTGGGTGTGATCACACAGCTGGTAAGTATCCAAGGTGGTATTTGAACCTAGGTCTTCCTCACATCAAGTCCAACAAGTCTCCATTATGCCAGGCTTCATCTTTACAACCAAAGGCAAATATGGTAAAGATTCTTGTTTGTAAATCTCATTCAAAAACACAAAAGAATAAACTGTGTCTGGACCATTTGTTGAATTATGACTTCTCTTGGAACTGGTCCTTTAACCAGTTTTGAATCTGCCTAACTAGTGTCACCTTGTAAACATCTCTCTATCTTGTTTTTGTTCGTCTGTAGTTGCTTCTGTACTTCTAGCCACAGTATCTGCGTCAGCCCTGTATAGACAGTGGGTTTTCAAGATCTTTAAACTTTAAAGTAAGATTAGTGAAAATGTCAAGGTTCATTTTCATAGCTGTGTTTAACAAAGCCCTTGTATCCTAGAAAACCAATTTTTTACTCATGGTCATTGTGATCTGCCAACTTGATTTAAGCTGTAGTCCTAAACACATCAAAAGGAAAAGACAGCTGGCTTACTATGTTCTATTTCTGAGGACATACAGAGGGACTGCAGTGTCAAGGGAAGGTCTAGCAATTTCTAAGAAATGTTTTCACCACTTTCATAAACATTCATACCTAGAGATTAAAAGAACATCTTCACATCTGAGCAGAACTCCCTGAGGTTTATTAAAATACAATACACATTCCGAGAGCCAAGGGCTTTAGCAAAAGCGAATTGTCTAATTTAGTCTGGTCCATCTTACAGAAGAAGAAAAAGCATTAGTACATGCCTGGCTTAGCCTCTCAGGAAGCAGCCAGGCTCATTTAGAGAGAGCTGCATGTATTTGAGCAGACGAGCATGGTAAAGGGAGGAATCATAGCTGAATACTAGGAACATTAATACTTAAAATAGAAAAGTTCCATTGTTATTGTTTCAAATGGTGATGATAAAAATATTTATTAAGCTCTTACTATGTGCCAGCATGCTGTCACCTCCATCAGACTGGTAACTCCTTGAGGTCAGGGACTGTCATTTGTCTTTCCTTGTATCCCCAGCACTTAACACAGTGGTTGGAAATCTTCCAGAGATAAATGTCTTATTTTATGGTAGCTTCTATTATAAAGTATGTACACCTCTCTCTTTTAAATATATGTGTGTGTATACATATATATGTACACACATGTACATATATAAATGTATGTGCATGTATACTCACATATACACTCAAACACTTATCTGTTTACATACTATATCTCATTTCCACCTTTCAGTCCCTCTCAGTAGCATGTAAGCTCCTCAAATTCAGGGGCTATTTTTTATTTTGTCTTTGCATCTCTACTTCCTGGAATAGTACACACATTAGGTACTTTTTGGGTTGGATTGGATTAAGTCTAGTGCTGTTTAGTGACTCCAATCCAACAACATAAATGATGCTGACAATATTTGATAGAGAAGAGTTGATTCCTCTGTGGAGATTTTCTAACAGGCTCTACAAAGAAGAATTTTTTACCTAGTTGTCCATGTACAGAGTTTGGGTTAACCCTGGCCTCTTATAAAATAAAACTGAGTTAGCTATAGTCCATATGTGTAGACAGCTACAAGAACTTTTTTCAAAATATGGTTTGCAGAGTTTTTTTATGTATGTTCTAGATGCGCCATAATAGCTGTAAGGTAGCTGTACATTTAGGACTACAATGCTGATTTCCTGACTCCAGACCCATGTTAATTGTACTTTACACCCAGTATCCTGGGTGCAAGTGAAATCTACATATACTAATGTTTGTCACTTGCTGTCACTGTATATCATAAATATGTGTCTTCCTACAGTTGTTATGGCCTCAGAACTTAATAGCTGTGTGACCCAGGGCAAATAACTTAACCCTGTTTTCCTCAGTTTCCTCATCTGTAAAATAAGCTGGAGAAGAAAATGGCAAACCACTCCAGTGTCTTTGCCAAGAAAACCCCAAATGGGGTCACAAAGAGTCAGACACAACTGAAAAATGACAATAGTTGTTAGCCTCTATGGGCCAAATTCTCCACTAGGCTCAAGGCAGACCTCTTGTGCTCAGAAATTGTATCCTATTCAAAATGAACATTTGAGTGTGCAGAGTATCCATTTGATTAGTCCATTGACATCCCCATATTTATAAATTATACATTCAATTTTTATTCTAATTACCAGAATATAGTCATTATGTGTGTGATCCCTGAATCCCTTCACCCTTCACTAACTTACTAGTATACTGTATTTTCTATATTAATGTTATTCATAAAACTGCTACTTTGTGGAAAGGATCATATCCCTACTCTGTGGCTATGAAATCAGCAGGCATACACACACACACACACACACACACACACGCACACACACACACACGAACAGGGCTCAGCCATTTATTCATGGTACAAATGCCAAATGAAAGACAAAAGAGAAACAGGAGCATGGGTGTAGAGAGAATCCATCTGTCCATCTGCTCTTGCCCCACCCACCATATTCCACCTTCTTTCAAACTCAACTCTCTAGACCAGGAGTTCTTAACTTATGGTCCACAGACCCCCCAAAGGATAGAGTTCATGTTACTTTACCCCTAGGGACTCACAAGAGTGCTAGCTTTAAGTGCAAGGAACAGGGTTCCAGTCCAGGCTCTGCCATTCATTTACTACCTACATGACCTCGAGCAAGTCACTTAACCTTTTGGACCTCTGTTTCCTTATTTGAAAAAATAAATGACTAATTGGGACACCTAGGTGATACAGTGAATAAAGCAGCAGCCCTGGAGTCAGGAGGACCTGAGTTCAAATGCAACCTCAGATACCTGACACTTAACTAGCTGTGTGACCTTGGGCAAGTCACTTAACCCCAATTGCCCTGCCTTCTGTCCTCAAAAAAAAAATAAGTGACTAATTGCAGTGCTAATTGCCAGTGCCTGGCACATATTAGGCTCTTAATTGTTGATTAATTGATTGACTAGATGGCCTTTGAATACTCTTTCATATTTAAATCTATGAAATGAAGATAATAATGTTTAATGTTAATGTTCCTCAGAGTTATGGGGAAGAAAATTCCTTCTGGAGCTCTAATGAGGTGTAAGTTATTCTTATGATAATATTCAAGAAATAGAGCGGGAGATGCCATTCAACAAGGGAGTCATTTACCCCATGTTCTGGTTCCAGATTGGTTTTGATGACAGGGTTTCTTATACATGATGACTTTTTATAATAAGGAGAATGTACTACTGTGGTTTTCTATTAGAATATAATCTGATTTACTCCCTTTAGAAATAACGATCATTTGTTCATCTTTGTGAGTGTGGTCTTTTTAATCTTGTCTTTTTCTACCTTTTCAGCAATATGTATTCTTCCCTGTCTGAATGGCGGCCGCTGTGTGGCACCATATCAGTGTGAATGCTCAGCTGGGTGGACAGGCTCCCGCTGTCATACAGGTAGGCTTTGGCAGCTTAAAAAAGTTGGAAAGAATTAAATCTGCTGTATTTTGAGTTCCCTAGTTCTTCCAGCGATTCTCAACCTGGGGGTCGAACAACCCTTTCATAGGAGTTGCCTAAGACCATAGGAAAACACATATTTCCGATGGTCTTAGTTACTGAGACACTGTTCCTCTATCCGTCTCCAGACGGGTCCGCCCACATGCAGATATGCCCACATACAAGTATTAAAAGGTCGTGGCATTAGGAAGGTTGAGAACCACTGCTTTTGGAGGTTGAACATACACAGATTAACAATACTTAAGACTTGTATATGTACATGTAATTGAGATATACTAACCATTAGCAGGAATTCAGGCTCATTCAAGAAACTGTTTTTACATAATTCCTTGTTACAGCAAGCACAATGCTGTTATGTGTTAGGTGAGATATGGAGATCAAAAAGCTAGCTTCTCTACCTTCATAAAGTTTAGTGTCTAGTGGTGGCATATGGGACAGATTCTGACCAACTAGAAGTGAATAATTCCAGCTCTTTCTATTTATCTATGATCCTTTACTTTGATCCAGTCTTGAAACTGACCCAAAGAACTACAGGAATTTCAAAAAAAGGAAGGCTATCTGATTTTAAATGACCTACCAGGGCAGAACCTGCAGCCTCAAGGACACATATGGCCTTCTAGGTCCTCAAGTGCCTCCCTTTGACTGAATCCAAACTTTTGTTGTGAAGTTTGGATTCAGTTAAAGGGTTGTATTTGAGGACCTAGCAGGCCACATGTGGCCTCAAGGCCACAGGGTCCCCAAACCATGTAAATAGAAGCAATTCTATTTCAATGAATATATATATAAAAACATCACCGAGAAGAACAAGAATGATTTGTTTTAATTAGTATAAAAATAATTGTGACAGATCATTTAGAAAGGCAGTAACTTCTAACTTTCCACTGAAGATAAATGCAACAAAGAGATATCATCTTCCAAATCTAGGTAGAAGGAAATAGGAAGCAGTCAACTGCAGTACATTCATTGGTTTTATAAATCTCTATGTATGCTAAAGGTCAAAAAGACCTCTTTATATTAATAAAACAATTAAAGAAGGAAAGAAGATGATTTTCCAGATTTTTGGTTTACCAAATGCTCAGCAAATGAAATTTTACATGTTTTTTATTTATTGAGTGAGGTAAGACACACCCCCCCCAAAAAAAAACAAAACACAGGTGACTGAATTTCTCAGCAATTTGCACATTATTTAGATTTAGATAGACTTATTTACTTACCCACATTTCTTATGTATCCAGAACTGAACTTATCCTTCACCCAAAACCAACTCCCTTTCCAAAAGACTATTTCTTACACTTGTTACTACAAATCCTTTTAAGTGAGTAACCTTGAAGTGACCTTTGACTTTTGCTTCTCCTCTATCCCTGGCATGAGGATGGTCAGCTTTCCTATATAATGTCTTTTGGATTTAGCCCTTCCTCTCCATTTGAAATACCACTATTATAGAGCAAATCTTTGTCACCTCATGCATAATTTAATGAAGCAGCCTCCTACTAATTCTTCTTAGGGTCACCAGACCTTCCTAAAATACTCTTTTCATCAGCTCAATGGAGAACCTCTGATTGGTCTCTACTGTCTTTCATGTTAAAGTCAAGTTCCTCTGCTTGGCTTTCCACAATCTGGTTCTCCCATTACCTTACTACTCTCCCACAAAATGTACTTTTCACTTCAATTAAGCCAACTAGTGTCCTCACTGTTCTCTACCTACCAAATTCATTCCTGTTTCCGTGTCTTTGTTCATATTGTGCTCCCCTCCTAGGCTTTCTTTCCTCTAACTGTCCAAATCCTTCCTAATCTTCAGAATCCAACTAGAATCTTCCTTTTTGAAGTCTTTTACAATTGCTACAGCCCAAATTAATCTCTCCCTTGTCCCAACTCCTATTGTATTTTTAGTCAGTACTGCATAGTTTAGCAATTAATTGTTTTCTAATTGTTTCACATGAAACAGTATGGTCAGATAGTAGAAAGTATTCCAAAAGTCATGGTGTTTTTTTTAAGCTAGATGGTACAGTGGATATAGTACAGGACCTGGAGTCAGGAAAACTCACCTTCATGAGTTCAAATGCGACCTCAGACATTTAGTAGCTATGTGATCCTGAGAAAGTCATGGATAACCCTATTTGCCCCAGTTTCTCATCTATAAAATGAGCTGGAGAAGGGCATGGCAAACCATTCCAGTATCTGTTCCAAGAAACTCCAAATGAGAGCGCAAAAATTCAGACACAAATGAAAAAAGACTCAACAACAAGACTGTTGGAACACTGTATGAAATATTTGGAAAACAAGCCTTTTAACAACCCCAAATTTGTCAATATTGCAAAAGCCCACTTTAACATCAATATTCTCCCAGTGGTTGTACATAACTAAGTATTATGGCACACCTAGAGCGCAGAAGAATTGAAATTACCAATAACTCAATATAAGTTGGCTATAGCATGCTAAAAATAATCTGCACATATGAAAGTGCTAACAACATTGCCAAGCATACCAGTGGGTCACGTATTGATGAATGAGTGACACCTATAGACAACTGGAAGTGCTACATTGGTACCATAGTCATACTAAAAGACTGAAAAAGGCTTCTAGCGCACTAGACAAATCTCCTATAAATATGATTTAGGAGGTAGCTGGGTAACAATGAATAAAGTATGGGACTAGGCATCAGAAGAACTGAGTTTGAATTCTATCTCAGACATTTACTAATTGTGTGACTTGGGGCAAGTTACTCAATTTCTTTCTGCCTCAGTTTCCACCTCTATAAAACAGGGATGATAATACCACCTACCTCAAAGAGTTGTTTTGAAGATCTAATAAGTTAACATATTTAACGCATTTTGTGAACCTCAGAGTATTATATGAGTGCGAACTGGCTAACAAAAGACCACACAAGATGAGAAAGCCTGGGAGGAACTGTGATTAGTGTCGCTGGGCACTATACCTTCCCCCCAAAAATATGAATCTCACAAAATAAAGTGTTAGTTTTGTCATCTCAATTAGAATGTAAAGTCCTTGAGAGTAGGGACTGTTTCATTCTTTGGCTTTTAATCCACAGTTCCTGGCACATAATAAGCACTTAGTAAATGCTTCTTGGTTGATTAATTCCCAACGATATTGTAATCTCTTTATGGTCAGGAAACATGTCATGGACTTCTTCTGTATCTCCCACAGCATTCAGCAAAGTACAAAGGATGCAGTAAGAACTCAATGTTAGTTTTTATTGGAGGATAAATTTTCAAAAGACTTTGTAAGAGAGTTTAAAAAATCTCAATTTTTGTTCCATGATTTGGAAAATTTCTACAGTTCAGTGTGGGACAGTCATAATGAGTATGGCTTTTGAGAGACACAGCTATACACTCCATGCCCTGTATTGTGAAATGAGAGCATAACCAGACTTGGCAGAAAGCCCTTCATTCTCCCAACAAATTGGCTGTCATTTAGAACTGCATCCATGTCTCTCTCCGCAAAGGGACAAAAGGTCTCCCTCCACCCTCCACCGCCTGGGCTAACATTAGGTCCCTAATAACACATGACTTAGAAGCGTGGTCAGTGAATAGAATATGTCCAGCTTTCCTACCCTCAAGGTTTTTTAAAGTGCCTATTAAATCATGTTCCTCCCCCCAATTTGGGTATATATACACATAGCTGCAGTCATGCCGTATTTTCATAACATCTCAGAAAAGTCAGTCCCATGTTCTCCATTTATTCCTTCCTTCATTTGCTGTCTTAAAACCTGCTCTGTTGGGTAATTTCCCTTTTAATAAGTTACAAATATGTACGGCTTATCTACTACCATTATTCTGAGCTTTGACATCATTGAGGAATAAACTCCTACTCATATCTTGCCAGGGGCAAATTTTTCTCAAATTTAGAAATCTGTTTTTCCATCCTATTTTTGTCTGCAAGCGCTGAACCTAAAGTCATGAGACAGAGGACAGTTCAAGACTTGGATCTACCATGTATTATGGAAAAGTCAATTCAGCTCTTAGGGGATAAGTTTTCTTATTTATAAAATGGATTGACTGTAACTTTGCTACCAATCTCAGAGTTATCATGAAGAACAAACGTGGCAAAGTGGTCTGGAGTTTACTGAGCAGGTAAGTGATGTGGTCAGACCTTTGCTTTAGGAAAATCATTCTGGCTGCCAAATGGATCAAAGTAAAAGGGTTAAAGAGAAGAAAGGCTTGAATCAAGGAGCTCTACAAAGAAGCTAACACAACAGCCCAGAAAAGAAGTGATGTGAACGGTAGCTTTGTGAGTGGAGAGAAGAGGCACATACACAAGAGACGTGGTCAAGGGAATAGTGACAAGATCTGGCAACACGTTGGGTACGTGGTGCGAGTAAAAGTACACAATCAAGAAGGACAAAGAAGTTGTGGACATGGGCCCTAGCAGGTAATAAGGAAGATAAAGAGTTAAGAGGGGTTGACGAGAAAGATGGTGAGTTCTGTTGGGATGTTTGGATTTGGGATGCCTAC
Source organism: Pseudochirops corinnae (assembly GCA_028646515.1). NCBI lineage: Eukaryota > Metazoa > Chordata > Mammalia > Diprotodontia > Pseudocheiridae > Pseudochirops > Pseudochirops corinnae. Next base: position 138,586,457 of record CM053590.1, read on the forward strand.
CTAACGTCCAGTTGAAAATATCCAAAAGATGGGGCAGCTAAGTGGTACAGTGAATAGAATACTGGCCCTGGGAAGGACCTGAGTTCAAATCCAGCCTCAGACACTTGACACACTTACTCGCTGTGTGACCTTGGGCAAGCCACTAAACCCCAATGGCCCTGCCTTCCCCTCTCTGGCTCTGAACCAGCTTCCTATGGACTCTGCTTCCCTTCAGCAAACTCATCCCACCACAAGCTCCATTCAGCCTATCAGGGGCCAGAGTTTGTCTTCACAGCAGGGAAGCTTCCCAGGGGCTCTGCTGCACCATTCAGCAAATTCTCTCCATCATAGGCTCTGTGTGATTACATTCAGCATAATGTATGGGGCAGAGTTTACTTTCAAAGCAGGGGAGGACTTCAAACTCCCCCCAGGGCTGTTAAGAGGCAGGGAAGATCTTCACATTCCCATTCCCATTACAACACACAAGGTTAAGAACCCCAGTATAGAGAGGAAGGCCTGAAGGGATATACCTATGGTTAATGTACTTAAGAAGCTTCAACAAAGAAGACTAAGGAGTGATTAGACAGGTAGAGAGAGGAGCAGGAGCGAACAGTGTCACAAAAACACTGAGCAGAAAGAGTATCCAGAAGAGAGAAGGCAATGAACAATATCAAATGCTTCAAAAGGCCATTAGATGTAGTAATTAGAAGATTTGGGGTGTGTTTGCATGGGACTGTTCCAATTGAATGAAGAGGTCTTTAAAATACCTATGCATTGCCCTTTGACCCAGCAATACCACTACTCGATCTGTATTCCAAAAGAGATAAGAAACAAAAAGGAAAAGGACCTATATGTACAAAAACATTTATAGCACCTTTTTTTCTGGTGGCAAAGAACTGGAAATTGAGGGGATGCCTATCAATTGGGTGGTGGCTGAACAAGATGTGGTATATGATTGTGATGCGATACTATGGTGCCATAAGAAATGATGAGCAGAGTGCTCCCAGAAAAACCTAGAAAGACTTACCTGATACAAAGTGAAATGAGTAGAACCAGAACGTTACACAGAGTAACAGCAATATTATAAGATCAATTGTGAATGTCTTAGCTATTCTCAGCATACAATAATCCAAGATAACTTGGAAGGGCATATGATGAAAAATTATATCCATTCCCAGAAAAATAACTGCTGGAGTATAAATGCAAATTAAAGCATATTTTTTTACTTTATTTTTCCTTGGTGACTTTTTTTTGCATTGTTTTCTTTTGCAACATGACTAATATGGAAATATGTTTTGCATGACTACACATCTATAACATATATCAAATTGCTTGTCTTCTCAATGAGGGGCAGAGGAGAGGCAGGGAAGGAAAAAGAATTTGGAACTCAAAATTTTAAAATGAATGTTAACTTTTTTTTACATGTAATTGGAGGAAAATAAAATAATAAAGTAAATTGTGAAAAAAATACTTATGCATTAAATATACATGTATGTTTTTAAATGTAGCTGTTTGTCAGTCTCCCTGCTTAAATGGTGGGAAATGCATAAGACCAAATCGATGCCATTGTCTCTCTACTTGGACTGGACATGATTGCTCAAGGTAAGTGAACCAGACTGTGCTATTTAGTGAAGGATAATGATGAACCAAAGACATTTTTTAACAAAGTTGTTCCACACATGACCCAGTGGAAAATCCAGAAGTCACAACTTCCAGTATACATTTCAGAATCCTTAATCTAAAAACAATGGCTTGCAACAGTTTGAGTTAATGACAAAAGCCAGAAGATGCTAGAGGGAAAGACTGGGAGCAGAGATGCTTGGAATGGGAAAAAAAAAAAAATCATACCTAGAGGGGTCAATCTAGATATGAGAGTTACTCATGAGAAATTAAGAGGAACAATTTAAAGAGAATCAGAGTCAGAGGAGAAGATGACTATGTGAAACCCAAAAGAATTAAAAATAAAGGAATAACAGAAGAGAAAGGACAGGGAAGTAGCAGTCTGGAAAAGAGAGGCTTTCCTTGGTTAGGGTAAATTGTCACACCCTATTGTAGTAATGTTGTCAGAGCAATAAAGGGGAAAATTCAGATCATTGAAGAGGATTCTACAAGAAGTAATTAGGTGTACACCTCACATTATAGAGCTGGAAAAGAAAGAGATGGAAATTGACTAGAAAGTCATGTTGGTATCAAGGGAATCAGGTGGAAGAAGAATCTGGAACTAGCTTCCCCTGTGTAATAAGTTCAATTTTTGTATCAGCAGGAAAAACTATGAAGATATCTTGAAGTTCTCTGGCTCCGGCTGCTTTTTTCCTCAATTCTTTTAAAGGAGATTGTTTGGGAAAGAACCATAAAAATCTGTCATAAGTTTTCCCTATAAAATTTTTTTCAGCGAAAAGCTATCATCATTTAACATGAAAGTCCTCCACTGTAGGGTTATTTTGAAATTTTTTTTAAGTGTGAGGCCAAGAAAAAGAACTAGTTCAGGTTTTTATAGTGCTTAACAGATTATAAAATGTTTTCTTTAAAAGCAATGCAGTGGTGGGTAGGATGGGCAAAGAATGTCCCCATTTTACAGAGAGGAAAAAATGAGGCTAAGAGGTTGTGACTGACCCATGGTCACACGGGAGAGTGGGAACAATAAAAGGAAGAGGATATGAAGGAAGAGAAAGAGAGAGAGTGTGGGGGGGAGGAGGAGAAAGAAAAGGCATTGAGGGAAGGAAAGGGAAGAAGCTAGTTAGCTAGTTTCAACCCCAGAGGAGTGTCTCTATTTTCCTACTGTTCCTGGTAATAGGGAAAGTCACATTCACAGTTCAGTTTGGTGAGATAGTAGTGCCTTCTTTTTATTTCAGACTTCTGAGGAATGGAACAACAGTAGAGATATAAACTGGGTCCTCACTGGTGAAGATCAAAGTCTCATATCTGTTACATAGATAATCCATGTTATATCAGGCTTTCACTGTATGTAGTTATGACCCAGGAGACAAAATTTAAACAGCAAAACATTTAACTCTATGCAATAAGAAGTCATTTTATAATAGAGCTGTATTGTAATTTTAATTCTTGTTCCAGGGAAGTTTCTTTGTCCTCCCAGGGAAGTGATCTGATCAAATGAATCCATACTAAAGTATTAGTGACTCAATTTATTACTGACTGTCAGAACAATAGCACTACAGAGACTTCAAGTTATATTTATCTATAGGCCCTTACATTTCAGTATGTGGTACAGTAGGAAGGTCATTTGCTCTGGAATCTGGAAACCTGGGTTCTAGTTTTCATTTTGATATCAAGCTATGCTTTAACTTGGGCAGATAAATCACCTCTCTTCAAGCCTCAGGATCTTTTCTGTATAAAATGGAGGTGGGGAATGGAAAGGGGAAAAGAGGAGGGCAGAAATTTGGAATAGATAATAGTACCGATAGTAATAATAATAGCATTTAGATAGCACTTTAAGGATTACAAAGCACTATGTGCATTATCTCATTTGATCCTATAAGTTATCGCTAAAATCTCTTCCCACTCAGTGGTTGTGTGATATGCTTGCCTGTCACAATGAATAACTCAATAATGGCCTAATTTCTAACTTCAGTAACAGGCCAGTCCTAGCATTCCTAGCCGTCCCTCAATTAGAGGTGTCTAGCCTGCAGCCCAGTGTCCCTAGCTGCCTACACCAGACTATGTCATAGGTAAATGTTTAATAACAAAAAATACACACACACACACACACACACACACACACACACCAGAGTGTTCATTTGTTGTTTCCTAAGTCAATATACAGTCCCCAGGCATTTATTTCTATTTGACTTTGAGACCACTACCTAAATCACACCTCACAGGTAATTAGGCCACCATTTACTTTACCTTCCTATAAATCTGACTTCATCTGCAAGACTTTAAATGATTTAAAAGGAGGAATTATATTTTCTTAGATGTCTCTGTATCCCACAAAATTCTTTACAGACTAAGTATTTAACAAACACTATCAATAAAAGCCAATCCACAAATGAAATTCTAAAGGGTTTAGGAATCCACTACCCTAAAACTGCCCACACCCTTGGTTAAATTCCACTCAAGCATGTCTGTCCTCTGTGTGTAGACTGCAGTTCACTCAAATGGATTTGTTTTTTCTCTACAGGAAAAGAAAAGCCGGGTTTCATCCCTTCTAACTATCCCACAGCAAAGCGGCTCTCTCAAAAAGACAAGATCATCTCTCCCAGCCAGTCCCTGGGGATTCTGGAACATGGACATTAAAAATCCAACATGGTGCTGGTTTTTTTTTGAAAGTTATATTGTTATTTTTGTTGTCATTGTTTTTGTTTCTATTTTAATTTTGTGATATATTTTTTCCTTGAGTTTTCCATTAAAAATCTGCCTGTATTTTCATATGCAAAAAAAATGTATATTAAATATATGCTGCTACACCCACACACAATGTACATATTCTGCCATCTATTAGGGAAACTTCATGTATACATTTTGGTCACAATTTTTTAATTCCTTTAAATATGTTTATCAATTATAAGTTTCACTGCCAAGCAGTGTAATGCAGGCTTGCTATTCCATGGACTTCCCAAACCTACAGCGTAACCCAGAAGCCAGGCCATAGCGAGATAACTGGTTATATTAATGACATGTAAGCTATCCCACAATTCTCTAGCACTCTTAGACACCATTCCATGAGGATGAATACATGAAGGAGGAGAATCTGGTTCATCCCACCTATGTAATGTGGCATCATTTTCTTGGAAATGTTTATAACAACAAATTTTTCATCTTAACTTGGCTAGATATTTAGTGATTAGACTGACTCCTCCCACTCCCCCTTCCTTTTCCCCTTCTCCCATATGAGATGCTATAGACAGCAGGAATAGCCAGTTGCCATGGAAATAAAAGAAGCCCAGCTACTTTTTTCTAAACCCAGGCAGGAGATACAGAAAGAGCAGGCAGGATTCATAATAGAAAGAAACCCCTAGGAAATAAAGAGCTACAAAGGGTATTGGTTTTGTCTGGTTTTTAGTTGGTTGGTTTTTGTTTCCTTTTACCAGAACTGTGATTTCATCAGTGCAGGGAGCTCCTGGTGAGGGATGTCTTCTACCAATCAGATACATGGGCATCTTCTCCGAAACTTAAGCGTCTTGAGATTCTCTAGGACACTGAGAGGTCAAATGATCTGCCTGGATCTTCCTGACTCCAAAGCCAGCTCTCTATACATTAGGCCAGGCTGCCTTTCTAAGGGCACAGTTCTTAAAGGAGCCTCTTTCCATCTCCAGTTCCAATCTCACACCTGTAACTGCTGAAATAATTACCCTTTGAATGCCCTAACTGCAACCCCTACCCCAGAAAAACAAAACAAACAAAAAAAGCAATAATCTCCTCACATTTGGGGATGATAATAAATGAAAGGCAGTGGCAAGTGGCCCAGGAACACATTTTATAATGAATAAGAAGAGAGGGGGGGAAAAAGAAATGCGAGGAAAAGAAGACAAAAAGAGTTGGGGAAAATCGAAAGAAAAGCAGGATACTAAGCTACTCCAGAGCAGGCAAGGGGCTCAGAAATTAGAAGGGGAATACAAATGTTCCTATCCATCCCCAAACAAAAGCCACCATTTTCCCTCTCTAGAAGACTCTTGAGACTCACCATCTTCAGAACTTTCTGTTCTTACCATGGTCAGAAGCTTAGTATAGCTTTGCCATTTAGAATTCAGTAGCCTATTCCTGGATGTCAGGAAATTCCTGGAATTTCTAAGTACTTGGAAATAAGTTGAGCAGAAATGGGGTAAAATAAAGGAGAAAAAAAACTGGTGCAATTTGGGTTTAGAACTGAAGCTTCACTAAAAGTTGAGGAATTTTCTGCCCCATAAGTTCCCATAGGCATTTGACTATATTAACAACCTTGAAAAGAAATACTAGCTGAAGCTTTACTCTGTGTGAAAGAAATCAGTCAATAGAACTCAAACTTATCATGTATATAAATAGATCATGCACATTCCTATTCCAGTCCAGCCTTTCCGAGCAGGGTGAAGCAGTGAGAATTCTCATAGAATCACAGAGGTTAGAAGGGACATCAAAGATTATCTGGTCCTACCCCTTCATTTTACAGAAAAGAAACTGGGTCCAATTGAGATTAAATGGCTTACCCAAGGTACATAACTAACTGGTGTCAGAAGCAGGATATGAAACCAGGTCATTTAACTCTACAGCCAATATGGCTCAGATGGCAGAATGCTGATGCAAAATGAGAAAGCCTTAAGTGCAAATCTCCCCTCAACCATTTGTCAGCTGCATGACTATGGGTAAGTCACTTCTTGAGGTTCTTGGTTCTTTTGTAAAATTAGAGTTGGACTAGATGGCCATTAGAGCCCCGTCTGACTCTAAATCTATGACTTTTTCACTATATTTCAGACAAATAATAGTGTCTTCAACCTAGAGAAGTTCAGTATAGTAGAAAGAGAACTGGACTTGGGAATTGAGAGGCTTGGGCCTCCAACCCGGACAGTGAACACTGACTACAGGTGCTTTGGTTTAAACTCTCCAAGCTTCAGTCTTCTCCTCTACAAAATAGGATAAAGATATTTGTATCAGGGGTGACTAAGTGGCACAGTGAATACAGCACTAGCTCTGGAGTCAGAAGAGTTCAAATCCGGCCTCAGACACTTAACACTTACTAGCTGTGTGACCTTGGGCAAGTCACTTAACCTCAATTGCCCTGCCTTCCCCCCTGCAAAAAAGAAAAAAAAAGATATTTTTTACCATTTGCCTCACAAAAGTTGAGAGGAAAGCATTATATACATGTTAAATTATGTTATAACGGTGGAGTGGTGGAAAGAGCTTTGTAAATATGGATTTATACTGATTCAGTAAATTGTCTAGCCACCTTTTGCTTTCCCTGTCCCTTCTTCCCCCCTTCTCCTACCCCTTGACCAATTGCCACCGACATTATAAATTAGATTCACTTGTGGGGAAGGGGGGTGGGAGGTGGTGTGTGTCTGTGTCTGTGTGTTAGACCTGATGACCTCAAGGGTTCATTCTATAATTCTGTGATTCTAAGACCTGGCCAGTGATTCATTATTCATGTCTGCTGTTTCCAGCAGAGAATTGACCCCAACAGATAGAAGTAGGTCCCTTTCAGCTATAAATATATGATCCTAGGAGCAAGAACTATTGCTTTGAGTTCTGTTTGGAGCATCATAAGGTATGAATCCTCTGAAACAGGATAAGTCATACATAGAGAGCTGGACTAGATCTCAGAGGCCATCTAGGCTGACTCTCTCATTTATAACTGAGCAAACTGAGACCAAACAGGGTTAAATCAATCAATCAATAATCATTTATTAAGCACACACTATGTTCCAGACATAGTGCTAAGTACTGAGGATACAAAAAGAGGCAAAAGACAGTCTCTGCCCTCAAAGAGCTTATAATCTAATAATTAATTACTTGGCAAAAGTCACACAGGTAGGACAGTTGAGAATCAGGATTTTGAAACCAGGTCCTTTGACTAAAGGCATTGAAGCTTTCTCTGTACCACACTGCCTTATCCCATTATTCTTCTAAGTTTTAGGATAAGGAGGAAAGGTAAGACATGATGATCACTGCTAGAAGGACCTGGGCTCAAATTCTACTTCAGATGCTTACAACCTTAACTGTGACCTTGGACAATCCACTTAACCTCCCGAGGCCTCAGTTCCTCATGTGAAAAATAAAGGGGTTGAATTTCATGGCCTCTAAAATCCCTTCCAGCTCTAAACCAATTATTATCTATGATCCTTTATTCAAGATGGTATTAGTAGAAATGAACAAGGTCAAAGCAAGGCAGAAATACAAGGCAGAAACACACCTAGCTGGTGCGTCAATCTATAATGAAACCCTTTTGTAATGTTAGTAAAGGGGAACAGGAATAATACCTATTTTCTAAGTTAACCAAGTTAGATTTAGATTATATGAAGAATATGTTGGGGGTGAGGTGGGGGAGAAAATGTGATTTGACGATGTTGTATACCAAAATCCTTAATACTAGTTAACTGTGTCATAATAGACTTTATGTGTGTGTGTATACGTGTGTGTGTGTATGTGTGTGTGCATAGCCAGGTGTGTGCAAAGTAGAACACTGGAACACTGGAATGGGAGTCAGGTGATTGGGATCTTAATCTTGTCTTAATACTGGAGCAAGTTATTTCTAGCAAGGTTGCAGTGAGAGGAGGTAGAGCACTAGACCTGGAGTTAGGAAAACCTAAGTTTAAATTCTTCCCCTCATATTTGCTAGATGTATGACCCTAAGCAAGTCACTTAACTCTGTTTACCTCAGTTTCCTCAACTGTAAAATGGGGATAATAATAACACCTAACTTAAAGGGTTGTTATGAGGATTAAATGAGGTAATATTTGTAAAGCTCTTAGGACAGTGTCTGGCACATAGTACGTACTATATAAATGCTAACTATTACTATTTGTATTATTATTATTAATATTATTATTATTACATCTTTGGACATGTTTTCCCATCTGTACAATGATGAGGTTGAACGAGATGCTATTTCAGGTTCTGTTCAGCTCTTAACAGTTTCAGTCTATGGGAGAAACGGTAGATGTCTTTGCTAGTCCAAGGCCATTATCAACTGGGAAGAGCCAAAGGGCAGGTATGGTTCCTTTGGAAGCCAGTGTAGACAGATGCTCAGTTCTCAGCCTGCCCAGGTTTAAATGTTAGTTGAAATAGCTCTGAACTCATGGATCCAAGGTTTGTGATTGAGTCCTGCCTTCAGCGATGGCCTTACATCACTGGAGGATCCATGAAATGCCCCTTCCCCATGACACTGTGTGCGATGAGGGTATTTCTTAGGGAGATGGTCTGGAAGAACTCCTATGGAAAGGTTTCCTTAGAAACTCATGGGAAAGAGATTCTGTGGCTAACAAGTGTTAAAAATACCAATTATAGGTAGATATGTGTGTATATATCCACACATACATAGCTATAGCTCCTTATTGCAATTAGGCCAGTATTTTTTGGCCAAGATCCCAGAAAAATCTGTCCTCAGATGTAAACAATAAAGGTGAGACAATAATAATAATAATATCTGGTATTTATATAGCACTTTACCTTTATTATCCAATTTGACCTTCACAATAAATGTATGAAGTAGGTGTTATTATTATTACAAGCAAAGAAACTGAAGCTCAGAAACTTTAAGTAATTTGACTGGGTGGGTGAAAAGTAAATGTCAAAGGTAAGATTTAAACTGAAGGATTCCTGGCACTTGACTTCAAGTCCAGCACTCTGTCACATTATAAGACAATAGAGATAAAATACCTACATCAATGTAGCATGTACTTATTTGTTGGTCTATCTTGTCTTAATAGACATTTTGCCCATGAAAAAAATCTACTGTAAATATTAGAATGTAAATATCATTGCTCTGTCTTCTGGGATCCCTAGAAAAGAACTGAAATTGAATTGGTTTTCAGTTTGGGATTGTTTTTGATCACTGAAATAAAAACACAAGCATATACTAGATTTTTTTGAGGCACCCCAGTACATACAAAATAAAATGTAATTTCTCCAAAGTATGTGAACAGCTTCAGGAACTAGCTTTGATGATGCAAATGAATTTTCACGAAAAGCAACAGAAAAATGAGCAATAACTTTGGGTTACATGAGAGCCTGTCTTAGGACGCTCAGGCTCAAGAAGCATGTATCTTTTATTGTGTGTAGCCCAGTCACAAATTCCATTAGAAAAGCATGCGTAGGGGCAGATTGGTGGCAAAGTGGATTGAGCGTGAGTCAGGAGGATGTGAGTTCAAATCTAGCCTCAGACACTTACTAGCTGTATGACCCTGGGCAGGTCACTTAACCCCAATAGGAAGGAAGGAAGGAAGGAAGGAAGGAAGGAAGGAATTGCTATCTGTTCTGTGACTCCTAGACTTTATGTAATTTTTTGTACAAGATATATGTCAGGAGTGCTTTCTTGCACTTGGTGAGAAAGAACCTGACATTTTCTTTTGACGGGAAGCTAATTCATCTGCTCTTTCCTGACCTTTATGGAGGTAGTCAGGCCTTCCAACCCTCAGACACTTATAACCTCCTAAACCAACTATTCCAGTCAACAACTACCCATTCCAATACACAATAGCCCAAGACTTGGGGAGGGGAGAGAGAGGGAATGGACCGAAACTCAAAGAAAAGTCTTTTTTTTCCTTTAAAAAAATCAAAACAATGATTTGTGGTCACTGGTGCTCCACTAGCCATAAGGATCATAGATCTGGAAGTTGACAGGAGCCAAGATGTCATGAAATCCAATCTACTCATTTTACAGATGAGGAAACTGAGGACCAAGGACATTTAATAGCTTATCCAAAGACAGAGAGATAGGATTTTGACTGCGTCCTCTGACTCCAAAGTTGGTTAGCACTCATTCCACTGCTTAAGAGGAGGTTGCTTTGTTTGAAGCTGCCTGTAAGTATTCTCTAAAGAGACTTAACCTCATGGGTGTTTGCTGAAACCCACAGCAAGCAGATGCAGATCCTGGGTTGGCCTGGGCTCCTATGACATCCTGTCTCTGGCAAGATTGTTGTCTTTCTCCTGCCTGGACACTGACCACATGTTCTTATGAATCATTTTCAAAAGTTTTTTCCCTCCACCCTAATAAGTTGTAACCTGCCTCATCACACACCTGATCCTCACCCTTCTGAATCATCCCAGATCTTCTGTTCATAATGTCCTCTGGATAGTGGAAAACAGCATGTATCCACTAATGCATGCATTCCCAAATAAAAATGCATTATGCCAGCAAGAATACCTGAGAGCAGAGATGTCAAACACCCAACCTCCCTCACAGCCCAAAACTGTGATAAAAGATAAAACAAAAGATAAAAATGTCAACTGGGAAATATTTAGCAAAGTAAGTAAAAAATACAACAGAATTTAAATAATGTTAATATGTGGTTTTCTAAGTCAAGGTGCTACCCATGGGGATCCTTATGTATGGTTTACTGGCTGCTGTTTCTATTTATGTTTGATGCCATTGCTTTAGAGCATATTCACAGAACCAACCTGAAAAAAGCAAAAAGGTTCAGATTTCTTCCTATCCGCAAACTGCTCTTCAAATTAAGAGAGAGGGGCAGCTAGGTGGCGCAGTGAATAGAGCACCAACCTTGGAGTCACAGGAGGACGTGAGTTCAAATCCAGAAGACACCTGACACACTTACTAGCTGTGTGACCTTGGGCAAGTCACTTAACCCCAACTGTCCTGCCTTCCCCCCTCCAAAAAGGCGGGAAAAAAAAGAGCAAAAAGATACATTGTCAAAGAATAAAAGACAAAGCCCAGGTGGAAATAAAATTATCAATACATAAAATGAGTTTTGTGGTCATCTGCTTGGCTGGCCTCAAGCCTGCCCATGTTCCTTACCATGTCTGAATAGGTTAGTTGTTTGAGAGACCATGTGATACAGTAGAAACAAGGTTGGAGCTGGAGTCTGAGGACCTATGTTCAAATCTTGACCCAGATATTTATTAACAGTATGGTCCTGGTCAGGTCACTTTCTTGGCTTTACTTCTTCATCTGTAATATGAGAGGATTGGACTAGATGGTTTCTGAGGCCTCGTATAGCTCTATATCTGCAATTCTGAGGTATGCAACACAGATTTAGAAATCTATTTGTTCATGTTTCTGAAATGGGATATTTTGGAAATATGTTTTAATTTGTCTTAGATTTTGATTTCTTTCCATAGTCCACAAATCCCTCTCTAAGCAACTGAGGTAGGAAGCTGCCCAGGGCCAGGACTGCTTCTAGATCCAATAGACTTTAGTGCTGCCTAATTACAATCTGAGTCTCTGATGTTAAGACAAGAACATGGTAGGTCTGCATGGGGGTCACACCCAATATCCTCTGGCAGTGTTCACAGGACAGCTCAGACTGTTTCATAATTCATGAATTTGATGTTTAAAGGTTGGTTGGGTTGAAGCTCTTTCTTGAGTTTGATCAAAGACCATTTCATTAGGCTAAACACAAAGAGAGGAGCTTTAGATCAAATCAGCCTCAGATCTCCAAGGATGCAGTGGTAGAAGGGGCATCAGACACAGAAACAAATCTTTTCCCACACACTGAGTCCGTCTTTAAAAAAAGGAAGCCACAGCAAGCTATGCTTCTGTTTGGCCAGCATAAGTATTCAGGTTTTACTTCTTGGCGCTTGCACCGTCCTCTTCCCCCAATCAGTCTACGGTTTAGGGGCTGCAGTGGTAGGAGAGCTGGACTTGAAATCAAGAAGACAGATTCAAATCCTACCTTAGACACTTCCTAGCTTTGTGATCATGGGCAAGCCACTGAAATGCTGTCTGCCTCAATTCCTCATCTGTAAAATGGGAATGATGATAATAATAATACCCACTTTCACAAGGGTTATGGTGAAGATCAAATGAGATAACACATGTAAACTGCTTTGCAAACCTTAAAGCAATATACAAAGGCTAGCTAGCTATTACTGCACTTCAGTCTAGTTGGCATAGTGGATAGAGTGCTAAAAAAAACAGAAAGACCTGAGTTTGAATCTTACCTAGGCACTAATTAGCAAGTCACTTACCAGCTTTGCGCCTCAGTTTCCTAATCTGTAAAATGAAGGAGTTGGACTCAGTGGCCCTACTCTAAGTCTATGATCCTGTGAACTTGAATTTCTTAAGTGCCTACCATGTGTCAGGTAAAATAAAAAGGTTTGGTGCTGGGCAGGGAGTAAGATCTCAGTAACAATCGATTAATTGATTTGGCTAAGCTAGACATTTGATGGTGGCAAATACTTCTGTCTTGAAGAAAAACCTGGCCTGTCTCAGCTTTTTAGTGCTTGACTGTTCTAAGCATGGATTATGTGCAGAATTCATTTAAAAGACAAATTCATTTACGACTGAGAAGGGAGAAACCACAAGAAAAGACATTATATTTCAATGGAATGTGCCGTGGGAGGAAGGGATGTTAGGGAGGGAGAAGAAGAGGATTTTCAAACAGAGAATCTGGGACATCAAAAGGCTACCAGAGTGTAAGAGAGAAGGGCCCAAATCAGACCAGATAGTATCCCACCTAGGATATCTTCACTGGGGTTATTCTTGCTGACAGTGATAAACTCAAGTCTTTTTTAAAATATTAATTTCCTGGGATAAAATTCCTATTACTACACCCTGGTTATATATATGATTTCATTAGTATTTAAATATTATTCACTATAATTCCATCTCATCAACTCCACCTTCTACAAATGATGTTCTCATTGCATGTTGTTTCTAATGTTTATGTGTTGCCCGTTACCCTATTAATAAAGTTGTACCCTCATTAGTACCTGGAAATATCATTCCCCTCTTTTCTCTTTTCTGCTGACATTTCTGAAAACATTTATGTTTTTGCAGACATCAGGGAGCATCACAAGAAATAGACCCAATAATTTAATGACAGCCCAGAGTAACAGAATAAACACTATGTTTTGACTCAAGAGAGTTAGGTCCTCATCCCTTTCTGAAAGTAATGATGTGTGATATTGTACAAGTGAAATCACCCCTTTATTATAAGGCCTATCTATATTATAAGGGTTATAGAACCAAAGCTGGAAGTACCCTCGGAGACCATCTAGTCTAACCCCTTCATCTTGTGTGTAAGAAAACTGAGTGCTGGAGAAAGGAAGTGACTTGGCCAGGGTTACTCAAGTAATGTCACAACCAAGATTTAAACTGAGGTCCTCTGCCTCCCCAGTAAGAGGTCTTACCATTGTAACACACCAGATCAAAAACTACACATTAGCAACCTGTAAACAGCAATTCTTGCCCCAAGGGCAAGCTCCTCAAAACATACAGAGGTGAAAGGTAGATGGAGTACAAATTCCTCCCAGGCCGGGGAGAGACAGCAAGCAAGGTCCTGCGGAGGAAGAATGAGACTGTGGAGCACCACATGGCTACCACAGCAAGAAAGATAAGGGGTAGAGGCCAGATCAACAGTGGGCTCACCTGGGTGTGGCTGCTGGGTCTGATTTCTACTGCTAATTGGGTTAGAAAAACAATAAATTTTAAAAATAATTAAATTAAATTACATTAAAAATTAAATAAAATTTAAAATAATAAATTAGAAAATAATAAAATTTTTAAAAATAACTCAGTTATTTCCAAATATTGCTCCCCAGAGATAGCACACAAAGATCTAGCTGTCCCACCCTAGTTATGGCTCTGCATCTAAACCACATAAAAAAGACATTTCTTTTAAAGGATTTTTCTTCCGCTGCAAAAATTGCTTTTCAAGAGATTTTATTCCTCATCTTCAGTGCATTTTTCTGGCGTCCTATATTGAATTATGGTGAAGTTAGAATTTGAAAGGGCTTAATTCCTAATTCTCCTTTCAGTTGGCTAGACGAAATTGATACCTCCAAAGAGACTGGACCTCATGATCTTTAGTACCCCTCCCATGACCTGAGGCAGTCAGGCAGAACATGAATGTGCACAGTGTTGCTTCAGTTACCCTATTAGGTTGCCATAGAAACAAAACCATGAAAGATAATAGCGTGGGCACACATGGGTTTTGCTACAAAGATTTATCTTTGTAGTTAGTGTTAAGGGAATGAGTGAGTGAGTAAATGAATGAATGAAAAAGCAGTCATGTCATAATGGATAGAGTACTGAACATGGTGTCAGGAAGACCTGAGTTCAAATCCTGCCTCCTACACTTACTGGGTGACCCCGGGCAACTCACCTAACTTCTCTATGCTTCAATTTCCTTATCTGTAAAATAAAGAAATTGGACCCAATGGTTTCCTATGGTTCTTTCCAGCTCTAAATCTATAATCCTATCCTAAAATTCCACCAGATGTGCTGTTCTTTTAAAACTATATATCAGATTCATTCCTTTTTCAATTATTATTCAAATTCTCACCTAAATCTTCCAGCAACAAGTTAAATTCAGGTATACTAGGGATGGGGAGATTATACAGGGGGTTAAAGATCCAAATCCAAACTTTGTATCATAAAATAGCAAATTCTGTTCTGGGGCAAGCATCTCAAAACACAAGATGGGAGAGAGGGGTGTTGACATTCAGTTGAGGTTGGGGTGGGGGGAGAAAACAGGGAGAGACCACAAACAGACAGGGGATGCTGGAAGGCCAGCTGGCTACCACAGTGAGGGAGAATATACTGGGGATACAAATGCAAGAGTGATATATACAGTCCCTTTTCCCAAGGAACTAATGTTTTAACAGGGAGAAACAACACATCTAGGATTGTGGTGCCCAGGGAGGGGTGTTTTCAGAGGGTGGTAGAGGCAAACCATAGGGGAGCTGATTGTTAAACGCTTCCCATTAATAACAGCAGTATTGATTGGACTGTGTTTGGCGGCAGCTGAGTGTTCTGTGCAGGGCCAGGTGCCATACTCATCAAAGCAGAGCAGATGACAAGGTGCAGTGACCCAGAAGATTAAGTAGCAGTGGCAGGCAAGGCTGACGGTCAAAAATGGGGGGTGGGGGGAGGGGCTGATCTATGTGAATTTCCAATTGACTTTTCTTTTCCAGGATCTGTTACCTTTATTTACTTTATTAATGAAAAATAATGATTACAGCCCAAATGATAGTAAATAAGGATGTTCACCTTGCCAGAGAGGTTTATGTTCACTACCAGAGCTATTTATTGAGTAAATGCGATATTGCTCATAAAATCAATATAGTTGCTGCAGAAAAATAAATACCCATTTCCAGTTGAAACAAAGACTGAGACTGATTGTCCTGGGGTTGCTAGGTGGCTCAGTGAATAGAGCACTGGCCTTGGGGTCAGGAGGGCCTGAGTTCAAATACAACCTCAGACACTTGATACTTACTAGCTATGTGACCTTGGGCAAGTCACTTAACCCCAATTGCCCTGCCCTCCCCCCTCCAAAAAAAAAAAAAGACTGATTATCCATCATAGGCAATACCATCTGGTGGTCCTCTGTTCCAAGGGGAGGAGTTAATGGTTAAAGTCATATCAGAAGGTTTCACATCTATAGGCTCTGACATGGGATCTTGTTCATTAAAAGTGTTATTTCCTCATGGTAGAATCTAGAGTGGTTTCACATCCATAATGCACTTCTGTTTTGTGCTTCTTCAAATTTTTCATATTAGTATAGGAATTTCCAGAGATTTCACACATAAATGGACTTTCCTCTGTATGGGATCAAAAGTATTTGTTGAGCTCTCCTGAGAAAATGAAACTTTTCCCACATATACCACATATGTATAATTTTTCCCCTGCATGTTTTTGAGAGTGAGTTATGATGGAACTAGACACTGCAACTAGACTTTCCCACACATACCACACACATAAGGTTTTTCTCCATTGTGCCCATGTTCACATGGTAAGTCAGCACGCTGACATGAGTAAATCTCTTTCCATACCTGTCACACACATTTGGCCCAGGTGACTCTTAACACAGCACAATGAATGGACCCTATCTCTGGAATGAGGACATTAGCATAAGAAGAGATCTTTGGAAATCATCCACTCAGTCCTACACCCCTCATTTTACAGAAGAGGAAATGGTCAGAGTAGTGAAGCAACTTGACTAATATCTTCATTTCTCAGTGTTTGTGGAAGGGGAGGTACTAGGAAAATTTCTGACTTTCCCACATAAAAATGATGGGAGTGTGCATTAATTTTTTTTAAGCCTGGTATAAAATTTAGAGATTTTAGGCTGTGCCAGTTATAAGTTCTCAAGCCAAATTTCTGTAATATAAGACAGGACAGATCACTCCCCAAGTTATTATTTGGCTTTTTTAATGCTAGGTGATACAGAGTTATCGATAAGGTACTGGGCCTGGAGTCAAGAAGATATGAGTTCAAATCCAGTCTCAGACACTTACTTATGTTATGGGAATCTGAAGATCTTCCCTGCCCCTAGGCCCTTTGATAGGCTTAAGTGACTCTGAGAACCTTCCCTGATTTGAAAATATATTCTGTCCCCTAATAGGCTGAATGTGGTCACAGGGAGCCTGTGGCGGGAGGCTTATTCTTCAGAAATGCCCACATCTTATTACTTTGTGATTGGGTCAAGAGGGTTGTGACATTCTCTGTCCCTGGAGAAGGCTATATATACCCTGATGTGAGTTTTTGCTTTGTGGCTCACTTTGGAAAGAGTTGCATGATTTGGCCAGACAAGACTCTGGGCAGCCAATGAGCTCCCCGGCTTTGAAAACCCAGCTGCTGGTGCTTCCCTCTCTGGTAACTAACTAGGTATGGATGTAATAGTCAGGCGGCTGGAAGCCCATCTGCTGATCTGTTTCTTTGTGTGCTTGTAACTTCTGTTTTTATTCTCTGAAGTTCAGGGTGCTGACTTTTTCACCTGAACTAGGTAAATGATATTTGTTTGATTGATTAAAGTAAGATTGTTAACCCATTTTGAGTTGCTTTCCTTTAGAAAAGCAGATCTAAGAACCTGTGCTAGCAGCTGCCCTGGGTATGCTAGGGTGCTTGCTGATACAACTGACTATGTGACTCTGGGTAAGCCACTGAACCTTAGTTTGTATCAGTTTCCTGATCTGTAAAATGAAAATTATAACAATAACGTCCACCTCCCAGGGCCCTTGTAAGGATCAAATGAGCTAATAATTATAAAGTGTTTAACAAAGTGCCTAGCACATAGTAAGCACCATATTGTTATTGTTCATTTGTTTTCAGTCGTTGTAATGGCAAACAAAGTCTTATTTTGTCGTTTGTTTCAGCTATTCAAGTACCTTTGAGCCTCACTTTTGATTGTATCAAGAGTCTCTGTTGGAAAGAGTATATATTGTGTTGCCCTTAATAGGCCTAATCACATGGAGCCCAAAAGAAAGGCACAGGAAGGATGAAACAGGAAGGAGCAGAGCAGAGAAAAGCTAGAGCAGAGCTGGGAGCAAGCAGAGCTAAGAGAGAATTTTTGTGATGATGTTGGCGCTCTGTTGTTCTATGTTGATGTTACTTTGTCAGACGGAAGCATTCTGAAAGAGGACTTTATGTATACTTAAAGTTATTCACAGCCGTAGTCCTCAGGAGAGCTGCTCATCATTGACTTTATACATGTCCAACACTTTGTAACCCTATCTGAGGTATTCTTGGCAGAGATACCAGAGTGGTTTGCCATTTCCTTCTCCAGCTCATTTTACAGATGAGGAAACTGAGGTAAACAAGGTTAAGTGACTTGACTAGAGTCACACAGTTAGTGTCTGAGGTCAGATTTGAGCTCAAAAATATGAGTCTTCCTAACTCTAGGCCCTACATTTATCCATTGGGCCACCTGGGCACCATATAAATGTCAGCAATTATTATCAGCGATTATTCTGATGTAAGGTTGTACTGTTCTTCCTGCCCACCAGGGCTATAAGCTC
Source organism: Pseudochirops corinnae (assembly GCA_028646515.1). Taxonomy (NCBI): domain Eukaryota; kingdom Metazoa; phylum Chordata; class Mammalia; order Diprotodontia; family Pseudocheiridae; genus Pseudochirops; species Pseudochirops corinnae. Next base: position 138,604,781 of record CM053590.1, read on the forward strand.
ACAGGCTCATACATTTAGCCACAGATGGCATTCCAGAGTGCAACTAGTCCAAGGCTCTCATTTCACAGATGGGGAAACCGAAGTCCAGGAATTTAAACAGTTACATTCTTTAAAGGTAGTAGTATCAAACTCAAACAGAAATGGCCACTAAATCATAAGTCAGGGTCTTATTGGGCATATATTTGATGAGGTGCAGGCTCTGAGAGCCCCTTTGAGCTCTCCTGGCATTTCCCTGAGGCCATAGGCCTTAAATTGTGGCTCTGCCCAACTCTTTAGCCCTTCTTTGTCCAGCAATTTCCCATCCTTGATCGTCCAGTTCCACCCTTGAACTGGCCCAGCCCACCATTGTCTGTCAGCTCCAGGTAGCCTCCAGCAACTTCCCACCCTTAATCACTCATTACAGGAGTCTGACCTCATCTGACTCCTGAAGACCCTCCCCAAACTCCTCCTCTAGACCACCCCTAGATTTCTCCCACAATCTTTCTGTATATAAGATCCCATCTTCCCTCCATGTGATGTGACAGCACCATAGAATGACCTAGCACAGACTACTGGGTGTCAGATGATTCTGGCCTGCTTGCCTAATGTAAGCCTTACAGATACCTAGGCTCCTTAAGAGTCTACTCAATATGGCGAACTTTTAATAAACTTTACTTTTCTTTGGCTGAGAGAAGACTTGAGTTGAATTCATTTGGCAGGACCCGGTGTGTTGGTATTTTGGGGTCTCGAACACCCCTAACCCTAACCAAATCATATTGACTTAGAAAATCATATATTAACCTTGTTTACCTCCTATTATATTTTTATTCACTTTGTTAAATATTTCCCAATTACATTTCAATCAGGTTGAAACTCCAGAGTGTTATAGCTACTTGCAGCCCTGGCCAGCGCTTGATACTTCAATCAAATCACCAGGACACCTTGTATACTCCAGTTCATTTAGTCTACCAATACCTACTTAGTATGAAGCTTTGGCAGCTGTCACTTGACCAGAGTTCAGAATTCTTTGAAAGCCTTTTAAAGTTAGCAGGTTCAAGCCCCAATTCTTAGTGAACTTAAAACCATCATAATATTAGTCATACTTCCAGCATAACTCCTTCTACTAGCATCTTATATAATATTCTGCCCAAATGGAAATGGGTTGTCCCTCAAAACGATTTTCATTTGAGTCTGATTAGAATCAGGAAGTCATGTTTTAAGACCAAGAAAACAAATGACTAACATAAAATATCCATGAAACCCTCATTATGTTTGATGCCTCTGTTATTTGGGGAGGGGATATTTTCACTGGTGTTAGGAACTCTCAGGACAGAAATTCTGTCCAGCAGATCAATGCCTTCTCTGCGACTTATTCTTAAATATTTTAAAATAACTTTCCTGTGATCTAGCGTATGGAAGAAATAAGACTTGAACCCAGGTTTTACTGACTTCAAGGCTGATTCTCCATTCACCTCGCTATGCTGATCTATGACTCAACAGATAGGAAAAGCAGACCTTGTTGAACACTGTCTCATTAACCTCCAAGCTTCTACTTCTTTTATCTATTGAAAAAAAGGGAAGGATTATTGGAGTCTATGGCCACTAAGGTCCCTTCTTGCTCTAAATATACAACACTATGAATGTTGTTCACTCTCTTAAGTGTTCTGTGAGCTGACTGTACTTGTACTGGGTGCTGTGCAAAGCCACCTTTTGCCCCTGATCCCTTCCCCCTCACTACCGTAAACTGAGAAAAGAACGTTAACACAAAATGAGGGTGACTCATTCATTCCAGGAGCTGAATAAACAGAAGGAGATGGTTTTCTAGCAGAGAGCATGCCAAGCTGTAGCTATGTTTGTGGATGGGCTGGTGGGGTGGAGGTGGGGAAAGAGAAGAGAATATTGAAAGTCTAGGACCAGCAGTTTTCTTCTTCTCACACCTATTTCATCCAAGCTTCTCCACCCATTTTTAGGCTCATCATTAGCATTCCCTGACAAGTCCTCAGACAACAGGCTTTGTCTTCCTTGGCTCTTTCACCTGGTCCCCACCCTACTTTCAACATCTTATAGTTGGCTTAAATTTTTTTTTTTTCTCCTCTTCCCATCCGCCTCTCCTCCCACTTCTTCCCTGGGACTTTGCTTCATTTTCTCTGAATCTAATTACCCCCCAAAGATAAGGAATTTTTACCTTCCTCATTCTTCTGCAAAGCCACTCCCACCCAAGTGGTGACAGTCCTTAGTTCCTTTTTTCTCCCAAATCCTCCCATCCCCCAAGGTGGTCTGCATCAACCTTGTTGACTACAATTATAAGCTTCAAAGGTTTTATTTTCCTTTCAATTTAAGGGAGGAGGTAAAGGAGAGGAGGAGGGAGATAAGAGACTTTTATAAATTTTTTAAAAATTAATCTTAAAAAATAAGCCTTTAGTTGCTGCAGTATCAATGCAGGGTGAGAGAATAGAAAGATAAGTCTTCTTTATAACACTAGTACAAAGAGACTCCTCTCTTGGGCATTTAAAGCTCATTACAATCTGGCCCCCATCTACCTTTCCAGTCTTATACATTTTGACTTTCCTTCCTGTACTTCCCCAGCCCAGTCTAAGGGGCCTTTCTTCCCCTCCCCCTGACACGCACATACGAGATTCTGCTAGAATAAAGTCCCTAATGGAAGGGATTTTTTTTCATTTTGTTATTCAGTCAACAAACATTTGTTAAGAATTTCATTAGCATGTCTCATGAAATGCCATGAAAGGCAAAAACACAATGCTTTCACTCAAGCTCACTTTGAATCTTCAAGACCTAACAGACCTTGGCACAAAGCAGGTTTATTGACTGACTGAGGAGAATGACATTCTGTGTTGGCTTCTCTGGGTGAGGATGGGAAAGCTTTATTGTTTAGCGAAAAGAGAAGGAAATAAGCATTTATATAGAGGAGCCTATTTGCCAGTCACTATGCTAAATACTCTTTACAAATATTATGTTATTTGATCCTCACAACAACCCGAAATCATCACCCCCTTTTACAACTGAGGAAACAGAAGTTGAGTGACTTGCCCAGACTCACACAGCCATAAGTGTCTGAGGCTAAATTTGAACTCAGGTCTTCCTACTACCAAGCCCAGAGCTCTATCCACTGAACTACCAACTGCCTCCAAATATTTAGGGCAACATGTGACCTGAAATACGATGGTGTCTGTAGCAAAACAAAGAGCACCAAGATTTTACTATATTTTGGTATACGAATCATAAGTGCTATTAATTTAACTTTCTCAGAACAAGGTGACAAAATCACTTGATCAGAATGGAGAGAAAATGCATTAGTGAAGGTAAAACTGGTTTTACTGTATTCCACAAATGAAGGGATGTTTTTCACCTAGAAAAGAGCTGAAAAGTCAATGTAGGCTTCTTAAACTTGTGTGGGGTACGGGGACTCCAAAAATCCCCTACCCAAGAAAAATCAAAAGTCAGAGGCATTTTGAGGAAGGAACAGTAAGTTTTATTCTCTTCCCCCAAAGGAAGAGGGTGGTCCTCTCCATGGTGGGGACAAGGAGAGGAGGCCTGTTTCAAAAGATAGAACAAGAATTTATACCCTAATGCAGTCAAGCCCTCTCCCCCCTGGCTATCCCTTCTCCCATTGGCTAGGAGGCAGGATCTCAGTCTTGGTGTGAAATCTAACCCAATGGCAGATAACAAAGAAGCCTGCCACTATCTCCTATTGGCAGGGAGGTGGAACAGGAAGCCAAGGTATTATCCATGTCCTTATTTGGTAAAGGCCAAAGCAAGGGAGGAGAAAAGGTCACAAGCTAGGGTAGAGGTCAAAAACTCCTGAAAAAGGGCCTAATGCTTTTAAGGGTGTGGTATACAAGGGTAGAGATCTAAAACTCCTGAAAGGGGCCTAACGCTGATGACAACAAGGGAAGGGGAGAAGGGTCCTAGGTTGTGTAAACCCAGGACTCAGGTCTGTCCAGTCTTACAAAAGTCTGTCTCTGGTTTCCAGAAAGTTTCTCTCCCTTCTCATTCTGAGGAGCCTTCACAGAAGGTTCAGGGAGCGTACCCCACTCAAAACGCAATGAGGCAGGACAAGGATTAGTTCAGTGCCTTAAGTATGTGCTGAAAGAAAAGATAAATTAAGTGGACCTTGCATAATATTGGGGGATAGACAGGTATTGTTGACTAGTGAGTACACCTTATCTTTTTCCTAGTCTCTTCTTTGAAGACAAATTCCTACTAGGAAAGGTGAAAGCATTTTTTAAAAAATTTCAAACCACCATTGGTCATTTCATGGTATCTTCTCTACAGAGGAAACATCACTGCTCTAGGAAGATAAAGCCTTTTTCTTTAAGATAAAGAAAAACCATGTTGCTCAATGTCCTTGTCTGAAAACTGACCATAGCAGCAAAGTCTAGGAAGGTAGCAAGAGGTAAGACAGGCAGAAAACTGGTAAAAATTGCTAGTGAGAGTGTCCAGTAATTATAGGAGTGAAGGTTGGGTGGGATGGTATTAAATTGAGACCGTGCCAGTGCTACGCTTTGGGGTTGCTGGAATCCTGACATGTCAGGGTACAGGGAGAGTCTGCCTAGAAAAAATTCAACCATTCAAGTCTTCAAGTCAAAATGGTGAGGTTTTTTGTAACGCCAATAGGAGTCAGCTGGATTCTTAGGGAATCTGCTGCTTAATGGGGGTAAGACTGATGCTTATATACAAAAAGGACAGTGAAAAGACCAGGATGAGATTAAGAAGTGGTAAATAGCCTAAGGTGGGCCAAGAGAAGATTGTGAAAGGACTGCCCAATATCTAGGTGGTCTTGGGTGGGGCAGATGCTTTGTCAAGACTGAGCTGCTAAATTGTATGGGAAAATTCAGGGACTGGGTTGCTTTCAAAGACATAGTCTTTTCCTTTTAGAGGTCCAGGTCCCATCACCAGCATATGGCTTGTCAAATCCTGAAATAAATCAAACTCATAAGTGGAGGAATAAAGCATCTTTAATTGATATAACAGAGTAGTAAACCTACTACCTTGGAGGATGCCCCAACAGTGGACTGAGGTTCTTATCCTTTTAGGAGAAAAGGGGAAAGAAGTCACATTAGACAGTGCAGCCTGGTCCCTAGACACTAGCCACCACTGGCAATCAGAACAAGGAAAACTACTTCCTTCTGGCCCTTTGCCCCTTCATGCCATGAATCCCAATGGAAGTGATAAGGACATCAGGGACCACTTTGAGGCTGATGTGATTCAAGCTAGCTTTGTTTACAAGGAAAGGTCCCCGAGTGGGAACTTACGAGGTGCAGCACCAACGCAATACTTACAGTGCCCACAATCATGATGAAGACGGTGACTATAACTATCGCGTGATGTTTGATCACAAACTATGTCGGACTCTCCAGATAGAGGATAAACTTGAAGTATTTATTTAAACACCAGAAAACTGAATCCCCAAACCAGTAAGCCAAAGTACCAAAGATATTCAGAAGCCATAATAATGCTGAGAGGCACAGCATCCTTTAGCCTTCCCACAAACTAATACAAGATCAATATTTACTCACCAGCCTGACTCCTTTTCTAAGGTCCTCTGTCCCCAACTGTCTCCGAACCGTCAAACTTGCTCTCTACCAGCTTCTCTGTGGGCTCTGCTTCTCCTCAGCAAACTCCTCCCACCACAGGCTGCATGTGACTACATTCAGCCTATCAGGGGGCAGGGATTATCTTCACAGCAGGGAAGCTTCCTGTGGACTCTAGGGGGCAGAGTTTATCTTTACAGCAGGGGAGGTCTTCAAACTCCCCACAGGTCTATTAAGGGGCAGGGAAGATCTTCAAATTCCCATTGCCATTACACGGTGTCATTCAGTTGGACCTATCTTAAGGGTAGGAATGCAAGGAAATTAACTGGAACTCTGACTGTGCTAGGATCACTAAGAGGTAGTAGCAGGTAATATTACATTTGGTATTAACAATTTTCTATCATTCTATTAACAATTTTCTATCATTCTATTAACAATTTTCTGTCAGGCTCATGAAAGACTACCATAGGAAAACATAAGTATATCCACTGGTGTGGGTCCATGAGCATGGAATATCATTGCCTATGACATTACACATTTTCAGTGTGTTGACTAGAAAGAGCACTGACTGGACTATGTCAATCCTTTATTCAATAAACTCCAATGGTTCCCTATTAGCTCTTTTATTTGGTTTTTATAGCCCTATACAACATAATACCTACCAACCTTTCCCACTTTATACTATATTACTTACCTCTACCTTTTCTACTTTCCCGATCAACCTGGCCTTCCTGTTTTAGAAAAACCAGGAAAGATTTTTTATGAACTCATGCAAAGTGAAATGAGCAGAACTAATTTAACAATCTACATAGTAACAGCAATATTGTAAGGATAAATAACTTTGAAAGATTTGGTAACTGATCAAAACAATAACCCTCCATGATTCCAAAGGACTCATGATGAAACATACTATCCACCCCCAGAAAGAGAACTGATGGACTTGGACTGTAGATTAAAGCATAGTTTCTTCTCTTTCTTTTTTTGCATTAAAAAAATATGGCTAATCTGGAAATTTGTTTTGTGTGATTATACTTTTTGTAACAAGTTTTTGTTTTTCTTTCCTTTTCAAACAGTGGGGGAGGTGGAGAAAGGGGAGAATTTATAACTGGTAAAAATTTTATATCTATGTGCTTTAAAAATAAAAATAGATGGAAGATGGGTGGATAGATGGATAGATAGACAGACAGACAAATAGATAGATAGAGAGACAGATGGATGGACAGATAGACAGATGATAGATAAATGCTTGTTAATCAACTGACTGATTCTCACCAGTGTTGTGATTGAGTACAGGAACACACCTGTTCAAATATGTGAATTGGATCTGAGGGCAATGACTAGCTAGAGGCAGTGGCTATTTTGAGGCCTGTGATGTGGTTAAAGCCAGATTGTGTGGTCAACTCAGGGCATGCCTAACTGTTCAGGGGGGCCCATAAGGAAGTTGGGACTGGGGGCAACTTTATTAGGATTCCATCACCAGGATGATTGTGATAACCTCCTAAATGGTCTTCTCTCTAGTCTCTGCTTTCCAATCCAACCTTCTCTCTGTTGACTGAGTAATCTTTCTTTCAAACCATCCTTAGCATATCAGCCCTTGTCTTGAAAACTTCCACTGGCTCCCCATTACCCGACAAATAAGGTGTAAACACTTGTACAGCATTTAAAGCCCTCATTGTCTAGTTCCATCTACCTACAGAGAGTCTTTTCTCGTAATACTCCCCGTCATATATACTCCCTATCCCAGTCAAACTGGGTTACTCCTCAGCCTCTGCTGTTCTTCTAGCTTCTCCTGTCTCTGTTCACAACATCCCCTATTCCCTTAATGGGTTTCTTTTTCCCTCCCATAACTCAAGTGCCTCTTCCTCAGCAAATCCTCAACTTCAGGAAAGTTTTTTTCCCCCTATTCTCCCCAGCTAAACCCCTAACTGAAAAATGATCTTTCTCTTTTCCAATTTCTCATAATGCTTCATTGTAATCTCTCCTTTTCACTGTCTTGCCTACAGTCTTATGCCCCCTATTAGAGCGGTAGGTCCGTAAGGGCTAGGGTTATGTTGTTTTTCATTTTTATATCTTCTCCTATGTACTTTGCACATAGTAACCACTTAAATGTCTGAAATAAATTTCCAACAGAATCTTACCAAAATTACATGTAAATTTCCTCTATCATGATTTCCAAAGGTAATTCTGCAGTCTCTCTCTGTAACCCATTCTGTGATACTTAACCTTGTGTGTGTGTGTGTGTGTGTGTGTGTTTGTTCCTTGCAAAGACTCACTGTGCAAGGGGCACAGATACGCACCGAAGCATTTTTATCTTTTCTCTTGGCTCAAATGCCCCCCAACCTAGGAAATCTAGAAATTCCAATACATGGTATCCCCAGTATACAGAGACCATTTTCTCAACCAGAAGCCTATAGCTCCCATGTTAGCTTGGTATCCCAGCCTCTGAGCTTACAGTGTTCAGTCTTTACAAAGGAAGGCCTACTCCTCCAAATCAGCTCACTACATCTCCTTTTTCTTCCAGCTTTTTCCCTTTCTGTCAGAGAAATGAAAACTGATCATTAAAACGAGGGTGGTACTGAGCAAAAAAAACAATGGAGAACCAAATGCTCAAGGAGGCAGCCCTTTCCACGTGCAGAGGTAACTGACCAGCCACGTGTTTCATAAGCCCGAGAAACACAAGCCGCAGTGAAACATTTAAAATCTACTGTTTGCAAATCAAGATTTAAAAAATATGTTTCCCTGGGAACATTAGAATTTGGCTTATTTGCCCCCAACTCAGAGTTTTATCTGAGAATCTCAGAAAATAGTTTCTAGATCTCTACAGAGGAGAGCAAAAGTGCTTCATTTCCTGTGCACTGAAGCTAATATTGATAAGGTGCAGGCTCTGGGAGCCCCCTTGAGCTCTCTTTGAATCTTGGAGGTACAGGCTCTGGGAGCCCCTTGAGCTCCCCTTGAATCTTTCCCAAGGTAAGGCATTTGCCTCAGGCCATGGGCCTTAAGTTGTGGCTCTGTCCAAGGCTTTAGCCCTCCTTCATCCAGCAATTTCCCACCCTTGATCCTCCTTTCCCACTCTTGAACTGGCCTAGCCCACCATTGTCTGTCAGCTCCAGGTAGTCTCCAGCAACTTCCCACCCTTAATCACTCATTACAGGAGTCTGACCTCATCTGACTCCTGAAGACCCTCCCCAAACTCCTCCTCTAGACCACCCCTAGATTCCTCCCACAATCTTTCTGTATATAAGATCCCATCTTCCCTTCATGTGGTGTGACAGCACCATAGAATGACCTAGCACAGACTTACTCTGTGTCAGATGATTCTCTGGACTGCTTGCCTAATGTAAGCCTTACAGATACCTAGGCTCCTTAAGAGTCTACCCAATATGGCGAACTTTTAATAAATTTTACTTTTCTTTGGCTGAGAGAAGACTTGAGTTGAATTCATTTGGCAGGACCCAGTATGTTGATATTTTGGGGTCGCCAGAGCAACTCTAACTCTAACCTCTTCATTTTCAGGCACAGGACAGCCTTTATTTTACTCCACAGAAAAATGAAAAGGAAATAAGGGATTCAAAGAACAAAGCAAAAGAACATGAAGGACTCAAGCCTGTGACAGTCAAGATTCTCTCCTTCTATTAAGTCCCACTTGCCATCTCAAGAATCTGTACAGGTCTCCTGCTGTGATGAACTAACAAGGTTATTACCCAAAGAAAAGACACCTGGGATTTCTAGAGAGGTGACTGCCTTGCCTTACCATCAGCCCTGAACCTTTCAAATAACTCATGATTCTAACAGAAAACAAAATGTATGCTTTGTTCTTCCAAATCATTGTCTCTTGCTGCTCCTTCAATTTTTTTCCCCCTTTGGAGGTAATCAGACTTAAGTGACTTGTCCAAGGTCACACAACTAGTAAGTTGTCTGAAATCACATTTGAACTCTGGTCCTCCTGACTCCAGGGCTGGTGCTCTATCACTGCACCACCTAGCTGCCCCATTTGTTGGTTGTTTTTGTTTTTGGAGGAAAGGTTTTTTGTTCTGTTTTTGTTCTTTTTAAGTTCAGAAATTTTCATCATTTCTCCATAAAGCTAGGTTTCAGGCACTTCCAACACACAAGTTCCCATTTCTGAGACCAAGAGGCTTTACCTCTACATCTGCATAGCTTCCATCTCTGGGGCTAAGTTGGAGGTACATGGAAGTAGGAAGACCAGAGTGAACTTTTTCTGGTCTGTATCCTTCCTCAGGACCTCAGCTTTGCTCCCTTTCAAAGGGTACAGTTTAGATCTAAATAGTCAGACCTAATCACATCAGCCCTCATGCTGAGATTCCAAGACACTGTACTCCACCTATCAAAGAAGCACAAACAAAATCCTTTCAACTTCCTCAAATAATACAGGAGAATATACCACTCAATTATATTATTGAGGTGTTTGGACTTATATAGAAGGCACAGAGTCATTCTTATTTAAAAGTCTCAAGCAGTAGCCTCATTCTTTTACTATATTAGATCTCCAGATGTGCTCCTGGTCTACCCTCTACATGAGTGGTTCTCAAAGCATGTCCTGCACAACTCCTTCCCACATTCCCAGGGGGAGCTCCTGAAGTTCAATGCCTGCTCTTCTCTTGGCTTCTGGAAAGTCACAATAGCATCTAGCCCTTCCCTCATAAGTCTTAGGGGAGTAAAGAAAGGTGAGGGGTTAGAAGGGGAAAGCTGAAGCAGAGAGAACCCAAGGAAATGGGTTTGAAGGCAGGACTTCTGGGAACCTTTTTTATTGTCAAAGTTAACATTCAATAGTCCTCATAGCAAAAAATCTATACTGTGAGAAAAATATATATTATGCATATGACATTATATATAATGATATATATTATGGTATATGGAATATATGGAACATTAAATACAGAAGAAAGTTTTTATGAAAAGGAAGGAAAAAAATAGAGATCCTTGAATGAATGCCATTAAACAAAAGTTCTAAGTAAATCCCAGCATCATTTACATATCCAAATAAGAGGCTTTCATTCTCACATTTAGCAGTCTCAACTAATTGAGCTTCATGGCCTCAATTTTCCTGTTAATTGCATCTGGAATACAACTAATGCTGGCAATTAAAGTCCTCCACAATCTTCCTCCAACCTAATTCTTCAGACTTACTTAACATTATTCCCTTTTACTCACTATTCATTCTAGTGGAACTAGTCAAGACCACTGCTCTTTGCTAACATCTTCCAGTTAATGTAATGAATTCTCCCCTGAGACAGAACTGTCTCTCCTCTTCTCTCTCTGCCTATACAGGTCTATTTGAGCTTGCTTTCTTTCCCTCTTTCTCTCTCTTCCCTACTTTCTTTCCCTCTCTTTTCTCCCTCTCCCCCTTTCCCTTCTCCTTTCTCCCCTTCTCCTCTTTCTCTTCTTTTTTCTCCCTCTCTTTTGCCCCCACTCCAGTTTCCTCATTCTCAACGATGCTCCTCAGCTCACCCAGCATATTTATCAAATACATGTAGTTTCTGAGTAAGAAAACATGCTCAGTGTCTGCCATTTTCCTTGTGCAATAATGTTGCACAAGGAGTTCCCCTTCCTTCCTGAGTTCTACTGCCTCTCTCTCTTCCCCTCCCCCTTTTTCTTTTCCCACTCTTTCCCTCTATTTCCTAGCCCCATCTTTAGGCATGTTTCCCCTCTAGACATAATATATTCTCCTGCGAGAGAGGGGAACTACACCAGAATTTGCTATATATAGTAAAAGTAGAAACTGAAAGGGAAAGATAGAAGCAGTTTTGCCAGTCTGTCCCAACAACCATTTCCTGCCAACCGTTTCAGAAGCAGCTGCGAGGGGGTGAGAGTGAATGTGTTTCTTTGGGGGTAGTATAGGGGAATCAGGAAGCGGTCAGAGAGCTAGTACATGTGATGTTAGGGTTTTTAGAAGCTGGCCTGGGTATTCTAGCATACTGCTCTAGAGTAGTGTAGAAGGAGAGACAGTGGTCAAGGTGGAGGTATATTATGTTAGGTGATATACTTTTAGATTGAGAGTGAGGGTGGAGGTCTTAAGGTAGAATATTCCAGGAATGTCCTGAGAGAAAAAGTCAATGCAGCAAGAGATAGTGGAATCTGAGTACTTGAGCTCCCAGTGGCATTTTAGGAATGGCCAGAGCACCTGCTCACGCACTAGAATTATGACGTCTGCACAGAGATAAGGATGAAGGTGATGGGGTGCTTGGGTGCCTATGCTTGAACCCCAGTTTGTAAAATCACATTTCTCTCTGGCCTCAAGTCTCCCTAGCCCCAAAACACTGTCTCAGGCAGTTTCTCCCCACCTCAAGAGCAGCATGTCCTAACAAAATACTTATCTCTCTTCCTGTTACAGTGGTCAGCTGCATCTATAGCAGTGGTTCTCAACCTGTGAGTCGTGACCCCTTTGGGGGTCGAATGACCCTTTCACAGGGGTCACACATTTATTTCTGATGGTCTTAGGAATGGAGACACTGCTCCTCTATCTGTCTCCAGGCAGGTCTGCCCACATGCAGATACGCCCACATACGAGTATCAAAGAGTTGCAGCATTAGGAAGGTTGAGAACCACTGCTCTACAGAATTTAGTGATTTGACTTAACTGTGCACTGGCTGAAGCAGTTGTGTACGGGTATCTATCTATCACATATACAGTAGACTCAGTCACGTGTATACTCCTTAGCTCATTATACACATCTTGGATCCCTTGTTAGCTTGGGACATATGTGTACTCCCAGCATCTGTCTTGTCAAACAGGACATTGATGGGTAACAGACTGGGCACTTCTCAGTCAGCCCTGACCACTATTTGACTTAGTGACTTTTCAAGTCTAAAAACATACCTCCATGTAGCCCCCCTTGGGCTATTTCCCAGTGAATTATGGGCAATAGGCCTGCACAGTTGATATTAAAAATGCATGTCCCTTTAAGCACTGACCACTCCTTAACCCTTCCCTAATCCCACCCTTACTCACCTAGTTAGCATAATTGGCACAGGTTATACTATGGATTATTCTATAAAAATATACCTATGACTCCTTAAAGGTTGCAGGCGCCCTAAGACTTCCTGCCTGCTGTTTAGCATAACAATAAACTTTTACCAACTTGATTCAGAATGCTTGATCCTGAGAATTCATTCCAGACTGTCCACCCAGGGACTCTGGTCATTGGGGTCCCTGAAACACCTATACTTATCCCTCGTCAAAGGTCTTTGGCTTGTTAGTACCCCCACAACGTATATGCCAATATCAAATAAAGATGAAATAATTTTGTCTGGTACAACAATCATCTCTCTTGTTAGAATGGAAGCTCCTGGAAAGTAGTAATCTTGTCTAGTACAATTTAATCGACTTTCCTGTTAGAATGGAAGGTCCTGGAGACTAGTAGGGATTTCATTCTTCAATTCTTCACCCCCAGCACCTAGTGCCTGGCACATAGTAGTGCTTAATACTTATTCACTAATTAATGGGTTGGCAGGTGAGCACATGTCTTATGTTCACTTTCTGAATGAGATTGTTCAATGAATCACTGGTCAATATAAATCTAGCCCAGCTTTTTTTCCTCTCATTGTAATAGTAATTGGTTTAGCAGGATACTTAGCACTTAGTACTAAGTGGATGGACAGTACTAGGTGCTAAGTGTGGAAGGTGCAAACTCTGTCCCATTGTTGAGAAGGCATGAACTCCCCTGTTGATGTAGAAGAA
>CM053590.1:138618506-138645576 GCA_028646515.1 Pseudochirops corinnae
TGAGGTTTTTTTTTTTAGACACCGAGGGGTGGAAGGTTTGTGTGGTTTTCTAATGACTGAGTTGCCCCATGAGTGGAAGTTTGAGTATTCTATTGTTTCTTGTTCTAAATACTGTGGCCACTGTAGTGAAAACTGTGTGGCCATTTTCTGTGATAAGATGTAATGTTGTGAAAATTACATTGTGAATATTATAATGTTTTGAATGTTTGTCTTGATTTGTAATGGAATAAACAGAGTGTTCACTATATTTTGTAATCTGAACTCTAAAAGCTGTTCACAGTAGCATTCCTTTGGGAATCTGCTGGTGCATGGCATTACACTCATCTATGAAACTCTCAGTCAAAAGTAATCGTTCCTTCCAGAGACTTCTCATGGCTTTTTGTTTGTACTTGTCTCATGTACGGTACCACTTTTGTTTTATGGTTATTTCTGTACCTATCATATTTCTCATTCTAAACAAGCTGCTTGAAGACAGGGAGTCTCATTCATCCTTGTATCTCAGCAATATCTAGCACAATGTCTTACCCATAGCAGTCATTCATCCATTTGTGAATGAATATCCTTTTTCAGCTCTAGCCAAATGAGCTACTTACTCTCTGCAGAAATAGATTGTACTTCTCCATCTTTTCATTTGGCTTATGTCATTCCCTCTTGTCAGAATACACTCTTCAGCTCCATCTCCATCTCTTGAAATCCCATGCATTCTTTGAGGATCATTTGAGATACCAGCTCCTCCATGACATTCTCAGAAAGTTTCTCAGCTGGAAAGGAGTTCTCACTCTGAATTCTTATAGCTCCTTGTTTATCACTTAAACATGTGTATATTGCCTCAGATTACTTATATATTTATATATGGATTTGAAGTTACGTAAAAGTGTCTCCCCTACTAGACTATAAGTTCCTTGACAGCAGGCACCATAATCTACTCATGCTTATATTTCTCATGGTGTCTAGCATAGTATATTACATAGAGTCAGTCAAATAAATATTTGAAAGAATAGATAAATAAATAGTTTTGAAAATTTTATCTTTAGGCACCTAGACTTTTCTGCCTTGCTTAGATACTTCTGCATATTAGTTATGTTGTTCCATTTGTGCAAGTTGCCACAAACCACTGTCATTGTGACACAAATACAGGTGTTGTAAGGAGCTAAACACACTGTGTACAATTATTATTTGCAAGTTGGATGGCTCCTTTTTCTTCATCTGCAAGCTTCAAAGTGCAATCTTTTGCATTTGCCCACTAATTTCACCTAATAAGAACAGCCACTGTGCAACCATGATTAACATGTCAATAAAAGAAAAAATGGTTCTCTTGTCAATTAAAAAAAAATGTGTCAGACCCTAGTAGACTGCACAATCTTTATTTTCTTTTTAATTTATGGAATAAAAAAAGCATTTCCGTAACAGTGATTTTTTTTAAAAAAAATGATTGCACATGAATCTGCAAATCTATTTACAGCTTCCTTTTAAAATAAAGTAAATTTTTTTCCTTCCACTCTCACCCTATATATAACAGTTAAAATGAGTCATTTACTCAAAATCATTCTTAAAACTGTTATGGAAATGCATATAGGAGCAGCAGCTATAGGGTTGTACTGGGGCCAGTTTCTACTGGATTACTGCTGTAAAGTATGATTGAATTTCATTTCCACAAAAATTATAAGAAACATGATTTGAAGCCATACTGATAGCTAACATCAGGGACAAAACTGCTTGTAGAGGGCAGTGGGGGATCCTGGCACCTGAAAAATCAACATATCTACTACTTTTCTTAGTTGTGAGAAGGCCTTTTCCTGTACAAAAAAACAACTGCCAGGCCAGGTCTCATTCACAAAAAATGAGGATTAGACCATTATAATGGGACTTTCATTGTCAATATCCTGGGTTCCAATCTTCAAACTCACGCTTTTGTCAATTTTCCTAGCCATTGAGGAAAATCCTTTCTCATGCTATCTGAGGTAGACAAAAGGGGAGGAGACTAGAAGCATTTTTTATCTTTCCTTTATGTAAGTATAAGGAAAAATGAAGATGAAAACGGAGGGGGGACTTGAAATGTGGAAATGAGAAGATGTAATCAAGGGGCGGGATTTAGTGAACCCTGGGATGCTGGCCAATGGGAGGCAGGCAGGAAATTTGAATTGAAAGCAGTGTATATAAAGCCTGGCATTTGTCTAGAGAAAATGTACTCTCCATTTGAGAGGGACCCGTTCACCAACAACGCCAAATAATTGGCTAAAGTAAAATGAGAGCTTTCGTACTTTCACATGAGTATTGTTCTTTGTTTACTAGCAGTGGTTCTCAACCTTCCTAATGCAGTGATCCTTTAATACTCATATACGGGCATATCTGCACGTGGGTGGACCCACCTGAAGACAGATAGAGGAGCAGTGTCTAAGACCATGGGAAATATGTGTTTTCTGATGGTCTTAGGCGACCCCTGTGACCCCTGTGAAAGGGTCATTCGACCCCCAAGGGGGTCGCGACCCACAGGTTGAGAACTGCTAGAAAAGTGACCATAAGTCTCACAATGCGTGTGCTCACACGCTGGGGAGGGGGCGGTGTCTGAGTTCTTTTCTGAGAATGGTTCATCACATGGATCTTCCTGAGGGCTTCTACCTTGCCTGGGAAGTCCTGTGATCCCCAAAAGCATAAACTGTGTCAAAACTGTATTTTGTTCCATTCCTCTGACTACTACCTCCCTCTTCTAATCAGTATAGCAAGTTTGCAAGCAGTCGGTATAAAGGGCTACAGCAGAAAATAAAGTAAAGGGAAACCTGGAAGTATAAACTATCCCAAAGACCAAAGGAGCATAATTTACAAATTGTATTATTATATATTAACCAAAATTCACATACTGGCAATATGTGCTAAATCAGCAGAAGCTATCAAACTGTCAGGGTTCTGATCTTAGCATATATAAATCCTACAATATGTAAATTCCAGACAGATTCCAGACCTCTACAGTTTCAGACCAGAAAAACATGAAAAAAGGTACTGATAACTGAGATGACATGGATATGTTAACTTGAAAGTTTTTACCAATAACTTTGAGATAATTTCGACATATAAATGAACTAAACCCCTAGATGGTATGGATAAGAGTTAGTCTATTCTCCAGAAAAAAAACCCTATCAAAATAAATCCTCAAATTCTTGCTCCCCTCCCCCACCCTCTTTCATCTTCTGGTTCATACCTCTCCACCCTCTTCCCCATTAATCTGCCTTCCTTCAACCATCTCAACCCTTGTCCTCATGAAGTCTGCCTCTGTACTCCTTTCAAGATTAAAGGGTAATTGCCATCCCGTGGTCTTTTCTGGCAAGTACCAAAAAACAGGGTATACCTGCCTTAATTTCTTAATTTCACAAATTAATGATCAATTCACTTACCAATTATAAAATGTTCAGTGGGAGTATTTACACCTCAGAAAGCACTACAAATTGGGACTTAATTTGTTGTTTTATTAATTGCTAGACTTAAGAAAATGTTATCAAGGTGGATTAAATTTACACAAGTGAGTATATATAGGTTTCCCCTCATCCCAGAGAGCATGGTTGTTAACCATTTCCCAGCACATCCCTGTATGTTCTATAAGCATTGAACTCAGCAAGAGGGCAATAGAAGGCTCAGGGAATGAAGTCATCAGACTAGTGGCCTCCAGAGGGTAGAATAATTACTCTAACAGCTTGTATTTACATAAGAATCTAAGGTTTGCAAAGTTCTTTGTGTCTGTTATCTCTTTGAGCCTCACAATGCCCCAGGCTGAGGGGAAGGGGCTGAAGGGCTGGAGGTTGGTCAGATATCAACTAAAATCTAAAATCCTACTGATGAGGTATATGCTCTGCGACCCCCCTTGAGGATCTAAATTTGTATACCTTTTAATAGCTTCTACCAGTCTATCTAGGAAAAGGGCAGGGTTTTCTTTATCTGTCTGGGAAATTTCTCTAATTTTCTGATAATTTACTTGCTTTTGGAATGTAGTTCTTAGGCCTTCCAACAGGCAAAGTACCATATGGTCTCTCTTCTCTCTATCCTCCCTGGTTTGATAATCTCATCCTGGGTCACCAGTGGGAACAGCAGCTATTCCTGGGGGGTATTTTCTGAGGTCATTGCTAGCCAAACGATCCCCAAATTTTTGGGTTTGTTCGCAGATTCTCTTCTTCTCCTCAGTGGAACAACAGGTCGAGAAGAGGATATGCAAATCACCCCAAGAAAGCTCAAATTGTAGGGTTAAGTCCCAAAAGCCTTCGGTAAACTTTGTGGGATTTCTGGAGAACTTACCCAGCTTCTCTTTGATTTGATTGAGATCTGAAATGGAGAATGGGACATGCACTCTAGTTGTCCCACCAGCCAGGATTGCTGCTTCCCTTAAGGGAAAAAGTCCTGAAGGTGCTATGGGGACAGGGGCTTGGGAAGGGAGATTGGAAGTCCCACTTCTTGTGAGAGAGTGACTGGGGGGTACTGGCTGAACTGGATCAGACTGCAAGACTGGGGGGATCTGGCTAGCAAGGGGGAAGGTCAGCTGGAACCTGAGGGGAAGGGGTCAGAAGAGAAGATACCCCTAGTGTTGCTGAAGGGATAAGACCTGAGGCCTGAGTGGGTGCTGCATCAGGGGAAAGGGCTACAGAGGGAGGCACTTCAGCAGGACCAGTGGCTAGGACCTGAGCAGGAGTCCCTGAGAGGGGAGGGGCCATGCTGGGAGATTCAGGGTAGTAGATATGGATGGTATAAGAGGCAGGAAATGAGGGTTGTTGGGCTAGAGGAAAAGGGAAGGGAAACCAGAGGGAAAAAGGTTGGGGTGCAGCAGAAGGGGCTGGGGGAGCTGCCTCAGTGGGACCAGTGACTGGGACCTTAGCAGGAGTTCCTGACGGGGAGGGGCCGGGGCTGAAGCCATAGGAAGGGGGTCATTTAATTGGTCCCTGTTGCCTCTTTGTGGAGAGGCTCTAGCTTTAAGCATCTCACAATCTTTCCTGAGAACGGTGTTGTGAGAAAGTTTGAAGAAGGCCATTAGATATGCTACTTCTATCCATCTTCCTTCTCTGTGACAGCATAATTCTAACTGCAAGAGTGTATTATCTTTTAAAGTCCCTAAAATAGGCCACAATTCTTGGTTTTCTAGGCAATAGGTAGGCCAAACAGTGTTGCAAAAAAAACCCTAGCTTTTCCTTTTTAAGGTCTCCTGAGAAACTAAATTTTCCCAATGTTGTAAAAGACAACCCAAAGGCGAATTTTTGGGAGCTACAGGCATCGGGCCTGGAAGTCCCTTCCTCCATAAAGGAAGGCTTGAGAGTAAGCCTCAAAAAACAAACAAAACAAAACAGGGCAAAAAACTTACAAAAAAATACCTTGAGTTTTCCCAGTTCCCTAGCGCTGAGAGAATTGAAAGAATCTGGCTTACACTTCCAGATGAGGCATCTGTCCTAGTCCTCCATTCTTCAGAAGCTGCGACCATGTCCATTTTCTCCAACATAACCAAACAGGACCGAGAACCTGAGGTCAGGCCAAGTACCTAGCTGTCTGATCTAATGGGACCTGAGAGGTCAGGCCCACAAAACAAAACAAAAAAACACACAAAAAATATCCCTCCAAGGTACTTGGAGAACAAAAAGACAATGCAATAGGGAAAGAGAAATGCTTACATACTTTCCAGTCCCAGCTGGAGAAGAGTTTGAGATTAGCAGTTTTTTCCGGTATCAGGGAGCATAAAAATGAAGAGGATTACCCACTAAGAGGGTTAGAGGTGCCTGAGACCTCAAAATACCAACATGCTGGGTCCTGCGGAAAGAATTCCACTCAAATCTTCTCAGCCAAAGAAAAGTAAAGTTTATTAAAAGTTCACCTGTACTGGACACAGAGCAAGTCTGTGCTAGGGCCTTCTGTGGAGCTCTCACACCACATGGAAGGGAGATGGGATTCTTATATACAGAGGAATCTAGGGGTGGTCTAGAGAAGGAGTTTGGGGAGGGTCTTCAGGAGGAGTTAATGAGGTCAATGCAAGAGTGGATTGATATTTTGATAGGCTCAAAGGTGGGAAGCAGAAGGACAATGGAGAGCTAGGGTAGTAACAGAGGTTTGGGCCCAGCCACAACGAAATACTTATGGCCTCTGCAAATGCCTCATCAAGTGGGAAGATTCAATCAGACTTCAATGGGTTTCCCAGAGCCTGTACCTCAAAGATTCAAGGAGAACTCAAGAGGGGTCCCAGAGCCTACACCTCATCACTACCGTACCTAATTTCATCTGATCTCAGAAGCTGAGCTTGTTTGCATCTGGTTAGTACTTAGGTGGAAGACTATCTGATAATACCAAGTATTATTTTTTGAAAGGCAGTATGGTATAGTGGTTAGAGTTAGATTTAGCTAGGTGGCACAGTGAACAGAGCACCAGCCCTGGAGTCAGGAGGACCTGAGTTCAAATCCAGCCTCAGACACTTAACACAAAACTAGCCCTGTGACCTTGGGCAAGTCTCTTAACCCCAATTGCCCTGCCTTCTCCCCTCCAAAAAGCAAAAAAAAAAAAAAAAAAGAAGAAGAAGAATACCTAGGTTTGAATCCTGCCATAAATACTTGCCAACTGTGTGACCCTGCACAAGCCACTCTGAGACCCAGTTTAGTCCTTTGTAAAATAAAGTGGTTGGACTTGATCTCTAGAATCTCTCAGGTCTAAATATATGATCCCCTATACTTCTAAGCGAACTCTGGAGTCGGGGAGTGACATATAATGGCATTCCCAGGTGTTACCTAGGTCAGGGCAAAAAAGTCAGGGAATTAAGAAGACCCAAAGTGACTGGGACCCATCATGCAAGACAGATCTTCTAAGAGGTCTGTGTCTATTAACCAAAAGGCAAACATACTAGGAAAAACTAGGGAAAAACTAAACAATATCAATCATGGCATTCTTGCTAGAGATAAAACCTGAAGACAAAAGGAAGTTATAGTTAGATGGAAAGATGCCTTAGAGGTACTTGAATCCATGGTGGAGTTACATGAGTATCCACAGACAGCAAGACACTGGATCTCAGCAGATGACAAGGAAGAGAGATTCCAAGAACTTGCTGTGATCCTCCAAATTAAATCAATATATATTTTCTTGTTTAGCCATTTTTCAGTCATATCAAACCCTTTTTGGATTTTCTTAGTAAATATTCTGGAGTGGTTTGCCATTTCCTTCTCCAGCTCATTTTACAGATGAAGAAATTAGGCAAACAGGTTAACTGACTTGCCCAGGGTCACACTGCTAGTAAGTGTCTGAGGCTGAATCTGAACTCAGGCCCTCCTGATTCCAGGACTGGCACTCTATCCACTGAGCCACCTAGATGTCCCCAGTATATATTTTGTCATTCAAAATATATATATATATATATATATATATATGTATATATGTATATATATATATGTATACATATATATATGTATATATATACATATATACACATGTCATAGGAAGGTATTACAATATATATTTTAATGCCTTCCAAATAATTGTAAAAATGGACATGGGGAGTATGGTATGTATGTATAGATATAAATACAGATACAGATACAGATATAGATATGTGTGTATTAAATTTTTATCATTAAACATCATATTTTGGCCAAAGTCTGAGTTAATCAAACAAACTGCTTTCCCTTGCCTTCTGTGTCAGCAAGACATCAGAAACCAGATAGGTCTGGAGACAGGATTATCCCTTATCTTGGGAGAAAAACAGATACCCTGAAAATGTAAATAGATCCTGCTTTGTTGTCAGTTTGCATTTAACTTCTTTGTCACGTATAGATGGTAACAAATGGAAGTCATAAAGTTTTGTGACACGGTCATTCTGAATTGGAATGGTTCTAAAATGTATAAAAAGTCTTTTGATTCATCTGTTTTTCAATCAGGACTCAGCTCCTGGCTCCTTGTACAAGTACCACTAGCCTTAAGGGAGTAACAAATAAATGTTTTAATTGTATAATGCTATTTCTTTGTCTCTTTTAACCAAACTCTTTAATAAGGTCGACAATATATACACACATACATACACACACTCATATATACATATATATATATATATATATATGAATGTGCGTGCACAAGAGGAGCCAAAGTCCTGTAAATGATGGCTACTTTCTTCAAGTAGTAAGATGTTGGATGTTGCAAGTACTAAATAACATTTTTTTAAAAATACAATTGACTATAACTTACCAATTACTGATAGACATTCAATAATAGAACGTAAGCTCTCTGAAACAGGGACTGGTTTATTTTTATACCATCAGTGTCTGGCACATAGTAGGTTCTTAATATAAATGCTTGGTGAATTGAACTGAATGGATATGGAATTCCATTCTGAATCAGCACTTGGAATCTCATCTCCAGTCTTCAAGAGGCTCCCATACCCCAAAGGCATTTCTTCCTCACCCCCACCTCTTAGAATCTTGGTTTCCCAAAAGGTTTAGCCTAGGTCCCTATGTCCTACTCAAACCTTTCCGGATCCTCTGAGTTGTCAATGAGCTTTCCTTCCTCAAACTACCAGGTATTTGCATGTCATACAAATTCCCCAAGGGCAAGGTTTGCTTTATGAGCCAATATAGTGCTAGAACAGGAATCAAGAAGACACAGATTCTGAGTCCACCTCTGACACTCTGACCTTGGAGAAGCGACTTAAAATGCCTGAACCACAGTTTCCTCATGTAAAATAAGAATAATAATATACCATGGATATTATTATTACCTCACAAGGTTACTTTGAAGTTCAAAGTTATATTAAGTGCTTTGAAAACTTTGAAATAACATAGAAATCTCAGCTACTTATTATTTTTGTCTTCATGATACCAGAGTTTTGCATAATGAAAGGTAAATGCTTAATTATTAACATTTGAGTTGACTTGAATTGACCATGCATGGATCAGTACTCTTCATATATAATCACATCAAATTTTAAATGAGGGAAAAGAATGCAAACTCATCATGAAACAGTCCAAATTTTGAAAACAAGTTAAAGATGGTTTTATGGGGAAAAGACTATTGAATCTGGAGTCACAGGACCTGGAATCAAATACCAGCTCTGCTAATAATTGCTAATAATTACCTATTAAGTGATGTGTATTACATCACTTAACTTCTCATTTCTAAAATGAGGAGGTTGAACTGAATGACCTCCCAAATCCCTTTCTACACTTGACTTATGTCTTCTCACTTGATCCTCATGGCTCTGGAGGAGAAAGTGAGGCTGATGACTTTGCACAGCTCTGCTTCACTTAAATCCAATTCACTCCAAAGTCAAGACATCATGTATGTGATTGGTCCTCTCTGAGAACAAAGATTGAACAGCTCTAAATCTATGATGATCCTACTCGTTTAACAAAAAGATTCATCATAGATTCACCATAGGCTTTCCTTACACAGTCTATGAAATGAATCGGTTTAAAAGAATGTGACTTAATGAACTCATACACCCCAGCAAAAGAGATATAACCATACACTTAGCTCCATGGGGGCCCTTTCAAGTTGATTGCCTCATTGTTTGGGAGCCTTGGAAAAGGTCAAGGAGTTTGATGTGGTCTGGGCAGGAGGCAAGATGAAGAATATTTTAGTTTCTCATTCACATACTATTGCTGACTCAGGGCATGTCCTCAAGTTGGGGGATGACCTTTAAGGACTTAGTAAATCATTCTATTTTGTCATGGATAAAACCAAGATAATAATACCCACTCCTCTCCACAAATGCAAAGATATCAAAAGAATTAAGGGCCTGTAAAATTCAGATGATGCACACTATAATAAAGGGTTTCTTTTATTATCAAAAGATTATCAGGGGGTAGTCTTGTTTAAATATCTACTTTAATGATTTGTATGTATATAGCATTCATTTCTTTCATACAAGATGCTACATACAAAATCTCTGAATAAGATCTTGACCCTATCATCCTTTTTTCTTCTTTATCTTCCTTTCTACCAGGATCTTGGTTACATCTTGAATAAACATAAACATTTAGAGAATAGCTTTTAATTATATAAAACAAAGGCTGGGCAGCTAGGTGACAAAATGGATAGAGCACCAGCCCTAAAGTCAGGAGGACCTGAGCTCAAATCCAGTCTCAGACACTTACTAGGTGTGTGACCCTGGGCAAGTCACTTAATACAGATTGTCTCCAAAAACAAAGGCCACCAAGACCTTTGTGGTTCCTTCCAGCTCAGTGTATGATCTCTGTAGCACTTTCTACCTCTCCCATTGCATATTTGCAAGGTCAACTCCTTCACTGTACAGATGAAGAAACTAAATAAAGCCCAGTTAACTGACTTTGGTAGCTGCCAGCAGAGGTTGGATTTTTATCTCCATTTTTCTCTCAATGGTTAGCACCTCCTCACCAGCTATTACCACTCTCCCTCTTGCAATTACTTTCCCTGGACCTGGAGTGAGGAAGACTTGAGTTCAAATGGGTTGGCAGACATTTATTAGTTGTGTGATCCCAGATAAGACACTTAACTTATATACCTGTCTCAGCTTCCTCATTTATGAGGATAATAGTAACACCAGCCTCCCAGAGCTATTGTGAGCATAAAGTGAGATATTTGTAAAAACCCTTTGCAAAACTTAGTGTTATGTAAATGTAAGCTATTATTGTTATTATTATTATTATTATTGTAAATACTTTGTATTTATTTATTGGGATAACTAGAAAATGTAGTGGATAGAGCACTGGACCTAGAATCAAGACCTGAATTCAAATTCAGCCTCAGACACTTAGTAGCTGTACGATCCTGGACAAGTGTGCCTCAGTTTCCTTATCTATAAAATGAGAATAATAATATCATCTACCTCCCAGTGTTGTAGTGAGGATCAAAGAGATATTTGAAAAGCATTTAGTCCATAGGAGGCACTATATAAATGTTTATGTTTACTATCATCATCATCATCATCATTATTATAATAGCCCCTCAGCAGAATATAACTTAAGGGCAATAACTATTTCCTTTTGATTGTGAATCCCTAGCCACTACCACCATTCGTTACACATATAATATTTGTCGAATTGAATTAAAAAGCTTGAATCTTTCCTCTAGAAAAGTAAAATTTATAATATTTCTAAACTTGTCCTCCATTTCTAATCCAGCAGATCTGTGTTGTTAATGGGCAAGCCAGAGAATCAAGTAAAACATCTGTGAATGGGTAAGCACAGTTTTGGAGATTCAAGTTACCTGGTGGCTTTCCACATGTTGGTGGTTGACTAACACTGTGTAATAGGTATCTGTGAGAAAGGTCTCCTACAGTGGGCTGTGCTACAAACTCTTGGAGTCTTAAGGGGCAACATACACCAAAGGGTATGGGCAGCAATGACTCTCTATCAAAAGGATGGTGACAACCATGTCCTTGAAAACACCTCAAGTCCTTCCCCTTTCTCATAGTTACTAAGCCTGTCCCAGAGCTCTTGGATCTTTCAGTCAGAAATCATGAGATTGATTACTAGCAATGTTTTCGGCAGAAATACTGAGAATATAACATGAGAATCAAAGTGATATTGGCCCCAAATTAAGTCACCCTTTATGCTAATAGTTTAGTTATAATTAGAAGACACCTTAGTGTTCTCAATGGATATCATTAGGACACTAAATTTCAATATCTGCCTTGTCTTTAATTACTTGAAAATACTACACATGAGATAACAAGTAGATGTCTATTGTTTGAAGGAGGAATAAAATGTGGAAGATATTCATACGAAGCATCTTAAATATCTTTGATGAAAGATGAATTTGGAGAACAACACCAACATATTGTATGATGTAGATAAGGTTCATTCTGACTACTGAGATTTAAGAAACTCTGTTTGCTCTAGGGTATCTCAAGACGGAAAACAGGTCAACAGTATTAATATATAACCTTGCCTCATCTGTCTAATTGGATCGTTAATGTTCCAGTCACAAACTGAAATAGCCTTCTCACCTTCTCTCTTGCCAAATGTATAAACAATTAGAGAAAATAATGAGAGGTTCATCTGATTCCTGGAAAAATCCCAGAAGTAGAGGGATTTTGAAGAAACATGAAGAACATTTGAAGAACATCTTTGAAGAACATCTCTATTCAACATCTTACTTGCCTGAGTCTCCTTATTCTCTAGCTCATAGAAAGATAACCAACAATATTTTGAGTTGGCTTACTGGGGAGTACTTTGGCGTAAGTAAATACATGTGAGGAACTCTGGATCCATTTTAGAGGTGTTATATAATCCCATTTTTTTGTGGATAAGGGATTATGGGTCTTATGGGGTAAGTGATTTTCATGAATAGTTGTTCCATACTGTTTATATGGTCACTTTTAGGGCCTTGACTCAACTGTGCAATAGAGACAAGGATCAAAAGGAGGGTAGATGAGATTGGCTGTGGAGAGACCAAAGATGAAATTGGCAACACCATGATCCCCCTATACATCATGACCTCGAGAGGTGCAAAAACACCAATGCCATGTGCACTTAGCTAATATCACCTCTCTTCTTTTTTGGAAGCAGCACAAAACACTAGAAAAAGTACTTGATTTGGAGGCCAGGGAGCTAGATTCATATCTCTACCTGTGTGATGTTAGTCAAATTATTTTACTTCTCAGTTTCCTCAGCTGTAAAATAAGAGGACTGGGGAAAGATCATGGTGTGAGGAATAAAGTGCTAGATTTGGAGTCATAAAGACTTGGGATTGAATTCTCCCTCAAATCCTTATTAGATCTGTGATCCTAGACAAGTTGCTTAATTTCTTTCTGCCTCCATTTTCCCCACTGTAAAATGGCGGGGAGGGAGGATGATAATAGTATTTCCCATAGGGGGCTGTTGGGAGGATCAAGTTTGATAATATCTATAAAGTGCTAACCATAGTAACTGGCACATAGTATGTGCTTAATAAATATTTATTTCATTTCCTTTCTTCCTTTCTTCCTTCCTCTCTCCCTCCCTCCCCCTTCCTTCCTCTCTTCCTTATTCCTTCCTTCCTTCCTTCCCTTTTTCTTTCCTTTATCCCTTCCTTCCTTTCTCCCTTCCTTCCTTCCTTTCTTCCTTCCTTCTTTTCTTCCCTTCTTCCTTCCTCCCCTCCTCCCTCTCTGGTTCTTCATCTATAAATAAGGAGGTTAAACTAGATGACCTCAAACATCCCTCTGAGGTAAAAATCAATCATCTTATGATTACATGACTTCTAAGGTCTCTTCCAGCTCTAGGTCTATGATCCCCAGAAAGGGTAAACACAGAAAACTGTGCAAAGACTTTGAAATTCTTGTTCATTCAAGAGATGGAGTTTGAGTTATGTCAACCTCCTCAAAGGATCTTTGAAGAACATCTCTATTCAACATCTTCTTTTGTTTTCTTTCCTTGAAACACTTAGGATTTAACCGTCAGAAAGCCCTTGGAGGGCCTCCACAGTGAATGAATCCCTCTGCAGAATGCCCATCCAGTGGTCAACTCAGCCTGTTCTGTCCTACCACAGCCAAGTAAGGACATAGAGCTAACACACTGTCCCCTTCTTGGGCTGGGAAGCTGCCTGAAATAAATATTCTTCTCCCCAACTCCTTCATTTGTTTTGCTGCCTTTGCCGCAACAGATTTCTTGCTGCCTTCTACTTGGAACTTGCTGCTATTATAAAATACCTCAAACTTTGGACCCAGATTTCTAAGGCTCTATTTTCTTAGGAAGATTTTTTTCGTTTAAATCTTGCCAATTGACTTTATTTTATTTTATTTTTAAAGACTGGGTTTCTCCATCTCTCTCTGGCTAGAAGTACCAAGGCTACTCATAGTTCTGATCCCATTATTGATTGACAGGAGAGTTTTCATTTGCTCTGATTTATCCTTTCTTAGGAAGTCTACTGGGGTAGCTGGATGGTGAAGTAGACAGAGTACTGGGTTTGAAATCAGGAGGACTGAAGTTCAAATCTGGTCTCAAACATTTACTTGCTGCAGTCAATGACTAGAGTAATCTACTGTTTGATAAACCCAAAGACCCCAGCTTTTAGGATAAGACTCACTATTTGACAAAAACTGCTGGGAAAACCAGAAAATAGTATGGCAGAAATTGGGTATAGACCAATATCTTACACTGTATATCAAAATAAAGTCTAAGTGAGTACACGATCTAGGTATAAAGGCTGATACTGTAAGCAATCTGGGAGAGCAAGGAATAGTTTACCTGTCAGTTTTATGGAGAAGGGAAGATTTTATGACCAAACAAGAATTAGAGAGCATTATGAAATACAAATGGATAATTTTTATTACATTAAATTGAAAAGTTTCTGTACAAATAAAGCCAATGTAACCAAGATTAAGAGGGAAGTAGAAAATTGGGAAAGAATTTTTACAAACAGTGTCTCCAATAAAGGCCTCGTTTCTAAAATATACAGAGAATTGAGTCAAATCTATAAGAAATATAAGTCATTCCCCAATTGATAAATGGTCAAAGGATATGAACAGGCAGTTTTCAGAGGAAGAAATTAAAGATATCTATAAGCATATGAAAAAATGCTCTAAATCATTCTTGATTAGAGAAATGCAAATAAAAACAACTCTGAGATACCACATCTCACTAGTCAGATTGGCTAAGATGACAAAAGAGGGAAATGATAAGTGCTAGAGGGGATGTGGAAAAATTGGAACACTAATGCATTGTTGGTGGGATTGTGGACTGATTCAACCATTCTGGAGAACTATTTGGAACTATGCCCAAAGGGCTATAAATAAGTACCTACCCTTTGGCCCAGCAATATCACTTCTAGGGATGTATCCCAAAGAGATCACAGAAGTGGGAAAAGGACCCATATGTACAAAAATATTTATAGCAGCTCTTTTTGTGGTAGCAAAGAATTGGAAATCAAGGGGATGCCCATCAATTGGGGAATGGCTGAACAAGTTGTGGTATATGAGTGCAATAGAATACTATCGTGCTATAAGAAATGAGGAACAGACAGACTTCATAATAACCTGGAGAGACATATATAAACTGATGCTGAGTGAAGAGTAAAGAACCAGGAGAACTTTGTACACAATTATAGACACATCATATGTGTGACAACTAACTTTGATAGACTGGGCTCCTCTCAGCAATGCAAGGCTATAAGACAACTCCAAAAGACTCATGATGGAAAAGGCTATCCACATCCAGAGAAAGAACTACAGTCTGAACGCAGATTGAAGCAAACTACTTACTATCTCTCCTTTTGTTTTGTTTTGTTTTATTTCTTCTTTCTCATTGTTCACTCCATTGGTTATATTCCTTCTTTACAACTTGACCAATGTTTAATGTGAAGGTATTTGTAGATCCTATATTTGATTGCATGCCACCATGGGGGGAGGAGGGAGGAGAAGGAGGGGGAGAAAATTTGAAACTCAAATTTTTGTACTGTAAACTAAAAGTAAATAAATAAATTAAAATTAAAAAAAAAAAACATTTACTTGCTATGTGACCCTGGGCAAGTCACTCAACCCCTATTTGCCTCAGTTCCTCATCTGCAAAACGAATTGGAAGGAAAGGGCAAACCACTCAAGTATCTTTGCAAAAAACATGCCAAATGGGGTCATGAAGAGTCAGACACAACTGAACAACAAGGCAGCCTGGTGGCCTCTGCTGCCTGGAGGCTCATCATATTAATGCCAAACTTGGGGTGGACACTCAACAAAGCCCAGTGCAGCTAACTGTTGAACTAGAGACTGCCCAGCTTCAGTCCCTCTGGCAGCAGGGAGAATGGGCACGCACCATCATGCCTGACTAACTCCCTGTTTGATCACTGGCACACCCAGGTTGTGTCATGCCTCTCCTGGAACCAAACTCTTTCTTACATCCTCAGTTCTTTTTACTGTCTTACAGTCTCCACCCATCTCCTACTTTCCTCCCTCCTCCTCCCATTGGGGCATAGAAAAAGTTCCAAAGAAAAATAGCTATGCTTTCATTAGAAGATGAATCAATTGGCCTGTCACTTGACAAGCACCATGAGTCATAGAATCATAGATTTAGAGCTACAAGGAATTTTAGAGATCATCTAGGCCAACCTCATTCATTTTATGAATAGGGAAACAGGCTCAGGGAGGTTGTGACTTGCTTAAGGTCAAGCAACTAGTAAGTGGAAGAACTGGTTTTGAACTCTGGAACTATGACATATTGTCTACTACATCATGCTTTCATCAAGTAGACAGGGAATCATTCAGAATTTCTAAGTTAACAAATTAACATTACTCTTGGATCTCAACCAACACTACCTCCCCACCACATATACACCCAGGGAGATGGTCTCTGTGGTATCTTTTGTGGACCCTAATTCTGGAATATTGAGGTGATTTTTTAATATTCCTGCCCTAGAGGATCGTTTTTGAGGGAATATTTTTGAAACCTGGCCTATGTCCATCAGGGATGAATCAGAGGATGTCACCAATGGCAATGGTAATTTGAAGATCTTTCCTGCCCCTTAATAAGCCTAAGGGAATTTGAAGACCTTCCCTACTTCAGAGATCTTCCCTGCCTCCTAATAAGCTGAATGTAATCACATGGATCCTGTGGTGAGAGGAGTTTGTTGAAGGGTGGAGCAGAACCCACAGGAAACTTCGAGTGGGAGCAGGTAGAGAGGGAGGGAAGAGAGGACACACCCAGGCAGGCAACTAGCTTGTGAGTTTGGTTTGTGGGAAGGCTAAAGAATAATATGGCTGTCTGTGCTGCTATGGTGTATTAATTTTGCTACTATGACAGATTCAGCTTTCTGGTTTTAGGATTCAGTTTTCTGGTGTCTGAATAAATGTTTTGCTTGTTTTCTATATGGAGAGTCTGTAATATTTTGCGATTGAGCACTATGCTGCCATATCCATAGTCTCCATCAGTGCTGTGAATATTGTATTGGCACTACAGGCCTATGTAGCAATGGGTTCATATCACAACCCAACTTCAGTTATAGTCAAAGTTGTGGAAGGCTCTCATTCTTTCACTGAACATGTATTAATTAGGCAGTCACTATGTTCTGGGCTTTGGGTTTACACAGATTAAAATAAAACAGTCCTGGCTTTCATAGAGTTTATATCCCAAAGTAGGTAACATCATGTTTACATAAAGGTACAAAATATAGACAAAATAATTTAGCAACTTGAGGTCAAGGGGAGGGATCTGGAAAGGGTCTTTGTAGCAAAGGGTACTTGAAATGAATTTTGAAGGAAATTAAGGATTCTAGGAGGCAGAGAGGAGGTGGGAGTGCATTCTGGGCATGAGGAGAGAGTCTATGCAACATGAAAGATACCAAGTATGACCCATTCCTGCTATCCCTAACCTTGAGCAATGCACAGGCATGGAGTCACCAACCAACCAACCAACCTACCCACCAGCATAGATGATGGGGTAGTGATAGTATCACTTGCACAATATTAGAGGCAACTCTCATACCAGCACTCTGTTCAGATATGATATTGGGATGAGATGAGGAACTCTTCATAAGTCATTAAATGATTAAAGAGTTAAGTTTACTTTGCCCTAACACAGCAAGGGTATGCAAGAGCCATGGACTCTCCTTATCTCCACACACAAATACACTGGGTTAGCATAAAGGCAAGGTATGGCGATTGAATGATCTTTTTAAATCCACCAAGTGGGAAGTACAGAGGGAACCAGTGCCAGGCTAAGTGCTTTACATACATTATCTCTGATCCTCAGAACAATCCTGTTAGATGGGGGCCCAACTCCATGTAACTGGGACTTTTCTTATGCCTTTAGGTGACCAAGATGCTGTGTCAAGGAAGGCTGAGACCAGTCAAGTTCCAAAGACAGCTTTCTGGTCTTTTAGGGAAAACAACTCCCCATTGCAGGGCAACAAAAACTCTGCTCCTATCCCTTGTATCTACACTCAAGGGATCTTCAAAGCATACCACACAGTTCACCTGTTCCTGACATTTAAAACAGCATTTCTATACCTGTTTTTGCTGCTGCTATTTGTCCTTCATTTTAGAAGATCTTGCCATCAGGAAGGTGATGCCATGACTTGCAAGTGAATTGGATTTAAGTGAGGGAGGGCTGTGCGAAGTCACCAGCCTCACTTTATTTCTATACCACCAGGTATTTCAAGGGCCTAGGGTTGCTGGATGTGGGATCTTTTTAGGCCACATGAACTCACCATGGTTTAGTAAAAATATCTTTGGCTCTTCACTCAGAGACCTCTGAGTTTGAAATCTACCTCTGATACTTATCTGTGTGACCTGGGGCAAGTCATGTTGGACCAGAGATTTCTCATCTGTAAAATGAAGGTGTTGCATGAGATGTCCTCTAAGGTCCCTTCCAGCTACAAGTCTACGATCTTATAAACCGTTTTGAACTTATCTAACAACTGTGAACATCCTATCACAGACCACCTGATTTCCCCATGGTCCTGAGCTGCACCTTTCTCCCATAGTCTCTGAGTTGAAAGGTACATAATCTCAGAGTCCACCTAGTCTAACCCAGAGATGAACAATAATCTCCCCTGCAAAATAATTTATAAGTGGTCACATGACCATTGTTTAAAGAACTCCAGTAAGGGAGAACCTACAGCCTCCCAAGGTTCACCCCCATGAATTGTGGGTGGTCAATAGTCCAGGATATCCTAGAGTCACAGAGGAGACAGGGAAGCCAACACCCAAATTATAATAGAAGGGCCTAAAACCAAGACAGACTCTCACATACAACATTTATGCCCTAGAGTTGGTAGAGGCTTTCTGCTAATGCTATCCCTCCAAGCCAGTTTGGTGGGATTTAAGAATAATAAACTACAGTAGTTTTTCCTGATGCTCATAATGAATGCAGCAGTATTGGGTGGAACCTAGACCCTGGTGTTTATGATGGATTATATTGAGGGTGAAGTTTGGGTGTCCCAAAGAAAGAGAACAGACATGGAAGCAGAGAAAATTATTAGTTAGCAATGAGTCTATGTGAGTCACTGGGTATAAATGGGGCATATACATTTTAGTGTGAATCTCTGGGCAATTTGAGGCTTCATTATGGACCTTTGGGTTTGTTGTTGTTGTTCAGTCATTTCAGTCACATCTAACAGTTTGTAGCCCCATTTAGGGTTTTCTTGACAAAGATACTGGAGTGATTTGCCATTTTCTCCTTCAGCTCATTTTACAAATGAGGAACTGAAGCAAACACGGTTAATTAACTTTTACTCAAGGTCATACCACTAGTAAGAGTCTGAGATCAGATTTGAACTCATGAAGATTCATCTTTCTGACTTCAGGTCTGGCACTGTGGGCATGGATCCCTAAAAGTTTGGGGGATTTTTTTAAGGTCTGGGGCTGTCTCTTAGAGGCAACTCCATTTAGGGAGTAACAATCAATACTATGCTAAGTAGAAAAACAAAAATAATGAAACAATTCCTACTTTTAAGGAGTATGCTATCTGGCAAGGTGACCCCATTGATTTTTGGGACATCCTATGTGTATTAGTAAATCGATGTATACCATCCTTACCCAACCTGTATATACATATCATAAAAGTATGACAATACGTATAAAATTTTCAAAGGTATCAAATAAAAAATCTTTTAATATAGCAATATTTACTCTATAACTATTCTTTGATTTTTCAATATATCAACAGGTTGATGATCTCCTCAGTGTGAGACTCCACTGCTAGGTTGCCTGATTCTTATGGATGAGTTTTTGCCTTATCTTGCCAAGATGTTGGCCTCCATGACACTTCTTATCCATCTCCACATTATAGTACAGTAGCAAATATTCATTCCCTACCACTCTTTCCTCATTAAATTACTTGAGGGAAGTAAATATACATATACATATATAGGTATAGATACATTTGCATTAACATAAACATATATTGGGGGTGACTAGGTGGTGTAGTGAATAGAGCACAGGCCCTAGAGTCAGGAGGACCTGAGTTGAAATCTGACCTCAGACACTTAACACTTACTAGCTGTGTGATCTTGGGCAAGTCACTTGTCCTCAACTGCCCTGCCCTCATCCTCCAAAAAAGCAAAAAAACCCAAAAGTCAAAACCAAAACATGTACACGTATATGCCTAGCAGTAAGAGATATTATACTTCTGCGTATGTGTATGTGTGTATATGTATATATCTCTTTGGATATATATGTATGTATATGTATATGTGTGTATATAAATATGTGTGTGTGTCTACACGCATACATACAAAGTGTATGTGTATGTGTGTGTAGGATCTCAGAAGCCAACCAACTAATTTAACTTAGAGATGAATAAATAATCTCCTCTGCAAAATAACCTACAAGTGGTTATCTGACCTTTGCTTGAAAAACTCTAGTAAGGAAGAACCCATTGCCTGCCAAATCCACTCCCATGAATTGTGGGTGGTCAAAAGGAATTCATAGTCCAGGAGATCCTAGATTCACAGAGGCGGAAGGAAAGACAATGTCACACGTATGCACACATGTATGTATGTGTATGGGAATGCTTACCAGGTACACATGTGCATACCCTAAATAAACCATTGCCATATATATACATACATGTGCCTGTGTCTGTATATAGTGTGTGTGGGTGTATGTGGGTGTGGGTACATGGCGAAAGACAGAAATATCTTGCTTATTCATATTTGCACCCCCAGAGCTCAGCATACTGCCTGGAACACAAGAAATGCTTAATTAATACTTTTATCATGCATTCTTGATATCAAGTTCTAGTGAAAATGTCATGTTGGAGAATGTTTACTATGCTCAGCATATTTTTTCCTCATCGACCTTTCTGTAATTACGGATCTTTCAACATTGGGCTGTTCCTCTCAGGAAGTGATGCTTAAAGGTTGGGTTTCTGTGGTGTTAAGGAAACTGGGCTTATCGCAAGCACTGAACTATTGTCCAAATGAGACAAGTGTTGCTCTTCCTTCTTGGCAAATGTGGGAAGTTATGAGTGTGAAATATCACAAATACTGGCGGACAACATTAATGCATTGATTAAATTTACTAAATTGTTCTTCTTCCTCTTTCTATATTTTATTTTTTGTTACAAGGGATGGCCTACTGGGTAGGGAAGAAGAAAAGGAAAACATTTCAAAATGAAGGTGAGATACACAAGAGGTCATTAAAATAATTAAAGAATATTTATGCTCATTAAAAATATGACAGTAAAAAAAAGTATAACCCCCATACACTTCAAAGGGATGAAAATGTATGTGTGCGTGTGTGTGTGTGTGTGTGTGTGTGTGTGTGTGTGTTTGGACAGGGAGGGAGGTCAGAGAAACAAAAGAATCCAAAACTGGAGCCCACTCCTGATCTTTGTGTGAACATATATCTTTTGTTCTACAATTCTGAATGCCTGAGGAATGACCGATCTATAGTTGTGTATTATTTTTATGCAAATAAAAAGATGATTTGCCTTATGGAGATGTAGAGAGTTAATAAAGTGCTGATGATTTTTTTTTAAATTTACCACAGGTGCAGGCACATATTAGATCAGTAACAAATATTCACTGAATGAATAAAAGAATAAAAAGTCAAGGAATGAGTATTATAATTGTTGTTATTATAAATATTAACTTATAAGAGTTCTACTAAAGCCCTGCTCTGATGCTTCATCATGGTATAATGAGACCTCTGGGTTCTTGGGTACCAGCAAGCTTTGGTAAAAAACTCTCCCATTAAGCTAGAAAGGTTTTGAAAGTTGAGTGAGCAATGAACTGTTTGTGCCATTGGAGGCCTCGTGAGTGCAAAGAGGTTCATGGGTGAGGAGTTCCCCATGATCTGTTGGTAGAAGACATATTCACATTGGATAAACGTATAGGAAGCATTTATAGGATCATAGATCTAGAGTTAAAAGGATCATCAGAGGTCAACTAGTCCAGTCCTCTCATTTCTACAGAAAAAGAAACAGATCCAGGTGATGTGCCCAAGGTCTGACAAGTAATAAGTCTCAGAGGCAGGATTTGAACCGAGGACTTTTAATTTCAGAGCCATAATACTCCTTCCATTGTGCCAAGCTGCCCCTGCTAGCTGGAGTCTTTTCAGCACGGGATACTCTGGCTGATCAACTTCTATTTGACAAGAGGCAAATGAATAGCTTTACTTGCATGCACAGTCTAGTTGACTTCTCACCATCAACATACCCTCAAAAAGTCATTGAAAATAAACTTTGTAAAAAGGAAGGTCTATACACGTATGAACTATTCTATCACTCTTTTCTTTTAAATCTTCTTCTCTGAATTAAAAAAAAAAGATTTATAAAGGTGGTAGCTTGATAGCTTAGATTCAGGGACATAACTACATGGAAGCTTTCAGGACAATTACTCCATTTGGAAATACCTGGGTCGTTGCTGAAAGGTTTCCTCTTCCACCTAACTATTTTTGGGCTAATGTTGCTTCAAAATTCTTGCAGCTCTTTATAACTTGGAAAAAATGCCCAGGTTCTACCATTTGTAGATGTCTGGAATCAGATGAATTTCCTCTTAGGATATGGGGGTTCCCCTCCATCCCACTCTTTTGTAGAAGTGGAGGGTCTGTGGCTGTGGAATATTGCATATATTTTTAGGTTTTTTTCAAAGTATTGATTATTTTTACTGACTTTTTCCTCTTTCTCTTTTTTCTTTCAAAAAATATTTGTTCTTACTACCCATGTGATTTGGGGCAAGTCACTTAACCCCAATTGCCCTGCCTTCCCCCCTCCAAAAAGAAAAAAAAAGTATTTGTTAAACATTGTGCAATAACTTTGATAGACTTAGCTCTTCTGAGCAATACAATGATCCAAGACAAGTCCAAAAGACTCAGGCTGGAAAATGCTATCCACATCCAGAGAAAGAACTGATGGAGTCTGAATGCAAATCTAAGCATGCTATTTTCATTAAAAAAAATTTTTTTTCATGGTTTTTTTTTTCCTTTGGCAAAGTATAATTTTTTTCTTACAAACTTTCTTCTTTCATAATGTTACTACTATGGAAATATGTCTTACATGATTCTACATTTATAAGTCATATCAAATTGCTTGCTGTCTTAGAGAAGGGGGCAGAGAGGTAGAGAAAAAATTTGGAATTTAAAATTTTATGAAAAATGAATGTTAAAATTTGTCTTTACATGTAATTGGAAAAATAAAATGCTATTTTAAAAAAGTATTTGTTATACGTGATGGCTCTCTGGGAAGGGGGAGTAGAAGCAATACCAAAAGAAATTTTAGCAATGTAAAAACAGAATATAACAATAAAAACTTTTTAAAGGATAGGTATTTGAAAAAAGGAGAACACTGAGATCACCAACTATAATTTACCAAATTCAGTTCAATTCCAAGTACTTTAACTGAACCTGAATCCTAGCAAGGGAACAAGTAAAGTATATAGAACTAGGGGCAGCTAGGTGGCACAGTGAATAAAGCACCTGGCCCTGGAGTCAGGAGGACCTGAGTTCAAATTCAGCCTCAGATACTTAACACAAAAAAACTAGCTATGTGACCTTGGGCAAGTCACTTAATCCCAACTGCCCTACCTTCCCCCCTCCAAAAAGCAACCAAAAAAAAAGTATATAGAACGAATGCAATGATATTTTATCATATGCTTGGATATAGTGCTTAGGTTCTCCTTTGTGAGTAGTTAATCAACAGATACAAATATTTCTCCTTTTGAAAAAGTGTAGCTATTTATATCTAATGGTAACCATGGCGGGGGGGGAGGGGAAATTTATACAGTAATTTTGTTGCATATTTGAAAGGAATAGCAAGTTGTACAAAGTAGATTTGCAATTTCATATACAATCATCTTTTTTAAAAATTATACTCTATTATAGTAATACTTGTTTTATTCCATAAATTAAAAATAATTTTTTTAAAAGGACAGGTTTTTCTTATTTAATGACAATTTACCTATCTGTTAAGCATGTGGTGGGGACCTGTCATCAGTCAAGTATGACTTGGTGAATTCATAGATCATAGCATTACTGATCTAGAAGGAACCTCAAAGGCCATCTAGTTCCTATTGTTCTGCTTTCCAAATGAGGAAACTGACATCTGGAGAGGTTAAGCAAGTCACTCATGATCACATATGTAGTATGCATCAAAAGTGGGATTTGAACCCTGATCCTCTAATTCCAAAGACAGTGTTCATTCCACCATACCACATAACACCAAAGTTGTTGTATCTATCTGAATGTATTTTACTTGCATGTAATTAGCATGTTTCTCAAGAATAAGAATTCCTATGTTTCATCCTAGTGCCTTTGGAGTACATACCAATTTTTGTAAATCTGTTTCTAAATGTGAAACACCATCTCTACTAACTGCCTTGGGCCATTTGGGGTATCTAGTTTTCTGTCGTGAGATGGTTGATTTCCCTTAAACAGGTGCCATTAAAGTATATGCACTAATAAGATTATAAATTTTCATAAGTATTTAAGTACAAGTTAGATTTCTGGGTCAAAGAGTATGGCAAGTTTTGTAGCTCTTGCATACTGTCAGCTCGCTCTCCAAAGTTTATATTTGTTCACAACAGAGGTGTCACAGCTACAACATTCCCAAGCACTATCCAAATAAGATTAAAATATAATTAGAATACATTTTAAGTGGATATGGAATCTTAGTATTAAAGATCACATTACTTTAAAAATAGGAAAGAAACAAGTAATGTACCTCTCACAGATATGGGTAAGAGATGTATACTCAACTAGATAAGAGACAGAAGGAATTACAAAAGATAAAACAGGTAAATTTGATTACTGAAAACTGAAAAGCTTTTGCACAGACAACATTAATGCAGATAGGATGAAAAGAAAAGAAGCTTATTGAGGAAAAATTTTTGTACAAAATATTTTGTAACTGCAAACTACTATGTACAACTTGCTATGCCCTTCAAATATACAACAAAATTATTATGTAAATTTATTTTTCCCCCCTCCCCACCCTTGAAATGGTTATCATTAGTCTAAAGGTATATTTTTTCAAATGGAGAAATATTGAATCTGTTAATTAACTACTCACAAAAGAGAACCTCTCATAAGGGTTTGGTATCTAAGATATATAATAAATAAATATATATGCATATTCCCCAATACATAAATGGCCAAAGGATATGAACAAACAATTCTCAAAAGAACTCAAAGTATTCACAACCACACACACAAAAACAACTACTTCACTAATAATAAGAGAAATGCAAATCAAAACAACTCTGAGGTTTTACCTTACATGCTGCAAACTGACAAAAATGATCAAAAGAATGGCAACAATGTTGGAGGGATTGTGAGAAGATAGGGATTCTAACATATTGTTGGTGGAACTGTGAAATGGTACAACCATTCTGGAAAACAATTAGGAATTATGAAAATAAACTGAGTAAACTGTTTATATCTTTTTAACCAGAAATCCTATTACTGGGTTAATACCCCAAGGAAGCAATTCTAAGAGGAAAGAATCCCCATATACCTCAAAATATTTATAGCAGCACTCCTATACCTAAGAATTGAAAACAAAGTAGAGACCCATAGATTCAAGTGGCTAAGCAAACTATAATAGATGGATGTAAGGAAATACTACTGTGCTGTTATAAACAAAGTGTGAGATGGATACAGAGAAGCATGGGAAGATCTCTATAAGCTGATGCAAAGTGAAGTAAGCAGAACCAAGAAAACAATATGCAGAATAACTACAACAATGTAAATGGAAAGACCAATGATGTACCAAAAAATCAAAAGTAAATGTAATAAAATTATAAAGATCAACTGGTACTTGAATGAAGAGATATAAGAAGACACTGTCAACCTACCTCTTAGTGAAGGTAAGAGATCCACAGATGTGACACAGTGCACGTTTTCTGACTTTCTCAATGTATCAATTAGTTTTGCTGACTTTTTTTTTCTCACTAAAAAATAAAAAGAATTATTTGTCATATGTGATGGCTCCTGAGGCAGGGAAGGGGATAAATACATGGGATACTATGGTGACATATGAAACAAAATACCCATCCAAATTATTTTTAAAAATATAATTGGGAAATGTTTAGCAAAATAAATAAATATATTTGAAAACTAAGTCACTATGTTGCCCACAGGGATCATTAATATATGGTTTTGCTGTTGAGTTGTTTCAGTCATGTCCAATTCTTTGTGACCCTGTTTAGAGGTTCTCTTAGCAAGGGTGCTAAAGTAGTTTTCCATTTTCTTCTCCAGACCATTTTACAGATGAGGAACTGAGGGAAACAGGGTTAACTGACTTGCCTAGGGTCACACAGCTAATAAATGTCTGAGGCAGGTTTTGAACTCAGGAAGATGAGTCTTCCTAATTCCAAGCCTACAAGCTAAATGAGCTGTGCCATTCACCTGCCCTGTGTATGGTTTAGTGACCCTCATTTCTATTTGAGTTTGATACCACTGGTTTAGAATGTCATAATAATGTACCTGTTTTCTTGCATCCCCAACAGCATTGAATTCTATCATAATAAATATCCTACAAGGTATAATGTGATAAGAGTGAAGGACTGTCAGGCAAAGTGCTATGAGATATCTGAGCAAAGAGATAATTTCTTTTTTAAAAAAAATTTAAATTTATTTATTCACTTTTAGTTTACAACATTTAGTTCCTCAATCCCTTGAGTTTCACATTTTCTCCCCCTCCCTCTTTTTTGCCTTCCCCCTCCCCCATGGCGGCATGCAATTGAATATATATTCCACAAATACCTTCACATTAAACATCAGTCAAGTTGTAAAGAGGCATTAAAACCAATGGAGTGAACAGAGAGAAAGAAGAAACAAAACAAAAAAAAGAGAGCAAGTAGTTTGCTTCAATCTGCATTCAGACTCTGTAGTTCTTTCTCTGGATATAGATATCTCTTTCCATCATGAGTCTTTTGGAGTTGTCCTATGACCCTGCATTGCTGAGAGGAGCCCAGTCTATCAAAGTCAGTCATCACACCTATGTTGTGTCTTTAATTGTGTACGAATTTCTCCTGGTTCTGCTCTTCTCACTCAACATCAGTTTATGTAAGTCTCTCCAAGTTCTTATGAAATCCATCTGCTCCTCATTTCTTATAGCACAATAGTATTCCATTACATTCATATACCACAACTTGTTTAGCCATTCCCCAATTGATGGGCATCCCCCTGATTTCCAATTCTTTGCTACCACAAAAAGAGCTGCTATAAATATTTTTGTACATATGG
>CM053590.1:138646076-138677589 GCA_028646515.1 Pseudochirops corinnae
CCTGAACTAGGTAAATGATATATGTTTGATTAAAGTGAAACTGTTAACCCATTTTGAGTGGCTTTCCTTTAGAAAAGCAGATCTAAGAACCTGTGCTAGCAGCCATCCTGGGTATGCTAGGGAGCTTGCTGATACAATGACACTAAAAAAATTAAGACAGAAATTCACTTGACACTCTATTTTAAGATTCCATATCATAGGATCATAAGTTTATACATTTAGAACTAGAAGAGAACTTAGAAGTTTAGTCCAACACACTTTTTTTTTTCTTTTACAGATGAAAAAACTGAGATCTAGGGAGGCAAAAGGGCTTGCCTGAAGACAAAGGATAAGTGGCAGAGGTAGGATTCAAACTCAGGTACTCTGACTCCATACCATGGATCTCTAACATACCATGAATTAATAGCTAGCATTTATATAGCACATAAAGGTTTGCAAACACTTTACAGGTATTTTATCCTTGCAACAGCTTTGGGAGGTAGCTTATCCTCATTTTTCAGATGAGGAAACTGAATCTCACTTAGCACTTTATTTTACATCTCTCTAAAAAAAAGCTTTCTTTGTAATATTGTGTTCTAAAACTTTCTATGTTGGTATCTCAGCCTTCTACAAGACCAGGACTCCTATAAGGGTAGAGACTAGGTCTTAACCTAAACTTTTTATCTGTGGGTGCTTATTAAGTGTTGGAAGAAATGAGTAATGGTACTACTACCCACTGAACTTCTCTTGTAATCAGTGAAATCACAGCCATCTACCAAACAAAACCATCAGTCATTTGTCAAAGGATAACTTAGATAATAGCTATGCTTGTTCAGAATCTTCTGCCTGTAGACTTCTAAAGTAGATGTTTAAAGCTCCAGAAAATGCTGCCTTTGAAAAAGAATACTATTTCCCCTGCTAAGGCTGTAAACTTGTACAAGATGATTTTGTGGACATTAGCCAATCATAGCTAATTAAAATATTCAACACCATACGTAAATAATAAACAAATGGGAAACCATAATTCTAAAGTGAGTGCTTTTTAAAATATAAATCAATCAAAAAGCATTTATTAAATATCTATGTATCAGGTACTGTCCTAGGTGCTAGACATACAAAGACAAAAAAATGAAGCAGTCCCTTCTCTCAAGGACCTTACATTTTACAAAGAAGATATGTAGATGGAGTGGCTAGGTGGTGCAGTGAATAGAGCACTGGCCCTGGAATCAGGAGGACCTGAGTTCAAATTTGACCTCAGACACTTAACACACAAAAAAAACTAGCCGTGGGACCTTGGGCAAGTCACTTAATCCCAATTGCCCTACCTTTCCCACTCCAAAAAGAATAAGAAAAGAAAAATAATAATTTCTAGAAAGAACACAGTTTAAATGGAGACTGAAACAATCTACATGCTACCGTTCTTTTCAATGTTTGATTTTGTTTCTTCTTTCCCATTGTTCACTCCACTGGTTACAACCCTTCTATACAACCAGACTAATGTCCAATGTGAAAGTATTTGCAGATCCTATACTTGATTGCATGCCACCATGGGTGGGAGGAGAGGGAGGGGAGAAAATTTAAACTCAAGGGATTGTGGAACTGAATCTTGTAAACTAAAAGTAAATAAACAAATCAGTTTTTAAAAAAGAAGATATGTACACACATAAATATGTAGAAAATAATT
The DNA here is from genome assembly GCA_028646515.1 of Pseudochirops corinnae. NCBI lineage: Eukaryota > Metazoa > Chordata > Mammalia > Diprotodontia > Pseudocheiridae > Pseudochirops > Pseudochirops corinnae. The sequence continues at coordinate 138,647,740 of CM053590.1, forward strand.
ATACATAAAATAGGTAACAATATATATTTTGGGAGTATTGGATCAGAGACATTAGTAGTTGAGGGAACTGGGAAGGCCTCATGTAGGAAGTATGGTAGTACTCTAGAGCTGAGCTTGTAGGGAAACTTGAGGCTTCTAAAAGTGTGAGAAGGGAATATGTTCCAGGTATGAGGGTCAACCTATGCAAAGGTGCTGAGATAGAAGATGGAATATGACATGTGAGAAACAGCAAGAAAAGAACTTCAATTGGCCTATATACAGTGTGAAGGGAAATAGTGCATAATAAGACTAGAAAGGTGGGTTGGAGCCATGGGGTAAAGGAACTTTAAATGCCAAACAGAGAACTTTGTATCTAATTCCATAGAATAATATGGGGTCACTTGGGTTTATAGAGCAAGGAATGAAATGATCTCACTTATACTTTAAGAATGTCATTTTGGTAATGCTGTGGAGGGTGGATTGGAGAAGAAAGAGTAATTAGGAAGCATTGCAAAAATCTAGTTGAGAAATGATGGGGACTTGAATTAGAGTTGCCGCCATTTAATAGAGAGAAAGGGATGGATGCAAGAGATGCTGTTAGGCAACTGACTGAATATGGCAGATAAGGAAGAGGGAAGAATTAAGAATGACTCCAAAGTTGACAATGTAGATACCTAGAAAAATGGTGGTTCCTTTATCCCATCTTGTTAGGGAAGCTGGAAAGAAGGGCTGGTTTTGGGGAAAAGTTAATGAGTTCCATTTTTAACATGTTGAGTCCAGATGCTTAGGGGACATTCCATTCTAAATGTTCAATACATAGTTGGTCATGTAGGATTAGAATTTGAGAAAGAGAGTAGGGCTGGATTTCTAGATGTGGGAATCTTTTGTATATAGGTGATAAATGAACCCATGGGAACTAATGAGATGACCATGAAAGTAAGAATATAGAGAAAATAAGAGTGTAGGACATAGCCTTGGGGCATACCTAGAGTTAAAGGGTATGATACCCAGTAAATGATACTAGGTCTGTATCCCAAAAAGATCAAGGAAAAAAGGAAAAGACTTGTATGTACAAAAAATATTTATAGCAGGTCTTTTCGTGTTGTCAAAATTTGGAAATTGAGGGCATGCCCATCTATTGGGGAATAGGTGAAAAATTGTGATACATGACTATGATGGAATACTTTTGTTCTGTAAGAAATAATGAGCAAGATGGTTTCAGGAAAGCCTAGGAAGACTTTCATGAACTGATGTAAAGTGAAATGAGCAGAATCAAGAGAACATTGTACACAGTAACAGCAAAATAGTATGATGTTTAACTATGAATGACTTAGCTATTCTTAGCAATACAATGATCTAAGACAATTCTGAAGAACTTAGGATGAAAAATGCTCTCTTGCTCCAGAGAAAGAGCTGATGGAGTCTGAATGCAGATTGAAGCAATACTTTTTTTACTTTCTTAGTCTTGGGTTTTTTTGGTCTGTGTTTTCTCTTGCAACATAGACAATATGGAAATGTTTTGCATGACTGCACATGTATAGTCTATATCAAATTTCTTGCTTTCTCAAGGAGAGGGAAAGAAGGAGGGAGAATTTGGAACTCAAAAATTTAAAAGAACAAAAGTTAAAAATTATTGTTTATATGTGATTGAGAAAAATAAAATAAACTTTAAATGTAAAAACAACAAAAAGATATCCAATGAATGAGACCGAGACCTTTTATACATAATATACATAATACATGTACATAAATATACACATTTGGATTTTCTCACTTTGATGGCATTTTCATCAATTAGTCTGTAAAGCCAAAACCACTATACTAGTAGAGATCTTCCTACTTCTTCTCTTCTGTTAATACCTTTCTGTGGCTGAATCAGAGGATTGTTAACACATGTTTTCTGAGATGCCAAAGCAATGAGAAGAATCTACATCAAGGTCATTAATTCAATTTTTCCATCTCCTTCATTACAGTCTTCTAAGGGAGAGTACCAGTTTCCTTTAAGAAACTAAGGCACACAGAAAAATGTGCAATTAGTTGTTTTCCAGTGTTTGAAATCATTAGTCCAAGGTCTTAGTAATGAAGTTCAGTAAATTCCCACAGAAGGTTATGTCAGCTACTGTCTAGTTAGAATATGTAAAAAAAAAAAAAAATAACACTTGAAGCAGAAGTGAAATATGCTAAATGAATGATTTTTCAGAAATAAGACAACTGGGAGGGGAGGGGAGTGGTTTGTGTGAATATTTTTGAGGCAAAAAAATGTGAAATTGCATAGTAATACCACTTGTTTGAAAAATAGGTTCTTATAGTATAAACATACGGAAGCCATGCAAGACAAGTATCCAGACTGATTTGATATTGTAGATAGAAATGTTGAATCCTTAAGCAAAAATCTGAGTAAAAATAATCTTGATATTTGTTAAGACAAAAACAATCCTTGCTCTCAAGGAGCTTACAGTCTAATGGAGCAAACAACATGCAAATTGGCTTTGAGGGGGATTAGGAAGGACTGCTTATAAAAGGTGAAGTTTTATTTGGGACATGAAGTCTTTCAAGTATTTAAAGACAGCTATCATGTATCCTTAGTGTTTTGTTTTCCAGGCTAAAAATCACTTGCTCCTTAAATCATATGACGTGAATATATTTTTAAATTCTCTTGCCAAATTGCTCACCTCCTCACAGGATGCCTGCTGTGGCCCCCTCCTAACCTTTTCCCAGTTTAATAGTGGTTTTTTACAACTTTCCTTTTAAATGTGGTACCTGGAATTAAACTCAATACTCCAAGTGATTTATCTGAGCAGTGCAAAGCATAGTAGGACTATTATTTCATGTGATTTTGATTCTATATATGATTAGGAAAGATAACAAGGATAATTCTTCTTAGGGACTCAATTCAATATTTTGTAGTAACCATTTATACTTAATTCTGTATTCTTCCACTAACTCTCTTCATAGACACATCAAACTATTGGCTCATCTCAACCTTATATAAGGTCAGTGAAAACCCTACATAAAACAAACAAACAAACAAAAGCACAAAACACAAAACCAACTCTCATACTAATCCAGGGCTCCCCAATTCTGTACTTCTGAAATGAATATTTTTGAACTTAGATACCAAACATTACATTTATCCTTATTCAATTTTATTTTGGTCATTTCAGGCCAGCATTAATAATTTCAAATATTTGCTCTTATGAATTTTATTAGTTATCTCATTCAGCTTTGTGTCATTTGCAGATGTGAATAACACTCCTGTGATACAAGGTTAAACTAAGTTTTTGTTCAATATGCAACAAATTACCACTTAAAAATTTACATTTACATTGTGCTTTAAGTTTTGCAAAGTTTAAATAACCTCATAATAACCCTGCAAAGTCGGTAGAATAATCACTATTATTCCAGATTTACAGATAAGGACACTGAAGCTAAGAGAGGTCCAGTGAAACATATGAATTCAGGCAATTCCCAAGAGTCAGAATAACCCACTCCATATTTGAATGCCTTTTCTCCACTGCTCAATTAATTTATCAAAATACAGAAGAGTGTTTCATCAACAGCCAGCCTACACTAAGCCTTTTGTGGACTGTTATTAAAGAAACACGGCTGGCTTGCTTGTTATTCTGCCAGGATCAGAATATAACTGCTACCAATTATTATTGGAATGTAAAATACCTTTTGGGATTCTTTATACAGCTGAAACGTGGGCATGGATTTGACTTGACAAGAACAGGCCACCTCCTAGGAAAGGGGAGCAAAAATGGTAGATGTCAATCACAAATGTATATCACCTCTGTCTATAACAGGGCATCCTATCTTTCAGATTACTCTTTACCATATCATACTGAATGCCCTGAAGTAACCATGAATTACTGCCCAAAGGGATAAAAGACACTGTCCCATTGGAGGGTTTGGACATATCTCTTCTGACAGGAAGTAGGACACTGTGACGGACTTTTCTGCCCTCCAGGAATTCCTTGCAGCTTGACAACCAAGAAACTGTGCCACTCATGTATTAATGCTTCAGGCATCCAGCAAGCTGTCTTTCCACATGACAGGTTAGTACTCTGAGAAGCAACTGGGAGGGGAGACAGAGAGTTCCATTCTAACCAACCTTGAAAGGGTTTTCTGGGTATACCTTATGTAGCCTTGAAATTAGTAAGAGGTGAGAAAAAATGTAAGATTTCTCTAGAATGTATACAAGTTTTATAATAATAGCAAATATTCATAGAGCATGCATATTTTCTCATTTGACCCTTACAACCAGCCTGTGAGATAAGTAACAAAAGTGTTATTATCTCTCCCCATTTTACAGTTACACAAAACTGAGGCTTCTATTGAGCCAATACTATTGGAGCAGATGAAATACAGACTCACCCATTTTACATAAGAATGACAAATTTGTTTATTTCAAAAAAGCAAGACAAATGCCACTCAGAGTTATAGGTTTCTGTTGGTTCAAAAACTGAATGGGAACATGGGACATTTTTTACTTAAATGCCACTCTAATTACAAACATAATGAGTTCTCCCTTATTCCAGGAGATAACAAACTTAAGTTTATGTTTAGCAGAGTTTAAAAAAAAAAAACAAAACCTTAACAGGTGCAGCTGAGTGATGTAGTGGATAGAGAGCACCCGCCCTGGAGTTTGGAGTAGCTGAGTTCAAATCCAGCCTCAGACACTCACTAGAATATGTGACCATAGGTAAGTCACTTAACCCCATTGCCTCAAAAAACAAATAAATAAATAAATAATGAAAAATACCAGAAATGTGGTATATAAGGAAGCTGACTTCAAAGACAAGAAGACAGTCTACTTTGGGTATGTGGGGGTTTGTGATACAACATCCAAATTGATAAGTACATAGATGATAATTTGAGGAGAAAGAATTGGGTACAAACTATTGAGGGGATTAAGAGGCAACTCGGGACCTGAGATTTAGAAGAAAGCCAGGGATTTTAAAATGTGAAAGAGATAAGGAGGAAGGAGTATAATCCAAGGATGCAGGACAGGCCTGATGCAGACACGGAATGTCGAGCACAGGCAATAGCTATCAGGCAACATTAACTGGAGTGGAGAGTTTATGAAGTAGGGGGTCATATGAAATAAGGCTGAAATGCTAGGTGGGAGCTAGATTGTATAGGGCTTGAAATGCCAGACTGAGATGTTTGTATTCTGCCCTAAAGGCAATGGAAAGATTGATTTGAAGATTTTTTAAAAATAGGGCAGTGACATTGTCAGATCTTTTATGAATATAAAATTGACAGCTATAGCTCAATCAATCAATATGCATTTATTACTCAATCAATTAAGGAGCATTGCTTAAGTGCTTACTATGTGCCAAACACTGTTCTAAGTCCTAGGGATATAAAAAACAAACAACAACAATAAAAAATTCCCCACCTCCCAAAAATTACTCAGTCCCTGTTCTCATGGAGCTCACACTCTAATTGGAAGACAGTATGAAAACAACTGTACAAACACGTTATATGAAGGATAAACTGGGAATTATAAACAGAGGGAAGGCACTAGAATTAAGAGGGATTGAGAAAGAATTTTTATAGAATGTAGTATTTTAAAGCAAAATGGTCCTTGAGGGCAGGGAAGATGTCTTTTTTTCGTATTTATAACTTTTGTACCTAACACAAAATGTTAAATTGAATTGTATCTTCCACATGTTAGCAACTGCAGACATTAAACCAAATAAATTCATCAGAAGAGATATTTTGGGTTTCACTCAAATGGCTAAGGGAGAATGCTGATAGCAGCTCAGGCTGAATGTATAGTACTTGATTTGACTCAGAGGGAAATTAGATATTTCCAGTGAATGGTTGGCATTACTGCAAGTAGCTTGAAATATAATAATCCTAACCAGTTATGTTAGTAACTTTTAGAGATTCCGAATGGTTTCACAAACTCAGTCAATCAGTGAGTCACAGGTGATGAGTCAGTATACTTCCACAAAATGTACTTGGTTCTTTTATTTTTATTAGAATAATTCACTGTAAATCACTGGTTTCCATCTAAAATTAATGAATATTAAGTGGGATATTTTTAAAAGGCATTGTGTATCACTGAACCATCTCCATGGTTCTCTAATATTGCATTTTTGGTGAGAAGATAACACCAGCTTTTGTACAGGGACAAGAATTAGAAAAGAGGGTTAAAGAATTTTCAAAGAAAATCTTCAAAATGGTATAAAGTAAATGCAATGACCAGTTCTTCCCTTTCTTTCCTCTCCTTTCCCTGCCCCTCCATAGAGCAGAAAGTGGTAAAAATAGTTTTGTTTCTGTTGGCATGTCCTAGGATTTAAAGCATAGAAGCAAAATATATAGTAAAATATGAGGCAATATGGCCCTAGAGGATAGAGAGCCAGCCTCAGAACCAGGAAGATCTGGGTTAAAGTTCTTTCTCTGACACATAAAGCCAACTGTGTAACTCTGGGCAAGTAACTTAACCTCCTGGTGCTCTAGACCTTCCTTGGTAGAGGGGGTTGCCCTCACCTATGAAGAGGACCCCTATCTTTATGTAGTACAGCATATATCCAAGTACTACAAGAAGTTTTCATTATAGTTTGATAAAGAATCAACTAATACATTTTCATTGCAATTAAAACTAATTACTAACTGAACTCACTTCCCGCAAGGAAATGTGTTTAATCTAGTTAGATTAGTAACTAGTAATTAGAATGTTTAGGAGGAGAAATGAATGGGGGGTGGATGAGAAAATAAGATCTCTCTTCAAGGATCTGAAGGGCTTTCAAGAGGAAGAGGGATTTGACTTTTCTTCTTGATCACACTGGGCAGGGCTATGAGCAAAAGGTAGGAGTTGTAGAGAGGCAATTCAGGCTTACCTAAGCCGGGGAATCGTTTACCAACAAAACTTCTAAAATATCCAAAAGTATAACAGGTTGCTTTGGAAGAGTAGTAGGTTACCCTTCCCTCCCCCAATGAAAGTTTTCAAGCAAAGCATGGATGACTGCTGTGTGGTTATGTGTAGAAAGGGTGCTTTTTTAGCTTTGTGTTGGACCACACTGTAGTCCTTCCAGCTCTGAGATTCAGTGGATTTACAATATGTAAGGCAAGGTATTCAGTTGGGACATTATTCTGGGAGAGGGGTGGGGCTAAATGTCTTACCGCTGCAGCATCCACATCCACATTGGCAAATACTACATTTTCATATCGCATAGCCATTTCCTTAAAAATAAAATGGAAGAATCCATAATTAGTATACTGTAAGTTTACATTAACTAGTGTCAGAGGTATTGACAGGGATTTAAAAAAATTTTTTTTCTTTTGGAGGGGGGAAGGTAAGGCAATTGGGGTTAAGTGACTTGCCCAAGGTCGCACAGCTAGTAAATGTGTCAAGTGTCTGAGACCAGATTTGAACTCAGATTGTCCTGACTCCAGATCTGGTGCTCTATTCATTTTGACAAGAGCTTTTTAGCATAAATCAATCAAATGACCTTAAAGAGTCAATCAATAGTCAGTACCCTTTTATTAAGCATCTACATGTGCCATGTACTATGATAATCTCTAGGGATACACAGAAAGGCAAAAGACAATTCCTGCCCTTGAGGAACTTACAATTTGCTATACATAACTCTGATACTGCAGTGCTATCTAGTCTAGACAAACTTCCCAGGAAATGACATATCTCTCTTAGGGCATTGTTAAGACCAGACACACTGAACTTTTAAACCAAAGTGTCATTCAGTGGGTGTTCAAGGTCTAAAATGGGTGCCAAGGGATCTGGGTTCAAATTCTGACACCACTACTAGTTAGCTGACTTGAGTCTACATGGATCTCTCTTTATAATGAAGTTCTTTGACACTGTTGTCCCTACTATTCATTTTGATGATTTGTCACATAAAACCATTTGCCATAAACCTTGCATCATGCTATAGCTGTATCACATGAGGATGTCTTGCTTCTCTAATAAGATTATCAAGTCTCACATCTAATACTATGTGTGAGATGGGTTTTGTACACCTGGTAACATCTAACTCAGCATTAGGTGTCCAATCCCACAGCTGCTCTGGTGCAGCCTGGCAGGAAGGGACTCCCACCTTTACTGCTGGGAAGAAAAGGACAGATCTTTGAGGGAGGCAGACTCAATCAGGCAAGCAGTAAGCTGATCCACACATTTCCTGATCTAGTATTAACTTTTCCAGCTTGAAATTGCTGTTTCTGCGTCCAGTTTCATATTTCCCGTTTAGTCCCTTGGATTTTGGTGAATTGGAGAAGCTTTGGTTCCCACACAGCTTGACCATTGATCTATGCTTGGGAAGACTTTGTTCAGACCTTGTCCCTCTTTTTCTAATAGAGGATTTCCAACAACTGCCCTAATCACTAGGGCAATAGCTCTTATCTGTTGTCCTCTTCATCCCCACTATCCTCAACAGCCACACACACACATTAGATGCGATAGGTAATAAATCAATGTGTGTTGAATTGAACGATGGGATCTTGTTTCCTTGATAAATTGGGATAACATTGGCATCAGTTTTCTTTCTGTGTTTTAATATCGCTTCCCCATCTTATTATCACTTCCCAGTATTTTCTTCTACCTCTCCAGACACACAGACCCAGAGCCTTGTAACCAAGTTAAGCAAAACAGACCATGGGCATGTTCACCGTGTTCTGATTCTATAGTCTTCCACCTCTGTTGAGGGGAGAGGAATATATTTCATCATTAGTCCTCCAGAATAATGAATGATGAATCTGGATTTGATGTCATTAAGTGTTTTCCTTTACTTTATTATGTGTTCCATATACTGTGTATGTCATTCTCTTAGTTCTGTTTATTTCACTCTGCATTAGTTTATATGAATGTTTCCAAATTGATTTGAACTCCTCATATTCATTATTTATTAGGGCACAACAATATTCTATTACATTCATATAACACAATTTATTTCAGTCAGTCCCCAATCAATGGGCATCTGATTTGCTTCCAGTTTTTTTGCTATCACAGAAACATCTCACATTGTTCAAAGATTTTCAGGGTCTGAAGGATTATAGGTTTTTTGGTTTATGATAGGTCTTAGCATATAAATTGACCATGTAATGTTAAAAAAACAAAAACAAATCCTCTCCCAACTTAATGTGAACTTATGTGCTTGTAGCTGAGCCCTGCCCATCTGAAGCGGCTCCTTAAAACTGATGTTTAAGTGGCTGCTGATGGGTAGAGATTGCTACCAGGTGAGGCAGGAGAAGGAAGGGAGAGCCTGAGATAATCTTCTAGGACAAGGGTTAAGCTACTATGTGATCAATACAGGTTAAAACCCCAATTTAATGAAGTGTTGCCTTTCCCAAGTATTAGCTTTCTCTTCCTGGTAAGGCACCATGTTAATTACACTATAAATGGTATTATCCTTAAAAATACCTTTAAATGATCCCATTGTGGACAAATTACTACCGAGAAAGCAAGTACCGTATCAAAGTTGGCATCATTTGTTCAATAACTCACAGGAAAGGACGGAAATTACACCATCCAATCTCTCATGCCTAGAGACCTTGAATAATAGGATTGCAACATATTTAGGGGAATAGGTTTCACTTCATGGTCAATAGGATGGATGGGAAAAGCTTTTTAAAAAATTAAACAGACAGAGGCTGGCTTTTTGACAAGGCACATTCGGCTCCTACTAAGTTCAATTAAAAAAGTCAAATTGAATCAGTAAGCACTTAAGGGCCTTGGACCTAGCCAATATAGTTTTTTCCCCTTGAGAAATCATCTAGGAAGATTCATGTATCATAAAGAAAATATTGTCCATTAAAATTTTCTTCTTTTGACCAACATCCATTCGCAGAAGACACAAAAATGTACAAGAGAGTGAAGGTTAGTCAGGACTGTTCTGTCAAAAATTGCTCCTTCTCAGTCTCTTAGTAGCTATAACAAGGGCCTCAGAGGAGTGTTTCTTCTATTTAAAATGGGTGGTTGCCCAGCAACCTTACAAGGACAGCTGTGGCACCTGTCTACAGGGCCCTAAGTAGACCGAAGGTTTGTGTTTGTTTGTTTTTTAAAATCCTTATCACTGCACAATGTCCTGCTTTATACATTGATATAAATCATCATATCTCTCTTCTATTCTCTCACCACAACCAGCCTTTTTTTATTGATATTTTCTGTTTTTTACATCACCACAGTTATCCCAACTATCCCTCCCCCCTCAGAGAGCAAAATCATATAATAAATAATGTTTTTTAGAGGAAAAAAAGTCAGCCCAATTGATTGATACATTGAAAAAATGGTGGTGGGGAGTGGAGCCAAGATGGTAGAGCAGAAGCAGGAAATTCCTTGAGCTGCCCCCAAAACCACCCCCAATATCTGTAAAATATGACTCTAAACAAACTTCAGAGCTACAGAACCCACAAAGTGACAGAGAGAAGCAAATCTCCCCCTGAAGGCAGCCCAGCAGGCCAACAGAAAGGGTCTATCACCCCAAGCTGGGAGCCAAACTCAGTCCCCCCATGAGCTGCATGGTTCTGGCCCTGAGGTGGCCCCAATCAGCAGCAGCCAGAGCAGACTTCAGGAGAGTAAATCACCAGCACCTGTAGTGGTTTCTCAATCCATAAACACCAAAGAGAAAGTAAAAGGTCAGTAGGGAGGGATAGAATAGGGTAAATTATCTCATATAAAAGAGCCAAGAAAAAACTGTTACAATGGAGGAGAAGAACAGGAAGGCAAAAGGGAATGGGTCAACCTTATTCTTATTGAATTTGGCTTAAGGAGGGAATAACGTACACACTAAATTGGGTATCTTACCCCATAGGAAAGTAGGGGGGAAGGGAGTAAGAGAAGGGCTGGTAGAAGGGAGGGCAGAGTGGGAAGGGGAGGGTAGTTAGAAGCACACACTTTTGAAAAGGTCCAGGGTCAAAATAGAAAATAGAATAAGTGGAGGGCAGGATAGGATGGAGGGAAATATAGTTAGTCTCATAATATATCTACTATGGAAACATTTTGCGTGACTACATATGTACAACCTATATTGAATCACTTATCTTCCCAGTAGGGGTGGGTGACGAGGGAATAAGGGAAAGAAATCAAAGTTTTAAAAACAAATGTTAAAAAAAAAAATATTTTTTACATGCAACTGGGTAATAAGATATATAGGCACTAGGGTATAGAAATCCATCTTGCCCTACTAGAAAGTCAAAGGGGAAATGGGGGAGGATATAAAAGAGAGCAGATTAGGGGAAGCAGTATTCAGTAGGATTGCTATTTTGGGGTGGGGGGGTAGGGAAAAGATGGGGAGAAAATTTGTAACTCAAAATCTTGTGAAAATAAATGTTGAAAACTAAAAATAAACAAATTAAAAGAAAAAAAGAAAAAAATCTGAAAACATGTACAATATGTAACACTGGTATACCTTCCATTTCAATGAAGGGGCAGGTTGGGAACAATATTCTTTTAATCAGTCTTCCCATGCCTATCCTCTCTCTGGTCAAATCTTCCACACAGCTGCCAAATCATATTCCTAAAGCAAAATTCTGACAAGGTCACTCTTTTGCTCAAGAAGCTTCAGTGGTTCCCTATTAATTGTTTCTTTTTGGCAGTTAAAGCCCTTTATAGTCAGTCTCCAGCCTGTCATTCCAGGCAGAAAAACACATTCCTCTTCATGAGCCCTACATTCTAGTCAAATTAGCCTAAGAGTGAGCCAGTTCATGCCATTTCATCTCCTACCATCTTGCCCTTACATAGGGTGGGCACTCCTTGCCTGGAATGTTCTCACTCTTCACATCTGCATCTTGGTTTAATTTTTTTTTTTTTTGCCTTTTTGGAGGGGAGAAATAGAGGGCAATTGGGGTTAAGTGACTTGCCCAAGGTTACATGGCTAATAAGTGTCTGAGACCGGATTTGAACTCAGGTCTTCCTGACTCCAGAGCTGGTGCTCTATTCACTGTGCTACCTAGCCACCCCCAACATCTGCATTTTTTGTCTGTCTCTCTTAGAGTTTCAATTCAGGGGCCATCTTGTATAAGAAGCCTTTCCTAATTCTACCTGGTATTACTACCTCCCTTCTGAATTACTATTTTGCATATAGTTTGAATCTGAGTATATGTCTATATAGTCTCTATGCTCTCAGTAGATTGTAAGCCTGGCTAGGGAAAGGCATCATGGAGACTTAGCCAGAATCTCTAGACCAGAGATTGCTCTAGAATTCAGCATTTCTTAAACTATGGGTTGCAAACCCATATGGGATCTTGCAAAATTTGGCAACAGTAAAAGCTTTCTAAACATGCAACAACCAAAAATTAATAAGAAATCAAATGTGTAATGAATCCAAGGTGTTTCTAGTAGTGCTTGTCTGAGTTACATCTAGCAATTTCACTGAAGCCTTGGTTCTGAACACAAAGCGTGCACAATTTGCACTGTGCATGCCCTCAGGCCATGCAACAGCAGTGAATGCTGCTGAAACATGAAAAAGGGGTTTCAAGGGCAAAAAATTTAAGAAGCCCTGGTCTAGATGACAGTGTAATGCACTGGGTGGGAGACAAAATTTTGCCACAAAGGGCAGAACTAGCCAATACATGTTTGCCAGGGGGTTTGTTCCATTCTGAACAACTAGAAATAGTTTTTCTATTCTATTCTAAACTATAGATTAAGTATGAGAAAAAGGTGGCTCCAAGGGCCAAAGTTACAGGAAAAGACAAAGGAGAAAAAAAGCTATGAGTCCATGAATGATTGAATAAATGAAAAATTGATTAAATGACCTCTGTGTGCAAAGCACTGTGCTGAGTACTGGGGGTACAGATAGAAAAGTAAGACAGTTTCTCTTCTCAAAGAGAATTGTAATAGGGGAAATAACATATGTATAAGCTTTCAAGGAACCATGATCCTTAGGGTTTATCAGCAAAGCAGATGTTAATGCCTATTCTTTAATGTCATTTCCACTGACAAGATGATATCAGTCTCTGATGTTAAACCATTTGACAGTGCCTAGGACTTCTTCCATTCCCACAGTAACTTTGATGCATCAGGAGATGGTTTAGGAAGCTAAACAGCAAAGTCTTTCTTGTCCAAACAGCCATGGGACATGGATATTACTTCTCTAGTTTTTTGGCCAGAAAGTCTGCCATAAGTAGACACTGCCAATTCAAGTTATGTCAACCAGCATTTATCAAGTAGACACTATGCTAAGACCTGGGTTAGGGTAGAAAGTTTGAAACCCAAGATAAAAGATTGTGTGTGTTTGTGTGTGTGTGTGTGTGTGTGTGTGTGTAGCAGGGAGGGCCTGTTATTGGAAAGCCTGATCTCCCCCAAAAGATTGAAGGTAGGAGATTACAGAAGTCTGAGATAATGAGTAGCTGTGCCCCCTAAATCTGCTACTTAGAGAACTAAAGTTGAACTAATATCAATGAAAAGTCCTTATAGAAGGTGATAAATCATGAAAGAATAGAGGAGAAAACTAAGAAAAGGTCAGGCCTAGTTCATGATAGTGGCATATAGAATCAGGGGTAACTAATAAGACCTCTGTACCTTGCTAACTTTTCCCTTTATTTATTATTATCAACCCCATGCATATACTGCATTGAGCTGAATTGAGGTTGCCCCTGAATGTATGTTGTGCTTGCAAAATGGAGAATTTAGATATTTGGGGTGACAGTAAGGAGTCAAGGATGATGCTGAGTTGCAAACCTGGGTCATTGGAAAAATTGTGGCATCCTTAATAGTATTAGGGAAGTTCAGAAGAGGGCTAGGTGTTGGGGAAAAAATAATTGATTTTAGTTTTGGATGTTCTGGATTTGAAGTTAATTTGAGGCACATTCCTCTTTTAAACCATTCAAGAATACCCTACTTTGGTTCCATGCTCTCTTGGGAATCCACAGATTTCTCTTCCTCATATTGTATTGATTCATTTTCCTTTATCTTGCAATATTTATTCAGAGATGCCTGGACTCTTTTTGATGAGCTGGAGGACACACTCCCTTCTATTAATAATATCTTCCCTGTTAGTTTATCTGCGTATACTCCAGACTTTAAACAGAACTTTCTTCTTCCTGACATTTTTGGTAATTTTAGTCTTTTTAAACTTATTTCTCCTATTGCTCACTTTCTAACTCCTTCCCCTTTGATGAAGGTTTCTCTGGGGGCTAGACCTCAAAACCATTATATTTTCTTCTTATGTTGGGAAATTCACATTTCACCAGCCTCAGTCTGCCCCAAGTAACTTCTGGGGTGATAGAATTGTCCCCAGATGGATGCTAGGCTTTCCCTGTTAGGATTAGTGGAATGCCACATAGCCATAAGCATTTCCTGCACAAGTTCCCTCTGTTTTTCAGTTCTCTGGCTGAGCTATATTGAGTTTAGAGTAATGACATGCTGCTGTCTCATCCAGAGCAAGCTTTTGCCTTTTGATTTTCCCTGGCATTAGGAGGAGGAAGGAAGAGTAGAGAACTTGTTATAAACTCTTGAGGTGGCTTCTGCAGCCCTGCATTTGTATTAGGCAATGAGGGAGATGCAACTATGTGAACATGTTAGAAGTAAGTCTTTTCTGCTGTTAGTTTATTGGATTTTTATTACATTATGGTTTTTTGAATGCCAGACTGTGGAGACAGCTGAGATTGACTTGCCTCTTATGCTTTATTCCTATTATTGGAGAGGTTTGAAAGGTCATGAAGACAGGAGAAAATTTCTAGTCCTCCATCTTTTTGGTCACATGGTACAGAACTACCTATGACACAATCAATGTGAAATATTCAGTAGGCAATTGGATATGTAGGACTAGAGCTTAAAAAAAAGACTAGATAAGGCTATGCTTACAGTTAATGGGTATGATATAGATGATGATGCAGCATTGGAGACTGAGAAGTTGTGGTCAGGTAGGTAAAAGGAAAACCAGAAGAGAGTAAGTGTCAAATGCTGCAGTTAAGTCAATAAGTATGAGGATTTCAATGACATTATTCAGTTGGGCAATTAAGAGATCATTGGAAAACAACAAATGTTGGAGGGGATGTGGAGAAATTGGGACACTAATGCACTCTTGGTGGAGTGATCCAACCATTCTGGAGAGCAATTGGAAACTGTGCCCAAACAGCTGACTGATAGTAAAGCAGTAAGGTACAGTGGTATCTTGACATACGAGTGTACCAACTTACGAGATTTCCAAGATATGAGTTGTCACTTGGTCGATTTTTTGCTTTGAATTGAGAGACAATATTTGAGGTACAAGCCACTGCTAGTTGGTGCAGCAAACACCACAACCCAACGCCACCCAGCATCCTGGGCCTCACTGGTTCAGTCCACGTGTTTACTTTGCCAGTAAAGAAAATTAAATTAAGTGAAAGTAAAAAAGATATTGTAGCAATTAAGTTCAGGGATAAAGTGTAGCATTGAGAGTGTAGTGAGTAAGTGAACAAAAGTGACTGAAAGAGCATGAAACAAAACTCCTCTAACCTCCTCCATCTATCTCCTCCACCCTCCACCTCTGTGAGTATCTTCTGTTAGCTCAAGTCGTCTGATATCCAAGGGAAATGTACACTTTATAAAACTAGTTTATTTCTTTACATTCTCTTTTATTGTGTTTTTATACAATATTTGTTATTTATAAATACTTTTTCTTATTTAAAAACATGTAACAAAAAATACCAGGGTGGCATTTTGGGGGTTGGAACGTATTAAATGGCATTTCGATGAATTTCAGTGGGGAAAATTGATTTGATATACAAGCAAATTGAGTTATGAGCTCAATAATGGAACAAATTAAACTCATAAGTCAAGGTACCACTGTATAGCCAATAGAATGCGACTCAAAGTGGAAAACAAACAAACAAACATAGGTTCATAAATGTTATCTCTAATACTTACCTTGGCAATTTACTAAACCTCTCTGAGGCTCAGGTTTCTCATCTATAAAATGATGGATCTAGACTATGTGACTCAAGGTCCCTTCCACCTCTAAATCTGTGATCCTACAAAAATAATGTACATTTACATAGCAATTTCAGGTTTGCAAATCACTTTCTATATGCTATCTCTTTTGACTCTCACAATAATTTTGTGAAGTGGATACTATAATTATCTTCATTTTACAGATGAAGAAACTGAGGTCAGGAAACATTAAAAGACTTGGGCAGGGTTCTTCCATCCATCATGCCGCCTAGCACATATTAACTTATAAATCTTTTTTTCTGCAAAAGAACAAACAGGCTATTGTGTCAATCCTAAGTTTTTATACTCTTCTCTCCAAATCAGCAAGCAGCTTTTAATATTTTAAAAAATATATTTTGATAACTGTATTTCAATATAATCAGTTCCCTTTGTAATCCTCTGTATTCTATTTTTATATTTAAAAACATTTTTCTGAGGAGTCCACAGGCTTCATCAGACTGCCAAAAGGGCCCTACATGATGACACACAAAAAAGGTTAAGAACTCTCCCTCTGAAGCTTTCTCCTGGGACTATTAGGAAGGATACTGTTGATACTGGCTAAGCTTCTCAGGTTGCATTCCACATCAATTACTACTTTCTTTGTCCTCCATACCCCAGCTTCTTTTTCATTACCCTATTTAGGAAGATCTAGGGTGGTCTTTTTAATGAGGAAGTGCAGAGAAGTGTGGGCCATGCAGACCATTCCTCTAAAGAGGGCATCTGGTCCAAAAAGGGGCTGTGAAATATAGCTTTCCCCAGAGGCAGAGGCTGGTCTCTCTGTCTTAGTTCTCCCTGTTAACATACCACAAAGCACACTGGTTCATAGTGGGAAGGAGGGTTCTTTTAGCAATCTAAATTCACCATAGGGAAATATTCAAGGGTTTGGCTCTTTCACACACTCTGTCACAAAAACTCATGCAATATGAAGCTTCAGTGAACCTGACCCTTTGGAGACACTGTATTTGTGTTCTAGTAATAATTTTCTAGTAAATTTTCTAGTGTTCTAGTAAAATTTTCAAATATTGTTATATATAATATTTTGCTCTCACTAAAATATATATATTTAATAAGAGCTGTGTGATTGAATATGCCTCATCATTTTAAAGAAAAATCATGGTTTGACACTTTGTGCTATAGTGACTCAGAGGTCTGGTTCTAAATGCATTTTATTTTGATGCTTGGTTTTAATGACTGTCCCAGGTACCACATAAAAATGTTGATCCAAGAAGTCTATCATTAAAGTTATGCTTACTAAATCATATTTCTTTTTCTTTTTTTCCTTTTTGGAAGGATCATATTTATTTTTCAATTCTGCCAATCATACAAAGATTTTTGTTGAAATTCAACTAGTAAATTTACATCTTCGTGTACGTGAGTATGTGTGTTTGTATATGTGTATGGGGAAGAGGTATAGAAAGACTGAGGCCTAGCGTTCAGAAGTCAGATGTAAGGTCCAGAGGGTAGCTTTTTCAGGTGGTGAGAAGGGAGGAGCCCCAAGGGAGATGACAAGATGCCCTAGTTACCTGATGATGGATGGATTTTTATTCTCTCCAAACTGTCTGACGGCTTTGTTTGGATATTGGGAGCAGAGTCATGTGTTTGAGAGGATTCTGTGGTTGGTTACATGAGCCCCAAGTTCTCTGGAGACAATGGCCAGAGTAGCAACAGTAGCAGCAGCAGCAGCAGCAGCTGCCACACCCCTTCCTCTCAACTCTTTCTAAATGCTACTGCTCTCCTGACTCGTTACTGCTGTTAGCTGCTTTGCTCAAAGTCTCCTTGCTGTAGGGCTTGGTCAGCTGCTAAGAGCTTCCCTTATTCTATGGGGAAAGGAGGGGAAGCAAGGAATTTATATCCTGAGGAAGCATGTCTACCTCTGTGGCCACCCTGACTTTGGGGCCCATGGAGGATTCAGTGGTTGGGCCCATTTTATACTATGCTGTGAAGCATATCTATCCCTAAGAATATGAGGATGGATATCCATCATATCATTCCTGAGGGTGAGGCATAGGAAAGGAAAAATACAACTTTTTTTTTAAGAGGTAAAAAAAAAAAGGAAAATAATCTTAATTCCTGGGTGCCCCAGGTTAATGACTCTCAGGGAAGCAGGGTTTCCCAATTTCCATTGCTCCCAGGGCCCTATCAGGAGTTCTAGCAGTTTGCTTTTTAGGTTTCCTGAGGGTGGAGTGTAGTATATGTGGGAAACATACCTTGTCCCATCCCCTCCTGATGGTGAGGCCCTAGAAGGGTCTTAGCTCCAGAAGAGGCAGGGTCTCTGTCCTATTACACTTCACAGTTCTTGGGATGAGGGTAGTACGCAGAGTCTTGACCATGGAACATACAAGGTGTGTGTTGTTGATGCAATGGAGGCAGGGAAGGGAGGACGTGGATGATGGGGACTTTCCCAAGTGCTTTCCTGCCTTCCTCTTGGCTTGGGGAGAAGTGGCCATGACTGGCTGGCCTTCTTTTAGATAGGCAGGTTAAGGAGAACAGCAGTCAGGCAACAGCTGCAAGGTCACTGCTGCTCTCCTCAGTTCTAACATTTTCTTCATGCACATCCACTTATTACTCCCTGGTATCTGCGCATCCCACTTTGGAGTCAGAACTTGGGTCATAAGAAGAGATATGAGGACTCACCTTCCTCTTTTCTTTGCTAGGTCAGAGTTTAGGGATGGTTGGAATTTGGATATCATGGATGTGAGATATGCTGTCTGGCTTGGTTAAGATGTTGGTTAATTTTACTCAACTACTTTTTCCTTTTTTGTAACCTTTTTTATAAGGGATGACTTTCTGAGTGGTGGTGGTGGTGGGGAAGGAAATATTTGGAGATGAAAGCGATGAAAAAAAATTTAAAGGTTTCAATAATTTTTTTAAAGGTCATCTGACCTATCCCTCTATCTTCAGGAAGATCGATCAAGAGAAGGATATGAAGCCTAACTTCAACTATCTCCAAGGAAGGAAATTCTACTCATCCCCCTCTTTATGAGTTTTGTGTTTAGCCCAGTCTAGTAGTTTATAGCATTTCCTTTGAGGCTCTACTAAGAGCTCATTGTTTCAATTTGAAGGGAAGGGAGAATAAATTCATCGGTTCATGTAGTATCCTTACATCTTAGATATTTTTTGCTGAAGTTATCATTAAAAAGCGGGATTAGACTTGGACTTATCTGCCCCAACCCCCATTCAAGTGGCTAAAATACCGCAAAGTGACATGGTCTTTGACCCAGCTATCTAATTTTCTAGGAATTCATTGCTAAGGAGTTCAAAGAAAAAAAAAGTCCCACACCTCAAAGTATTTCTAGCAGTTCTTTTTGTGATAGTAAAGACCTGGAAACAAAGCAGATACCTATCTATTGGAGAATGGCTAAACAAATTGACACATTAATATAATGGAATATGACTGTGCCATAATGGACATCAAAAGTGAATTCAGAGACGTATGGAAAGAATATGAATTATATGAATTGATGCAGAGTAAAGTAAATAGGCAATGAAAATAATATAGATAAGACTACAACAAAGTAATAGGAAAGAACAACAAAAAAGAAATTAAATGTTGTGTAATTATGATCAAATTTCACCCCACAGCAGAATTTAGAAAACACACTGCTTTTCCTTCTTTGCAGAAATGGGCAACTATGAGTTGCATTGGCAAATTTTGCTGAACTTTTTCTCCTCCTTTTTTATTATTTTTTAAATAAGAGATGACTTGTTGAATAAGAGAGGTATATTTGGAAATGAATGTGAAGTAAAAACAAAAAACATCAATAAAAATAATACAATTAAAAAAGGAAATGCATCTTTAACCACTGGTTAATTAACCACTAGGTATCCAAATTACTGACCTCTTATCTTAACTTGGAACATAATGTACTTTACTCAGTTCTGATTAAGCAATCAGACAAGCAACAAATGTTTATCAAGCATTGTTCTAAATGTCAGGCACCATACTGGGTACTGAGGATACAAAGATAAAAATGAAAGTCTCTGCCCTCAAAGAGCTTATATTCCAGTAGCAGAAATGTTGTAGAAAACCAGATTCATAACAGCAGTACAAACTTTTCAAATGTCCAGCAAGGACATTGCCACCAAGAGTGGCAAGGAAAAAGATATGTTTATATCAAAGGTCTTTAAATCCTCTGTAAGAATTTAGGAGAGACAGCAATACAATGATCCAAGACAAGTCTGAAGGACTTATGATGAAAAATGCTATCTATCCCTAGAGAAAGAACTGACGGTGTTTGAATATAGATTGAAGCGTTTTTTTACTTTCTTTTTTTTCTTGAAGGTTTTTTTCTTTTGTCTATGTTTTCTTTCACAACATGACTATTATGGAAGTGTTTTACATGACTACACATATATAACTTATATCAAATTGTTTGCCTTCTCATTGAGGGGGTTGGAGAAGGAGGAAGGGAATTTGGAACTCAGAGTTAATAAAAATGAATGTTAAAAATTGTTTTTAAATGTAACTGGGGAAAATAAAATACTGAATTTTAAAATAAGAGTTTAGGAGAGAGGTTGGTGATACTTACATGAACAACAGGGCCAATTCTTTTGCATGGACCACACCATTTTGCTGAGAAGTCAACGACAACAAGTTTAGAGCCAGCATTCTTCAGAAAGTTCTCAAATTCGCTCTGAAACAATGGAAAAATATGTTTAGTAACTACATACGAGTCACAGAATCAAGGAACTAGAGGAAGGGACCTTTGTTGTTCAGTCATTTTACTCATGTCTGACTCTTCATCCCCATTTGGAATTCTCTTGGCAAAGACACTGGATTGGTTTGCCATTTCCTTTTCCAGCTCATTTTAAAGATGAGGAAACTGAGGCAAACAGCGTTAAGTGACTTACAAAGGGTCACAGAGCTAGTAAGTGTCTGAGGCCAGATTTGAAGTCAGGAAGATGAATCTTCCTGATTCCAGGCCTGGTGCTCTATCTACTGCACCACCCAGCTGCCACTAGGGAAAGAACCTTAGAGATCATTATTTTACAAATTAGGAAACTGAGGGCCACAAGATAATATGACTTGCCCAACACCATATAAATAATAAACTCATAATTTTTTTACCTGTTGTCTATTTCAATAGGATGTAAAAAGCTTTATATAAATGTCTGGCACATAATAGATACTTAATAATTGCTTATTAGTAACAGAAGGGTGCCTAAAAGCTGTTTCCTTATTCCTACTGGAATGCACTATCAACTGTGTAACAGCACCACAATTTTGCAGACAGGATTAATAACAAACTTTTTTCCCATCTAAAATTTTCACTGGTTTCCCTCATGCTTGTCAAATGGACCAGCTGCCAGTATATGAGAGAGGCCTAAAAAAGAACAGAGCTAATGCTTTGGGTCATTTATGTATTTATTTTTTTGTACTATCATGCAAATGGAAGTTAATAAAAGCCATAAATTTGAGTATTTTCTCATGACTCATATGTGTTTGAAATGAATATATGAACTTGGAGAAGAGGCATTTTAAAAATATCTACTAAAGCCTGATGCACTCCTTTTGATTGACATTCCTAATTAATAAACATGCTTTGCTATAGTATAAGCTAAGCCAAGTTTCCTTAACTTTGATGAGTTTTACATAGATCCAGGGAACAAAAGGCCCTAACCCTTCCTAACAATGGTGCCTAGACTGATAATCAGTTAAATCATCTATGTATTTTCCCAAAGAAATCAGGAAAATATGAAACTGAAGGAACAGGTAAAAATCAAAAACAATAACTCTCTATTTCCCACTTCCCAGGGCAGAGACTACTCATATATAGCCTATATAAAATTGTTTGCCTTCTCATTGAGGGGGGTTGGGGAAGGAGGAAGGGAGAGAATTTGGAACTCAAAGTTTTAAAATGAATGTTAAAAATTGTTTTTACATGTAACTGGGGACAGAATATGGTAGTTACTGTCAAATTAGGTGGCCCAATGGAAAGATAAATAGAATGCCAGGCCTGGAGTCAGTAAGACATCTCTCTGACTTCAAATCTGACCTCAGATATTTGCTAGCTTTGTGACCTGGGGCAAGTCACTTAACTCTGTTTGTCTCAGTTTCTTCATCTGTAAAATGAACTAGAGAAAGAAATGGCAAATCATTTCAGCATCTTTGCCAAGAAAACTCCAGATGGGGTCACGAAGAGTCAGATATGACTAAAATGACTGAACAACAACAACAAACATCCCTTGAAGTGGAAGAAGGCTTGGTAGAGGTCATTGGCAGAGTAAGTGTAATCAACATTACCATGAGGAGATGGTTTTTGGAGTCTTGGAATACTAGCAGTAAAGAGAATCAATGGTAGGGACTCAGATTTTGAAAATAGATCTTTAGTATTTGCACCAAAAATTGTTGAGCTCTGTCAATTAAATTTGAAAAATAATTATTATGGGTGATTAGAAGAGACAGTGTGCTATATTGGATAAGGGACCAGCCTTGGCATTGTGAAGACCTATGTTTAAGTCCTTACTGTCTAATTATATAAGCACTTTATATGCATCATCTCATTTGATCCTCACAGCAGCCCTCCCAAGGTATCGTATTATTATTGCCATTTGAAACTGAGACTAAGAAAAGTGGTGTGGCTTTCCAAGGGTCACATAGCTAAAAGTAAGTACCTAGTCTATCTTTGAACTTGGGTCTTTCTGACTCCACATCTAACACTACATTGACAATGCCACAATAAATACTAGCTGGATAGGCAAAGGCTACCTCTCAGTGGTTCAGGCAACTCTCTAAAATCATAATTTACTGATGAATGGCTAATCTGCACAGATGAAAAGATTTTCCAAACTGGGAGTTCTCATATACCAGTGAAATCCCAGATCCAGATCCTTCCCCCACCCCATTTTTTTTTTTTCTAAATTGAAAGGTACTATGCTAGGCACTGGAGTTACAAAAAGTAGATTTGAAATATATACCCTCCCAAAGAGCTTACAAGTTAATTAGAGATGGAAATGGGGGAGTTTGAAGGTGGCAGTGGTGGTGGTTGTGCTGGTAACAGGGGGAAGATGTATTCCAATAACCATAAGATGAAAGAAAGATCTAGGAAAAGTACTTTGAGAAATTTTAAGATAAAAGGATCACTTTTAGCTAGGGGGCAAAAAAGCAAGACTTAACTGTCTCAGTTTTGCCTTAACCCTTGAGTTGATGGTCAGTGGGTTATGTATTTGATACAGTAGGAACTTGGGTAAAAAATTAAAAGAAGAAAACAAAATTACTATGGGTAATTAGCTGCTTAGATACTTTTATGGGAACATTTCTTCTGGACAATCTATCAAAAATAAATGTGCAGTGGAAAAAATACTGGGTCTGGAGTCAGAGGACCATATCTAAATGCTGCCTTTGACACGTATTACCTTTGCGACCTTGGGTAAGTCACTTAAACACCCCATATCTCAGTTTCCTTATTGGTTAAAGGATACAGTTGGACTAGATAGTTTCTGAGATTCCTGCCAGCTAGCTTCTCTGATTCTAGGAGCCTATGATCTCTGCCACATAACTAATAGCTCTGAAAGGGCATTCAATTCAATTTCAAAGATATTTGAGGGCCTACTATCTGAAAAAGTCCTGTGTCATGGATCTCCATGAGAATCACTGCCTTAGGAAACCATCCTATCAAACATCCATCAAACGTCTTTCTCTTTCCTCTTCTTTAGGGTACCCAAAATAAAGGTCTTTAAGAAACAGCTGCTCAAACCAAACACTTACCATGTTTTTAATGCTCTGCATGATTGCTGAGGGAAACACACCGCAGGCTAAGTTTGCTCACTGCTTCCAACACTGGCAATTGTGTGCTCCTTGTTAAATAGTCAGGCTCGAGGTTTCTGTGACATCATCACATACGTCATCGTAGAACCTAGAACTTCAGTGGGCTTTGGATCCATTTTGCTGTTTTGCTGTGACTTGGCTAAGTGGGGCTCAAAGAAGGTCTTTCCATTTCAGACTTTCTGAAGGCCTCAGGTGTATCCTCGCTAATCTGCCTGACCAACTTTCCTAAAATCTTCCCATGTCCCGGGGTAGTGAATGAATAAAAGTGAGAAAATGGTTCCTGTATCATAGGATTCTTTTTGCAGTTGAGAAATACACCTCAAAGTCATAATTACAGCATATAATAAGATTTCCATGGTAGTATGACTCAAACCTAGGCCTTCTGTAGAAGGAATCTCATTATTTTACTCAAAGTTGTTTAACCAAAGAGAGAACTGCTTTGACAATGCCTTTAATTTCTCAGGACTCATTGAATGTTAGAGAAACATGAAAGGAAGCTAACTCTTTTCTGATTACGATAAGATTTTCCACAAATAGTAGACAATATGGTTAGAATGTATTTGGCTCAGAATTATGAAATTCTCAACCTTCTTCTGAACTTTCAAGCTTTTGGAGGCACATTTGGAGTTATGAACTCCAAATTATGGCTCCAAAAAGCTTAAAGGTATTTTTAAAAGATGGGAATACCCAGATAAGCCCCCTTCACCCTTAATAACAACTCTAGTAATGTCTTTTGAATGCTTTGTTCATAACCTTGAGAGGCTATCCTTTCCTATTCAGAACAAAAACTCTTTATTTTCATCTCCAAGATTGGAGATTTTCTCTATACTGATCTGCTTTTGACCTAAGATGCAGCCATAAGAACAAAATCACCCTTTACTACTAACCCTGGCCTCCTCTGACACCTTTATCTGTTTGGGAGATTCTGAGAAGTGAATCTCAGTGTTCCCAAATCATTTAAGGACTGCTCAAGATTCATTCTCAGATGAAGCAGATTTTTTTTCTTTCTTTTTTTAAAATGGTATTTTTTTCTTCCCAATTCCATGTAAAGATAATTTTTAGCATTCATTTTTTATAAGATTTTCAGTTCTAAATATTTTCTCTCCTCTTCTCCCCCCTCCTCAAGATGGCAAACAATCTGATATAGGTTATACACGTGCAATAATGTAAAACATATATGAAGCAGATTTCTACAGCAAAGGTGTCAAACACATGGCCCAGAGCACTCCCAAGTGTGTTAGAACCAGGTTACAATGTATTTGGGAAATATTTGACAAAATAAACAAAAAAAACAAAACATAGGTAATGTTAATATGTGGTTTTGTAAGTCAATATGTGGTCCTCAGGGTCCTTATGTATCATTTAGTGGTCTCCATTTCTATATGCGTTGTCAACTGGATCAGAACTGGCTTCTAACCTGTGGATGGCTAGAGCCAAACAGAGCAGGGTAAAGACTGGAGAGTCAGGACACAAACAGAAGTTTAATTAATTTCAGAGTGAGCAAAATGATGTATGCATGCAGAAGAGCTCTCCCCCGCCCCAAGAAGGAGGGCTTCAGGCTTCTGATGCTGGGGCCACTTATATATATGAAAGGGGTGGGCCCACAACACAATTATGCTTAGATCTTGAGATAGTTCTTGTGGTTGGCATTTCTAGGGACAATACAGGCATTCTTGGGTTCTGTTGTAACAGTCATTTATCTTACGTTTTAGGGGTTGTGGCCACCCTTCCGGGTACAGAACCAGAGCTCTGTGGCAGGAACAGGAGTACCTGTCAGTAACAAGGACAGGGATTGTGAACATGTGATGGATGGCCCTGGGAAATAGAGGGAGCTAAATCCTTCAGTGAATACCTGGTGTTGGTCCAAGCAATACACTTTGCCAAAGGGTGATGTCATGCTGAGTGCAAAGGATTACTGTTATGCCATGCTCAGGGCACAACCTGCTTGTTGGGCCTTAGCTGTGGAAAACAGGGTATCTCCAAAATATTTTGACAGGGTTTGACACTATGAGACCTAGTAAGCCACATGTGTATGATCTTCAACACATAAACACATGTTGACCTTGTGACAAAATGACCAACCAATGAAAAAATATTATAAGCAACTTTACCAGTGATTTTGAAGAAAACTTAGGCATCTGGTCTATAAGATAGGAACCTTCTTCCCACTTTTAGGACAGTGCCTGTTAACTAAATCACTCCAAAGTTATGTCCCCTCCCTCCATTAGTGCACATCAGGTATTATTTTGGAAACCAAGTAGAATTCCCACACTCCCTAGCCAAGTTGTAAAGGTCTTTAAATGCCAAATAGAGGAGTTTGTAGATGCTGGATTTAATAAGGAAACACTGAGCAACACTGTGTTTTGACTATATCTTTCTCAGCTGTGTGGAGGACATATTAGAGAGGTGAGAAATTTGAGGCGGGAGACCAATTAAGAGGCTGTTGCAATAGTCCCAATGAGAGGTGGTGATGGGTTGAACTAAGGTGCTGCCCCTGTAAATGGAAAGGAGAGGGAGGAATGTGGGAGAAGTTATTCAGGTAGAAATGACAAAACTTGGCAACTAATTTGATATGTGGATGAGGGAAAGTGAGATGTTGTGGATGATTCTGGTAGTGGTAGAGGGGTTCAGGACCCATAATTTCTTATTCCATCATTGCTCATAATGATTCATGGTGCATTTTGGGCTTTATCACAGTTACATTTCATTGCAACTTGTCTTTTGAGCATTCAGATTCATTTGACCACAGGATATTTAACTCTCATGTGATCCTATGTGACATTTCCTTCTCTTGGCTGACAAACTTACCCATCCTGTACCCTTTTCAATGACTATTTTCTAATTTTACTGCTTGAGGTGGGCCAGGGTAGGTACTAGCCAGGTCTTAGTCAAGCTCCAGTCAGGCCAGACCCACTTGTTAGCAATGAGCCTGAGACAAGGATAGGCCTTATGTGAAGCTGGTGATTGATTAATCTCAGGGTTTGCTCAGGCTTGGAGCAAATCAGGGAGGGTGGAGACAGAGAACATTTGATCTTGAAGGGAGATTAGGTAGTCTTGGCAGGCTTAGGAACATTGCAAAATACTTCCAGGATCAAAGTGATATAAGTTCGAGGCTCTCAGATCAAGTTGAGGTCCTCAGCCGGGCATTCAGAGTCAAAGGGCCAGTAGGGAGGAGGGCAGGCAGACCCAAAGGTGAGGTTACCTTGAGAAGAGAGATATACAACCTGGGTAACTAATCGAGGAATTAGAAACAAATGGGTAGAAGTAGAAGTGAGGCAGCTTTAAATTCAGAGTAAGGAAAACCCTTCCTGTCATTAGAGCTGCCTAAGTCACTTAACCCTGTTTGCCTCAGTTCCTCAGCTGTAAAATGAGCTGGAGAAAGAAATGGCAAACCACTCCAGCATCTTTGCCAAGAAAACCCTAAGTGGGGTCATGAAGAGTTGGACATGACTGAAATGACTGAACAACAACGATAACAACAAGAGTAGAACAGGATACTGTAACCCACACTGCTGCTGGGGTATAACCAATTATACATATGCTGACAGAAACACAATAGAATTGTGCTTCTCAATGCATGCAAACAAACTTGATTAATCAGAGCATGCAAATAATACCCTCTAAGAACAAACCACTAACCTGGCCTCTTAGAGGTCCCTTTAAGTATACTTCGTATGGAACAGGACAAGTTTCCCCAGCTGGATGTCAGAGGCCGAATGCATTCCTCTGGGATGGTCCACTGGCAAATCTGTCAACCAATCATCGATGCCCTTGAGGGCACACCAGCTTGTTCAAGTCTCAGATGTGGGGAACACGGGAGCCAGCTTTCTTTATGCCCTAGGAACAGGCTGATGACTGGGCTCTCAGGTAGGTTTTTTCTACTTTTAGCTGTGGGGCTTACTAAGTTTTCTTCAAAATCACTGATAAAATTGCTAATAATATCTTTTCGTTGGTTGTTTGTTTTGTCACAATGTCCACATGTGCATATCAGTTGTTTAAGAACGTACACGTGCGGCTTACTAGGTCATACTGTAATGGTGCTTATTTTGTTATTTAAAAACAACTTATTCAAAACAGCTCAATGCTGAAACGGAGACTTAAAAATGGAATCTGTTATGGTAGGTTAATGAACTATCTTATTAAGGTAATATAACTTATTCTCACTACATTATCAGTTATGCTAGGTTGACGAATGCATTCCTACTATCTTATCAAGCTAATTTTCACTATTGCTCTTTCAGGAGGTTAGTGGGTTCCTCCTTATTAAACATCTTTAAGTAGATGCCAGATAGCCATTCTCCACAGATTTCTGTACAAGTATGAGTTGGACTAAGTGACTTGTAGAATGAAAAAATAAATTGGTTGAAGAACTAGGGCACTTGGTTTCAAGTCTTGCCTCTGATAGGGTGACAGTGACTTAAACTTAGCCTTGCTGAGCCTTAACTTCCTCATTTTTAAAATGGGGGAGCTGAATTAGGTGACATCTTCTTAGTTTAGATCTATGATTTCCTAAGCCTCTTCTAATTCAGAGATTCTGTGATTTTTGTGCATCAGGGATGGGCCTTATCAAAATTCTGTACTACACTGTAACCCTTTAAAAGGGTTCCTGAAGCTACTAATGTTCTCCAATTGCACATTTTAAAATTCTTTGGTGGGTTACTGATGTTCAGAAAAATTGGCTTTTAGGGCAGATGGGCTGCTAAAGTAATTGTCATTAATTTTTTTTCCCATTAGACATCTTTTTTTTTCTTTTCGGTTTTACACTTTCAGTTTTATTGATGTTTTGTTTTTATGCTACAAACTTTTACAGATTGCTCCCACTTTGTGAGAGGTCCCTTGTAACAAAATAGAAGTAGTTAGGTAAAACTAAAACTAAATAGAAATAGGCAAAACAGTTGTCTTCATCTTAAAATGCAGGCATCATTTCACATCTAACACCACCATCCCACCCCGATTTAAAAAAAAATGACAGATCTATTTTTTTTCTCCCTTCCTCCTTTTACCACTGGGGTAAAAAAGAAGGAAATAAAAAATTCTTTTAACAAATATACTGAGTCAAGCAAAACAAACTCCCTCAATGGTACACAAAAGTATATATGATTCACTGTGCACATTAAATCCATTATCTACTTGTATTGGATACCACATTTCATTATCCATTTTCTGGAATCAGAAATAGTCATAGGATTGTATCCATCACTATTATTATAGCTTTCATCAAGTGTTTTAATAGCATTGTTGTCATACAAATTGTTCTAGCTCTGCTCATTTCAGTCTTCATAAGTTTATAGAAGTCCTTGAAATTGATCATTCTTATAATATTGATGTTAGAATATAAATTATTTCTTTCCACTCATATTGCTCTGCATCAGTTCGTGTCTTTCCATATCTTTTTGAAATCATCAATTTCCTCTTTTCTCACAGCACAATAGTACTCCATCACGTTTGTTTACCACAACTTATTGAGCTATTCCTCAATTGTTCCACATCATCTCAGTTTCTATTTTTTTTTTTTTGTTACCACCAAGAGAGCTGCCATAAATATTCTTGTACTTAAAAGACTTTTTCCTCTTTCTTTGAACTCTTTTGGGTCTAGGCCTGGCAGTATAGCTGAATCAGAGTGTGCATTGTTTAGTAATTTTTTTTGCGTATATTCCAAATTACTGTCCAGAATGATTGCACCCATTTACAGGTTCATCAACTACATACAGCCTGCTCTTTTTAAACAAAGAAGTTGTTCCAGACAATCCATCACAACAGCTGGTGTCTGACATTGGTATTCAACAATCCACAAGGATAGTCTACCACCATTGTACTAAAAGGATAAGAGTGATTTTCATCATCAGTTTTCTAAAACTAAGATCGGTCATTGAATTTAATCTTTATTCTGATGTTTTTGCTTCTCTGAATTCATCATATTCCACTTTTCTCATAACATATTATCAGATTTATCAGTTTCTTTTCCCACAGCCTCTCCAACATATATCATTTTCCTTTCCTGTCATCTTTGCCACTCCTATGGCTGGCTATGAGGTAATATACAAGAATTGCTTTAATTTATTTCTCTAATTAGAAGTGATTTGGATCTGGAGAAGCAGGGAATAGTTTACTTGTCAGATTTATGGAAGAGGAAGGACTTTATGACCAAAGAAGAATTGGAGAGCATTACAAAATGCAAAATGGATAACCTTGAGTACATTAAATTGAAAAGTTTCTGTACAAACAA
>CM053590.1:138678089-138697807 GCA_028646515.1 Pseudochirops corinnae
CTGTCTCCTCTCAATCTAATCCTCTCTCACCTCAGGATTTCACTTTTTAGAATATTGTCCCTTACTATTCAATTGATCTTATGCCTTCTATGTATTCATATATACACATACTTAGATATGTGCTTGTATGCATATATAAACTCTCCTATATAGATATATGTGTATGTATATATACATTTATATTCCCTCCCTACTTCTTTCTATCCCCCCCACCATCACACTGCCCCTTGTCTCTACCCCACACTCTGCACTTTGGGAACCTTCACAAATGCAGCTGGAGCCATCAGTGGCCTCGATCCACCCTCAGTCCAGGACTGCTGCAGGAAACCCTGGATTCAAAGGAAAAAGTGGTTAGAGGCCTTCTTTTTCTTCCTCAGTCTCTGTCTTCCTGTTTCTGTGTCTCTCTGTCCTTCCCATGTGCCTCTAATATATAAATTTACCTGTTAGAACCTGACAACATTTTCATGCTTTTTATTTCTTTTGGCTGACACCCAATCCATATTTCAGCAGTACAGACTCACACAACATGACTTATTCACTCCTCATGAAAATCTCCTTCACTGGTACAGATTGAAAACTCTGGCACATTGAAAAAGAACACTCTTTTTAGGGTCAGAGGGCCTGGGTTCAAATTCAACCTCCTTTATTTACTATCTGGCTAATGTTGGGCAAGTTATTTACTCTCTTTAGGTCTCCATTTTTTCTGTGAAATGAGAAAGTTGAGCTGGATCACAGCTAAGGTCCTCTACAGCTCTTAATCTATGATCTTATAAATGTAGAGTCTTATAGAGTTACATGAGTCATTAAAGGGTCAGGTAACTTGCCCATGGTTACACAGTTAGTACATATCAGAGGAAAGATTTGAAGTCAGCTATGTGGGAATAATATTCTAAGCTCTACTCTCAGGCAAGTTATGCTAGTTTTTCCTTAAAAGGCATTGAAACCATTCTTGAGACTTAATTGTTCCAGAGAACTAAAGATTTGAGTTGTTGACATCACTTCCTGAGTACAAAATAACCACATGGAGTTCTTGTCTGGTAGACCACCATGGGCAACTGAGAGTCAAGGGAGTATCACTTAGCTAAATCAACTAACTCGGCATCCTTGATGCTTTTACTTGCTGAATATTCTTTCTTTCCGATGGCTAAATGAATCTTCCTTTGGTAACCATGAATGACCTATGAGTGTCTCTTTTCATTCTAATATCAGGCTGAAGTTATTAGGGGATTGACTTGAGTTAGGCCCAGTCCAAAACACCAGATCTTACTTACTATAAGGTCATCCCTCTACCCCCTTTGCCATGATTTTCTACATTACTATAATTCTGCATTTTTATGGATTAAATAGTAAAGCCCACAACACAGGCCAGATGGAAACCTAACAATAATGGATACAATCAAATATCATCTCTCCTCTCTTAAGCCATCTCTTCCTCTGGCTTCCCTTTTCCAGTACTTGCATTAGCATCTTCCTACTTCTTCAGATTTGAAGACTCAATCACTTTTAATTCTCCTTCTTTCACCCCTATATGGAATCAGTTTGGATTTAGAATCGATAGAGCCTAGCACTGAAATGTTTATTGCCTCCATCCCCTTCTTTTCACTTAAACTATCACTTCTGGGGACAGTTAGGTGGTACAGTGGATAGAGCAATGGCCCTGGAGTCAAGAGGCCCCAAGTTCAAATCCAGACTCATGGCCTCAGACACTTATTAGCAGTATGACCCTGGGCAAATCACTTAACCCCAAATTGTCTCCAAAACAACAACAACGACAACAACTATCACTTTCTTAGTTCAGGCTTATCTTAGTACAGATCTATTACAGGGCTATCAAGAGCAAGTGAGTTAAAATTCAAATCTAGTAAAATCTGAATCAGCAAATATCTCCTGAGCATCTACCATGAATGATGATCAAAGCTCTACGCTAGAGAGATAATAAATAGAATTGCAATGATGTGAGTTCAGGTAGCCACATTCATACTAATAAGTAAAGAACAAGTACATGAAAGGCCAGTAGGTGTTCTTGTGGTAGCAAATACTCACTATGGTCTTAGAGTTTTGCCTGGAGCTTGAGAGGTTAAGTGACTTGCCCAAAGCCACACATCCAGTATGTACCAGAGGTTAGATGTGAACCTTGTCTTCTTGACTCCAAAGCTAGCCTTTGGTAATCATGTGAAATTGTTAATTCTTCTAGGGTTTGCTACATAGGGAAGTCAGGAAACATTTCCTAAACCCTCTAGATGGATGCTTTCCCTTCCACTGACTTGTAGCCTCTTTTACTCCCTGGCTTTGTGGTACAGTGCCTAAAAGCCCTAAGATAGGAATCAAGGAGACTTGTGTTCAAATCCTACTTCAGACACTGTGAGCTATTTGGTGGTGGGTCTATCCCTTAGCTTCTCTGGGCCTTCTCATCTGTAGAAATGAGGATTGGACTCTATGGCCTCAGAGGACCCTTCCAGCTCTAAATAAAGGATCATGAGATTCCATACAATCTCTGTGTTATCTCAGTGTCAAGGGGAAGGGAGAAAGACCCAGCTCCATGTCCATTTTCTTTCTCTGTGCATCATACTGTTATCAATGAATTGCTACCTTTTGCCCAGGTAGGAAGAAAAACTGGGAAGCTCCCTTCATGCCCCAGGATAGTCCCTCTGGTGAGCAGAGGTTAGGAAAAATGAGCAATGATGACAGTCCCAGCACCTCTTCCATATTTCTGGGCTAAATAATGCTATGAAAAGTGATAGGTTTTTATTTCTTTTTGAGGCTGTGTATAGATCACCTAGTTTACCCTAATCTTCTGAGGCTGTTATAGCCACACTTGAATAAGCCTATTCTCCAATTTCTCAAGAATAGTTTCCTGTTTGGGACAAAAAGAATGCAGCTCATTGTCAAAATAAGAAGTGAAAAATAATCAAGATGAAACTATAATTATAGGGTTGACTTACAAGACACTCAAAGGGTGAAACTGAGAATGTAAGGTAAGGCATCCAGAATGACCCATACTGCCCATGCAGCCGCTCTTTGTTTAAAGTGGATATAGTGCTGAATTATCTAATATTCTCATCAGACACATGCTTATGTAAAAACATGAAGCATGTGCACAGCACTTTAAGGTTTGCACCATGCTTTATTAATATCCCATTTGATTTTCACAACAACCCTGGGAGGTAGCTGCTATTACGATCTCCATTTTACAAATGAGGAAACTAACAGAGGTTAAATGATTTGCCTGGGGTCAAACAGCTAGCAAGTGTTTCATGTTACATTTGAACTCAGGTCTTCTTGATTCCTAGCATTTAATCCTATGTGCCACCTAGCTTCCCAAGAGTCTCAAGATGCATAGGATCATAGATTTAGAATTGGTAGGAACCTTGGAGGACATGTAGCCCAACCCCTGCACTGAACAGACATAGAAACTAAGGCTCAGAGAGATCACATGACTTGTCCAAGATCCAGGTCATAAGGGACAGAATTGAGATTTGAACTCAGATCTTCTGGTTCCAGATAAAGCACTCTTATTTTTTCACTGTATCAAATTTTTTCCTAAGGTAGTTGAGTGGTTAACCTAAATTCTTCCATACTCCATCATGGCCCAGATAAAGAAGTTTCATCCTCTGGCTTCCTACTCATAATTCAACTGAAACCATTCCCTCCAAAGACACCAGTGATCTCATATTGCCAAAGCTAATGGTGTTTTCTCAGTCCTCATCCTTCTTGACCTCTCTGAAGTTTCTGACACTCAGTCACCCTCTTCCCCTTGACACTGCTCCTGATTGCTTCTACTACCTCTCTGACCACTTGTTCTTGGCTTCTTTTGCTAAATCTTCATCTATGTCATTGCCACTAACTATGCATGTTCTTCAGGTCTCTGTCCTGGGCCATCTTCTCTTCTACCTCGATACTATTTAATTCAGTGATTTCATCAGTATACATAGATTCAATTCTCTGTATTTACTACTCTTAAATATTATCTGTCTAGCTGTAAGCTCTCACCCAACCTCCAGTGTGAAATTTCCAATTGTCTATTGGACATCTTAAGCTGGATGTCCCATGCATATATTAAATTAAACATATTAAAACTGAACTCATTATCTTTTATCTTAAATACTCCCCCCTCTTCTGAACTTCTCTACTGCTGATCACCATCAGGCTCACAAACCGGGAGTCATTCTCAACTTCTCGCTGTCTGACTGTCTCTTTCTGCCTCTGTCTTTCCCTCTGTGTGTGTATGTGTGTGTGTGTGTGTGTGTATCTCCCCCTCAAATCCAGTCAAGTTGCCAAATTTTTGCTTTCATAACCTCATGTACCCCTCTCCCTTCCCCTCCTCTGACACTCCCCACCTCAGACCTGTACTCCTGCGATAACCTGCTGGTTAGTTTCTCTGCCTTAAATCTTTCCCCACTTCAGTCCATTATCCTCTTAGCTATCAAACTGATTATACTAAAACAAAGATTTGACTATATTACCTTCCCTGCTCTCCCTCCCTCCAAATAAACTACAGCAACTATCACTTCCAGAATCAAATATAAAATCCTCTCTTTGTTTTTAAATGGCTTTAAATTTAAACTTTAATTTTAAATTTTATTTTATTTTAAATTAATTTTCTACCATTCTAGTCTTTTTCCTTCTTCTCATGCTCTGCAATCCAGCAACACTGGTAGAGCTGCCTAGTGCTCCCTCCATCTTTGGCCTGCTCATTCCTGTGCCCAGAACTCCCACCTTCCTTAGGACTGTCTCCTGGTCTCCTTGGCTTCCTTCAAGTGTCAGTTAAAGCTCTATCTTTTGCAAGAAGCCTTTCCCAGTCATCTTTAATCTTAGTATCTTCATTCTAAGATTATCTCTTATTTATCCTGTATATATGTTGTTTGTACCTAATTGTTTGCATACTGACTCAGTCTAAAGATTGTGAGCTCCCTGAGAACAGAGACTGTTTTTTATTTCTTTGTATCCCCAGCATTTAACACAGTTCCTGGCATGTAGTAAGCACTTAGTAAATGCTTCTGGCCCAGAAGGCCCAGAGACAGGAGCAAGAAAACCAGAATCCTTCTTTACCACAATCCAAACATCATGAGAAAGACAACTAACCATTATAGCCCAATGGAGCGGACTTAAGAGGGATAGATAAAAATCTCCATAAAGTTCACAAGAGCCAGTGCTAGAAAAGAAATGATGAAGTTCAGCCAGGGACACTTTGTTTCGTTGCTTTCCATGAAACACTTCTGACAACTTCCTCAGGATGAGGGAGGGTGTATCATCTCACTGGTCCTACCAAATGCTTTAATCATGTTGTGGGGAGGAACAAAAAAGGAGGGAGGCAATAGATTCTTTATGGCTATGGGTCCAAAGAAGGCTCATTGTCCACTGTTGAGTGATAATTTCTGCTAAATGATATAGCACTGAGTTATTTTTATTTAAACAAAAGAAATTTTTTAAGTGGAGAAGACTTCTTATGGCCTTGTATAAAATGATGAAGTCAGTAAAGGCTATAGTAGGGACCTCCTAGGGACCCCTCCACCTCTGATGAGGCAGCGAGGTAGCACAGTGATAAGAGTACTGGACTTGGAGTCAGCAAGGCCTGAGTTTAAATTCTGCTGCAGACACTTTCTGTCTGACTCTGGGCAAATCACTTAAGCTTTGTCAGTTTGTTTCATCATCTAAGTTCCTACTTCCCAGGGCTGTAGTGAAAATAAAATGAGATCATTTTTGTAAAACTCTTTACAAACCTTAAAGCACTATATAAATGGTATTCGTTATTAATGTTATTGCTGTTATTAATAGCTTTTACTACTACCACTACTACTATTACTACTACTGCTACTACTACTACTACTATTACTACCACCACTACTACTACCACCACCACCACCACTACTACTACTACTACTACTATTACTATTACTACTACTACTATTACTACCACTACTACTACTATTACTACCACCACTACTACTACCACCACCACCACCACCACTACTACTACTACTACTATTACTATTACTACTACTACTATTACTACCACTACTACTACTATTACTACCACCACTACTACTACCACCACCACCACCACCACTACTACTACTACTACTATTACTATTACTACTACTACTATTACTACCACTACTACTATTACTACCACCGCTACTACTACCACCACCACTACTACTACTACTACTACCACTACTACCAAGGTTCCTCATTGCCCTGTGCTATTGCATGAATGCCACTGGGGACTTTATGTCAGTATTTTGCCTGCACCTGCCTCTTAATGCTCAAATCATGCTCAGTCCAGGCTTCTACTAAATTGAATGTGGCCTCCCTAGCTCCCAAGAACTCCTCACTCCTTCCTAGCCTACCCATGGCTCTAGTTCCCAGTCAGTTAATATGATAAACTAATTTGTGCACATATTTATGTATATGTAGTTACGTGTGTGTATGTGTATATATATATATATATGTCTATATATGCGTCTATATAGACATATATAATGTGTGTATAGGTATATAGGTATTTGTATGTGTATCTATGATTTCACTGGTATGAGAGATTTCTACCCTAGTAACTCACTTCACTAATACATATAGGCACCTATATGTAACTTATTTTGTAGAAGTTACAGGGAC
The DNA here is from genome assembly GCA_028646515.1 of Pseudochirops corinnae. Lineage (NCBI taxonomy): Eukaryota > Metazoa > Chordata > Mammalia > Diprotodontia > Pseudocheiridae > Pseudochirops > Pseudochirops corinnae. The sequence goes on from CM053590.1 coordinate 138,684,708, forward strand.
ACTGAGAGGTTATGTGACTTTTTTTTTTTTTTGGAGGGCAACTGGGGTTAAGTGACTTGCCCAAAGTCACATGGCTAGTTTTTGTGTGAAGTGTCTGAGGCTGGATTTGAACTCAGGTCCTCCTAACTCCAGGGCTGGTGTTCTGTTCACTATGCCACCTAGCCACCCCTATGTGACATCTTAGTTTGTAAAAGGTAGGTCTACCTGACTATGAAAGATTAGCCTTCTCTCTTCCATATCATGTTGACAATAGAGGTTGATCTGTTAAATGACTCCATGATACCAATAGATAAAGAGTCTCTGATAGGGTTGAGATCCTGTTTATATTCTCCTCCATTCACTATACATTCTAGCCACACTGGCCTTCTTGTTCTCCTCTCCATTTCCTCACCTTTCCTATGATCATGGATCATCAATTTAGAGCCAGAAGAGATCTCAGAAGTCATCTGCTCTAATCCCCTAGTTTTACAGATGCAGAGACTGAGTCTCAGATAGATAAAGTGATTTACACAAGCAGTCAGTCACTAATAGAAGTGGGATTCCAATCCAAATCCTATGACTCCAAATCCAGAACCTCCCTTATCTTTCTAAGGCTCAGCTAAGATGGCTGCTTCTATGGGAAGCCTTTCCTCTCATTACTTCATATCAGCTTATCTGTGCACATGTTGTTTCTCCTTGCTCCACCCTCTCCCATATCACATAGAATGTAAGCTCCTTGAGGGTTGAGCCAGTTTCATTTTTATATCCCCTCAGAATAGCACGGTACCTAGCACATAGTAGGCGTTCAAAAAAAGTCTGTGGAATTGGAGTTTATTTCTAAACACTTTATACATAGTTTCCTATTAAATTAGAGGAACATTAAGGCAAATTACTCAAATAGAGGGAAATAAGAAGAGATAGGTATTCTTTAAGAAGCTATCAACTACACACTGTATTCTAGAGAAGCCTCCATCATTTTCAGATATTAAAATTCAATTTGTGAGATGGTGAAGTGAAAAAGAATGTTATTGGATCTATCCACTAATTATACAATTTGGAACAAAATTGGTAACACTAATAGAGCTTGAACAAGACCTAATCTGTCATGCAAATAATTGAATAACCTTTTTTTTTTCATTTTTTAAAATTTGTGAACAGATATTTGAATTCAGTGGGGCCGATGCCAAGAAACTGGAAGAAAAGATTCAGGAACTAATGTGAGCTGATCTACAAACAAAATTATAGTTTCTTAGTTTTAAAAGATGACTAAAAATTTTGCTTATGTTTTATTTCCTTGCAGATAACTGAATGCTCCATTAATTACATCTTCATCATGATTTAGAGCTTTACTTGTATGTTATCGGCTCATTTAAAAATATTCCAAAACTGCTCAGAGATACTGACTCACTTTCATTTTCTAACCTAGTCATACCATTCCCCTTCAGCTCTGTCTTCAAGGAATGTCAAAATTTTCTCCACAACAAAAATAATAATAGTTCATATTTATATAATGCTTTACTGTTACAAAGTACTTTTACATACATCATTTCATCTGGTCCTCACAATAATCCAGGGCATACAAGTATTATTATCTCCATTTTATAGATAAGGAAACTGAGATTTAAATCAACTAAAGAACTTGTCTAAAGACATGTGACTAGGAAGTGGCAGAACTGAAATTTAAATTCATATTTACTGATTCCCAATCCATTGTTCTTTCCACTATTGGACATTGCTTCCACATTAACCTGTTACATTCCCATTATTCCAAGTAGGGTTTCTATGAGCCTGGGGCCATGTTATTTTCCATCAATTCTTCAACAAACATTTATTAAGATCCTACTGTGTGCCAAGAATTCTGCTAAGCCCTGGGTATACAAAGACAAAAATGAAACAGTCCCTGCCCTCAATGAATTTATATTCTAACAGGGGAAAAAGATAAAATGTACCCATAGAAGCTATATAACAGAATATATGCAACATTAATACAAGGTAGCTTTGCAATGGCTGGGCACTCAAAACTAAAGGGATCAAGAAAGGCTTAACATAAAAGGCAGAGCCTGAGCTCAGTCTCTATGGAAATCAAGGATCCCAATAAGCACAGGTAAGGACAAAGTAATATTCCTTGTTTGGGGAACAGTCAATGGAAAGATGTAGAAATGGACCAACGGAATATAATATGAGAGAAACATCTAATGGACCAGTATGGCTGAGTGAACGTAGGAAAGTAAAGTATTAAGAAAAACTGGAAAGATAGGATAGTTCCAGACTGTAAAGAACTTTAAATACAAAACAGAAGGGTTTATATTTGAGGAAGTAGGGAGACATTGGAGTTTACTGACTAGGGAATAGACATGGTCAGACCTACAATCTAGAAAAATCACTTTGACAGTCATGTGGAGGACGGGTGAAAGTGAGCAAAGATTCGAAGCAAAGAGACAAATTAAGATGCTACTGCAATAGTCCAGGCAGGAGGTGATCAGGGCCTAAACCAAGATGGTGGCTATGTGAATGGAGAGGAAGAGATGCATGTGAGAATGCCATGGAGATAGAAACAGCAAGACTGGGGAAGTGACAGGGTACATGGAGGGAAAGAGAGGGAGGAGTCAAGAGTAACACCGGTTATAAACCTGACAGGTTATATTGTCCTAGGAAAAGGTAAAGAGTGACTGACTTGAAGTCAAGATTTGAGCGGGGGTCCTATCTTTATATATGACCATCAACAAATCACTTCATTTCTGAAAGCTTCCGTTTCCTCCTTTGTAAATTGGGCATCATAATGCAATGCACTATGGACCTCATGAAGTTGTGAAGGTGGTGCTTTGTAAACCTTTAAGCATTATATAAGTAACTTGTTAGGATCATTCTTACTACTATCATCATTTCTTCACAGGCTAAGAAGCAAGTGTCTTTCTTGTACTTTGGAATAAGTAGTCCAGGACCATAGTCAAGATCTTTTCCCATAAACAAGTCTCTACTGATGTAAAAGTTTTCTCCAGTGCAGCAATAGTATTCTGACAATACAGTATTAATTCAATTAATTTCCTTCAGCCTTTTAAAAATAACTTCTGGAAAAAGGAAATCTCTTACCAGTGATGATTTTAGTCATCATCAAAGCAAACTGGATTTGCAAAAGCTGCACCTTAAAGGATGCTTCACCTCCTAGGCCTTGTGCCTGGGATGACAGGCTTTACTTACCTGGTGCCTTGAGTTATGGCATACTGCCTTCATGGTTCAGGTGTCTCCCAGGCACTAAAGACGGAGGTAAGTGATAAAAGCTCATGATGCAGGAGTTTAATTAGGTTGTTTTTGTTTTTTCATTTAACAATATACCACCACAAGTCATTAAAATAGTGAATGGATAAATTAACTATATTTGATGCTTTGCTTTGGTGGATGTGCACTGTTACATGTAGTTACTTTCTTAGTCATGAGATGATCATTTTAAGCCTGGAAGAGCCTTAGATATTTTTTGATTCATTTCACAGGTGAGAATCCAACCCTCTCATTTCATAGATGAGGAAATCAAGGCCCAGAGAGATGAAATAGGTAGTGAAAACTAGAGATAAGATTTGAACCCAGGTCTCCATACTCCTAAATCAATGTTCTTGATAAACAATAGCAAATATTTATTAATATCTTACTATGCAGGCACACTAATGTACTGTTGGTAGACTGTCAATTGATCCAGACATTCTGTAAAGCAATCAGGAGCTATTAAAAAGGGGGGGGGGGCATTTTGACCCAATAACACCACTATTAGGAACATACCCCAAAAAGATCAGAGAAAGAAGAACCCATATGTACAAAAATATTTCAGTAGTACTTTATTGTAAGTAAAGAACTGGAAACTAAGGAGTACCTGCCAGATAGAGAATGACTGAATAATTATATGTGAGTGTAATGGAATATTATTATGCTATAAGAAATGATGAAAAATGGATTCAGAGAAACCTTGGAAGACATGTGAACTGATACAGAGTGAAGTGAACAGAACCAGGAGAACAACTTATATAATAACTACAAAATTATAATTTTGAAAGACATATGAACTCCAATCAATGTAATGACCAACCACAACTCCAGAGGATTGATGATGAAGCATGTTACTCAGCCCCTAACAGAGAAGTCGGGGAGTCAAGGTCAGATTAAGATACAAATATTTAGATATTAAGATACAAATATTGCCAAGGTTTGATTGGACTTATTTTTCTTGACTATGCTTATTTGTTATAGTGATGGTTTGTTGTTGTTATTGTTTTTAATGGGAGGAAGGAAATTTGGAAGGTAGAGGGAAACTATCAATATTGATGCCAAAAAGTTATTTAAAAAGGAAGAGAAATCAATGTAACACTTTAAAATGCGCAGCAAGGGCAGCAAGGTGGCACAGTCAATAGAGCACCAGCCCTGGAGTCAGGAGGACCTGAGTTCAAATCTGGCCTCAGACACTTAACACAAAACTAGCCATGTGACCTTGGGCAAGTCACTTAACCCCAATTGCCCTGTGTTCCCCTTTCCAAAAAAAAAAAAAAGCAAAAACAAAATAAAATAAAATGCACAGCAAAGAGCAACAGGGGATTCAGAAGGAGACAAAGACAAGCATGATAGTTTTGAAACTAATATTAGATTATTTTTAATGCAAGCTATATGTAATATTCATGGTTTCATGCACAATCCTCTCTTTTTCTGTTCATTTATATAGAAATATTTATGTGTGTCAAGTTCAGAATGACCAAAAAACAAACCACCTGTTCAGAACACTGTGCCAAACACTGGATAAAATTAAAGAGTGTGGATAAGATAGTGCTCCCACCAAAATTAATAGCTATACTGCACAGTATATGAAAGTGCATTACAGATGTAATAGGACCATAAGTCCTTACAGCATATGCCAGATGCCCTGCCTGGTTCCAATACACATGAAGGTTTTGTGAGTCTATTTCTGGGTATGCTCATTAGAGGGCCACTTACTCCCACTTCAGAGCATGGGTAAGTATCTTTTAACTATTTCCTGTCAGCATATTATGTGATGATGAAGCCCTTTAATTGGCTGCTTGTGCCAGAATTAAGTGTACATACAAAAGGTTTAAGGGAAGATTTCTCATCCTCTTCCCTGGCACTTCCTGATAAGGAGGTTTGCTGAGTACGCCTGGGCAGAGGAGAGACAGATTGTTCTACCTCAGTTTCCCTTACCCCTTGCTTAGTGTCTATGAATGTATCCTGCCCCTTTTTTTCTCTTTTATGTTTATTTTTTCCAGCTCATAGGTAAATGAGTTTATTGAGAGACAGACTGTTCTATCTCTGTCTCGCCTTACCTATTGCTAAGTATCTATGAATGCACCCTGCCTGTTTCTTTCATCTGTCTTATATTTATTCTTTCCTATTCATAGGTAAATGAGTATATTGAGATGGGAGCAACCAGGTTGTTACTAGAAGACTGATCAAAGTCATTCAAGGTCCTTCCAATGACTGAAGTCCTAGAGCCAGAAGCAGAAGTAGCCATGTCTGTTGAAGAGCCACTGGGGCTCCACTCCCTGAAGAATGTACCTACTTGACCCCAACTCAGCAGTGAATCAACCTGGTATCCAAGAACTGAGCAAAGGAGTGATTCATCCATTGGGTATATCAATTCAAAAGTAGACTTGACAGGGACTCAGAGAAGGGAGAAAGTATTTACAGGACCAGGAAGTACCTCCACTATTCGAGGGAGATATTTTGTAACCACCACTCTAAGTTTGAGCCCACTTTCCCTAGTGTCTTCCAGTATGGGGGCATGCTTTCTAATCTCTATCCTTGTTATACCTTCTCAATAAATATACTTTTTAAAGTTAATTGATACGAATTGGTTAATTGGTTTTGGGGGCACACAAGATGGGGGGCTCATGAACAAGTGTTCTAGAAAATACCCAACTCCTCAAGGAAACCTTTAGAATCATTAGGAGAAGTCATTGCCTTTTGGGTAGCCAACCCAGGATCCATGGGAAATTGAGTTAACATGTGACAATGTTAACTGAATTAAGTTAGAAGTCATTGGATCTAATAAGTTTTAGGAATTATGTGGTAATGTTGCTGAAAAGATAATCAGCATGAATATTAAAATCCTGAAGGATGGATTCAGAAAAGATTCCCTAAGAGTCTTATCTTAGGCCTTCTTCTTTTGGCTTTCTATACTTTATATTTGAGAATTCTTGATTCTTTATACTCTCTCCCTTGAAACTCTATCCTCCTACCCTATAAGGAAATCTAAAGTAGTAAATATACACATATGGGGAAAGTGCTTTCTTCAGATGACTTTGGGCAAGTTCAACTTTCTGCCCTCTCCATCAAAGATAAGTGGAAGAAAGATCTACTGTATTTCACCACATAATCACTGCAGATTTTATGCCAATTTTTTTGTTAAAAAGTGGGGTGTGACTATTATGTGAAGCTATTTTTAAAAATTGTGCCAGTGTTACTTAAAAATCATTACTTACTAAACTATATCACTGGCAAATGAACTATACAACTTAGCTAGTGTAGGAAGATGCAAGTCTTTACCATATCATATGACTTACTCATAGTAGTTTTCCCTGCCCACCCCCTCCCCTTGCTCCTACAATTCTTCACTGGGTTGAGTGACAATACTGTTAGCACTTCAGCACTTTAAACAAATCACACAAGTCAACTTTTAGAAATATACTGACAATGCACGTGCACTGAGAATTCTAGGCTCGAGGCTTGCTATGCACAAGAGACAAATGTGTATCCATATGCCAGTGGTGAATATATTGCTGCTCTGTTTACCTTTAAAGCAGTGTGATGAACAAAATTATACCATGTGACAATTAGGCCATGGAAAACTATAAACCTATTTTTTTAGACTCAAAAAAACAGGGTGCAATGATTATGCAGCAGCAATGATTAATCAGTGAAATAAGGAATTACTGCCATTGAGGGAAAGCAGGAGTTAGATATGTTGGCAACAAATTTCTCAGAGGTAACACCATAGTATTAACTAGTCAACTGTCCTAGCTACCCCATTGTCATAGCTAGAAATCAGAAAACTGACTCTTCACCATTAAGAGGGAACTGGTAGCAGCTCAGCTGGGGATGAGGCTTTGCAGAGAAGTGCCAAAATACCAATATTTCTAATTCTATTTCAAACTCTGGGGTAGACTGATTCTGCTACTGCTCTATTTATTAAAGTTCATATATAAGCATCAAAGTACTACCTAGGGGTGACTAGGTGGTGCAATGGATAGAGTGCTGGGCATAGAGTCAAGAAGACCTAAGTTCAAATGCAGCTTCAGACACCTGTTGGTTGTGTGAACCTGGGGCAATTCTCTAAACCTCTATTTGCCTCACTTTCCTCATCTGTAAAATGGGTGAAATAATAGCACCTACCTCTCAAGGTTGTTGTAAGGATTAAATGAGAGAATATTTGTAAAGCACTTAATAAGTGCCTGGCACATAATAGATCTAGCACTTTATGTTTTATTAGCTGCTGCTCTACAGATCCTTGCCCCTCCGGCTTTCTGCTCTTCCAGAGTAGAAAAGCCTCATCCCTGGGTAAGACCCAACATCCGATTTCTCTGTTTCTGTTTTAGGGACTACAGATCGTTGACAGAGAAAATCTTGAAACTGAGCTGACTTTACATTACAAATATCTTGTTTCATAATCTCATCTGGGCCTTTACTGTTATTCACCAGTCTTTCTACTTTGCTCTAATGGACTCCCTATCTCATTTTCACAAATTCCCATTCTATTCTCTCCCCTCTCTTTTGTGAGCTCCTTTGAGAGCATGGACTGTCTTATTTTTTATTTGGATCATCAGCCAGTGGTGACTTACTTAGCTCAGTAATTATCTACTTAATAAGAGTTTAATAAAAACTTATTTCATTCATTCACTCTCCTCTTCCCTCTAAGCAAAAACCTAGCTTCCTACTTCACAGAGAGTAAGGTCATCCAGTGACCTTCTCTTCCCTATTTTGAATCTTCTGTCTTCTATCACCTTAGCTGCAGAAAAAAAGAAATATCATTACTCCTTATTAAGGTGAATCCTTCTACCTGAACCTTTGACCCTATTCCTAGCTGCCTCTTTTTGATCTTGCTTCAGCACTCATCCCCTATCTTTCATGTAACTTCCATCTCCCCCTTTCCATTTTCCTACAAATATTCTTATGTGTCTGTAATCTTTAAAAAAAAATCCTCCCTCCATCCATCTAATCTCATTTTTCTCTTCTACTTGACTGTTCAACTTCTTGAAAAAAAAGTGGCTGTACTTGGTACTTCCTTATTACTCACTATTTCCTTAGTTCTTTGCAATCCAGCTTCTACCCCCACAACACCTATGAAATTGTTTTTTTAAAGACACCAGTGATCTCATAATGACCAAACCTAATGAGCTTTTTTCAGATCTGAGCTTGAAGTTGAAAATTGTTATTTAATATCTGTTCAGTTTTTAACACTATTGACACCTACCTCCCACTCAACATCCTCCCCATCTTTATCTGCTTGTTTTTCTCTAACACCTCCAACCACTCCAGCAATCCTCTTTCTAGCCTTTCTCAACATATACAGCTGGTCTTCTCATTTCTCTGTATCCTTTTCCTCATCAGGCTCATTTCTCACAATATTTTATCTAACATCTTCATGAAAGTGACTTACATTTTTTCTTTAGGTCTAACTTTCTCTCCTGGGCTCCCGACAGGTATCTACAACTGTCTATGGTATATCATGGTGTCCCTATAGTACTTCGAACTCAACTTGTCTGAAACCAAGTCTATTAGTTTTTCCCTAAACTTAATATTCTTTCTGTTTTTGTTTTGTTTTGTTGATTTTTGGAGGGGGGAAGATAGAACAATTGGGATTAAGTGACTTGCCCAAGGTCACACTAGTAAGTGTTAAGTGTCTGATATCGAACTCAGTTCCTCCTGACTCCAGAGCCAGTACTCTATTCACTGCACCACCTAGCTACCCCCTTAATATTCTTTCTGACTGCAGTATTTCTTTCTACCACTCTTCATCCAATTTCCCATGTTTACAATCTGGGGTTATTCTTAATTCTTCCTTTTCTACCACAGTTCATAAGTCATACTAATTCCACTCCCATCACATCTCTCATATCTGTAACTTCTTTATTTCTACTACCATCAAACATTAACCAGGTCTTAATTACCATCTTTCTGGACTACTGTAATAGATTCCTAATAGCTTTCCTATTCTGCTCTCTTCTGTTTCCCTTCCACTCTTCATACTATCAACAGAATCATCTTCTTAAGTACAGATCTGGCCAAATCACTCCCTTGCCTCAAAACCTTCAGAGCCTTAGTTTTGCTTCCAAAGTAAAGTTCAAATTGCTTTTCCTGGCATTCAAGGTTCTCCATAAGGTGGTGCCATCACAACTTTTCAGCCTTACCTCATATTACTACTCCATATACTTGGCTTTCAATACAGTCTTTTCCCCTCTATTTCTGTGGTCATACCATTCCCTATGCCTCGGAGCTCCATCTTCTATCATAATCTGGTGAATTCTCGCACATCATTTAAAGCCTAACTCAAATGTTAACTCCTTCAACAAAGTCATCCACGATGCCCCAAATCTGTACATCTCTTCCTCGTAGAGCTCAGATAGCACTCTCTTTTGGCAGCTCTCTGGTATATTTACAGAGGCAGTGTGGTCTAGTGGATAGACAAAAGCCCTTGAAGCCAGAAGAATGTAGGTTCAAGACCTACTTCTGACTCCAATGGCAAATAACATGACTTCTCAGAGCTCTAAGCAGCTGTCTAAGACTTGAAGCTGCAGAGATAGTGTAGAATTGCATGAGTCTAGAGTGTTTCCTAGGACCTTGAGCTGGAAGGGATCTGGGAGACCATCGAATCCAATCATCTCATTTTACAGATGAGGAAACTGAGGCCCAGACTTGTCCAAGGTGACCCAAGGAGCAAACATCAAACGTTTGAACCCATGTCATCTGACTTCAGAGCCAGTGTTCTTTCCAATATAGCAGTTTTCTCCCTCAGGAGTTCCCTATAGTCCAAACTAATGCGCTAACCATGGGATACCGTGTATTTTAGGTATCTGTGTTTATATCTTTATCAGAATTTCAGACGATCTAAAGGACAATGGGGAGAAGCATTTGGGCATAGGCAGACCGTGGTATATTTTCACTGATGACCTACAGCTAAAAAGTGGTATAACTGATATCATATAGGATATGTATGATCAGGAAATTAAAATCATAAGCATCACTGGCACCCATGAAATGTAAAAGGAAAGAAGGAAACAAGTATTATTTCTTTAGCAACTACTATGTGCCAGGCAGGCACTGTGCTAACTGGCTTACAAATATTATTTCATCTGATCTTCACAGAAACCCTAGGATGTAAGTGTTATTATTATCTTCATTTTACAGTTGAGGAGACTGAGGCAGACAGACGTTAAGTGACTTACCCAGGGTCACACAGATAGTAAGTGTCTAAGGTTGGATTGGAACTCAGCTCTTCCTGACTCCAGGCCCAGTATGCTATCCACTGTATCACCTAGCTGCCTAAAGGAAGGTCTTTACCATATTGGAGAGATCTTTTATAGAGGATCTATGGGATAATATGAATAAGAGTCATGCAAAAAGAGTCACACACTCTGTTTGTGATCACTTTCAATGAGGCTAATGTTTCTACCTATGAGATCATCAGTCCCCTGAAAGACATATGACAATGTTTGGGTCTTATCCCCATTTGGAGGTTACAAGAGGCTATCACATTGCATTAGAGGGCAAAGGTACAATTCCCAGCTTTTGTCAAGATGGCCAAGAAGATCAGTTATTCCCATGAGATACCTGGGTAGCACAATGCATAGATGCTGCACTTAGTCACGGAGACCTGCCTTCTATCCTGCCTAAAGTCACTTCGCTTCTCTGGGTTTCCACATCTATAGAATTGGGATAATAGCAGCACCTGCCTCACAGGGTTATAGTGGGGATTAAATGTGATCATGTGTATAAAGTACTTTGCAAACCCTAAAACACCATACAAATGCCAGCTATTATTATTTGTGCTACACTGAAATCACTGTGTTAGCCTTGGCATAGAATGAACAATGTATATACTTTCATGTTCTTGGCACTGATTTTATTTTATTTATGTGTATCAAGGATACAGACACATCCTCAACTGGCCAGTCCTGTTGAGGATGAGACGCAGCTAGATTTGTCTTCCTAATTACAGATATTTTAGCTCCCCAGCGTCTAATTCTCCTGAGCTCATATACTGGCACCAACACAAAACACCAATCATGCAGAGCAGAGCAGTGCCAAGACAGGCTTGGTCTCCAGGGGTGTTTATATCTGAAGTCCCCAGCTCTGTTCCTTCTGATGTTGTGAAGTATTATCTCTATTCCCTATGTACAAGATCTGTGCTTCAGGTTTGTTCTTTTTTTTTTTTTTTTTTTTATCAAAATTGGTTATAGGGTTAAAAGGAGGCTGGTCTGATCTATAGTTATCCTTGCATAATATCACATACAGCACACGTGTGGCCTTTGCTAGAGTTTCTCAGGGCTCTTTATCATACACTCACATGTAAGAGTGGGTCAGTTACAAAATTCTAGATTACAGCAAGTGAGTAAAATATTACTTAATAGTGTACAAACATTTCTGTTTTTTTAAGTGTGGTCTCCCACGCACAGTTATGCCTAAAGTTATATCCCATCAGTCAATAAAAATCATAAAAAATTTCATTAATTGATTACTATGTCCCAGGCATTGGGAATATACATATAAAAAATGAAATAATCCATATTTCCAGAGAAAATCCATTAAAATAGAAGAGTCAATATATGTATCTACATATATATATAACAAATACAAAGTACTTAAATAATAAATAGACACAAAGTAGATAAATATTGGTCTTGAGGTTTTTTAAGTAATATAATATAATTATTCTCCATGCTACCAATCCCTTCCCTCTCCACCCCTTCTTCCATAAAATTCTCAGTGATATTTCTAAAGCACAGGTCTGATCATGTCATTCCCCTACTCAGTAAACTCTAGTAGCTCACTGTGTACTCTAGGATCAAATACAAAGCCCTGTTTGGCATTTTAAGCCCTTTACCACCCCATTCCAATCTACCTTTCCAGCTAACAGCAAATTCTATCTCCCACCTCCACACTTTTGCACAGGATGCTCTTCCAGACCTGGAATACACTCCCTCCTCATCTCAATTTCTTGGAATCACTAGTTTTCTTCAATGTTCAACTTGGCATAGGCACCACTTCCCTCCTGCTTTAGGCCTCTCCTGGTCCTCCTGGCTTCTAGCCTCTCTTCTTCTACCCCCTCCCAATTTACATAATGTATGTATATATATGCGCGTGTGTGTGTATATATATATATATACATATACATATATACATTTCTATTATATACTATCCCAATAGAACATGTGCCCTTGGGGGGTGGGTCTGTTTTGGTTTTTGTCTCTATTTCTCCAGTGCCTGGCACAGTATGTAATGGTTGTTTAATAAACACTTATTCATTGATGGAGTGATTGTTTTGTAATGTTACCTGGTGTTCAGCACATCTAGCTCCCTTTCAAGTATCCTCTGAAAGAAAGTTCACATGCTATGTGGGTATGAGCATTCTATAAAGTCCACAAAACTTTTTCCATTTTCATTTTCAGATCATGAACTACATTTTCCAATAGTTTGTATTTTTCTTTTTAAATCTCATTCCCTGAGACTTTGCCTTTAAATTTCAACATATCATGGTCAAATTGAATTATTTTCGAAGATCCCATCAAGTTCTTCATAAAATCTCTTTCTTTCTTCATGCTCTATGACAGATGTTGCCTCAGAAGTTACTATTCTCTTCCTGGTGGCTTATTTCTTATGCTCATCATAAGCACTGCCAGGAAAGATGATGAAGTGATCCAGACTAGCTACATTAGGTCCCTTTCCTCAGAAGGAGAGGAGACATATTAACAGAAAGAACTTGATGAATTTGGGGGGCGGAGCCAAGATGGTGGCATAGCAGCAGCAACATATCACAGCTCTCACATAGCCACCCCAAAATGCCCATAAAATAGGACTCTAAACCAATCCTAGAACTCCAAAACGCACACAAAGATACTTCCCACTAAAGTCAG
>CM053590.1:138698307-138713487 GCA_028646515.1 Pseudochirops corinnae
GGGAAAGAGGGGGAGAAAATATGTAACTCAAAATCTTGTGGAAATGAATGATGCAAACTATAATAAAATTAAAAAAAAAAAGAACTTGACCAATTTAAGAGCTTACAAGTACATCCTCTGACTTCAAATGAATTCTATTCCATGCCTTGGGTTCATCCTTATCTAGCTAACTCATAATTGATGAATTTACCAGAACCTAGATTTGTATAAAGGGTTCCATCTCTCTTTGTCTACCTAGGTAGCAAACAGCACTAATCTCAACTGACATGGACCACTCCGATGCAGTTTCCAATTGTGGGAAGAATTGGTTTATCTTGGAACTTAGGTTATCTCATGTCTTAGAACCAAAACCCAATGAACCAAAACCTGGCAAGAAAGTCAAGGAACATAAATTCTTTCTATCACATCTAGCAACTGGAGGAGAGGGCAAAGCAGATATCTGGAAAGGACTCATGTAGAAAGTAGCACTTGGCCTGAACTTTGAAGAAAACCTGAGAAGTATATGACTATGGGAGTGGGGCACAGTGTATACAAATATACAGAGATAAATGACATGGCATGCATGAAGAAGAGAAGAAAGTTCAGTCTGACTGATCTGAAAAGGCCATGAGTAAGAGTATTACCTAATAAAGGCTGGAAAGATGGGTTAGAAGTCATCAATCAACCAACAAACATTTGTTAAGCACTTTCTGTGTGCCAAGCCCTGCGCTAAGTGCTAGGGATACAAAAAGAGACAAAAGGCAGTCCCTGTCCTCAAGGAGCTCACAGTCTAACAGACTCTAAATGCCAACAGAAGATTTTGTATATCATACTAGAGGAAACAGAGATCCAATAGACTTTATTAAGCAAAGGAGTGACATGGTCAGACTTACACTTTAAGAATATCACTTGGATGCTATTGTAATGTTAAGGGAATTTGAAGATCTTCCCTGCCCCTTAATAGGCCCATGTAACCTGCTTTGAGCGATGGCCCAGCCCACAGCTTGAGTCACAGGGAGCCCATGGTGGAAGGAGCTTGCTGAATGGCTGGAGCAGGAAGAGAGAGTGAGGTGGAGCTGAGAGAGAGAGAGGAGGCAGAGAGAGACAGAGCAGCTACTGTGGGTGAGAGAGGGGCATTTTGCTTAAGGGAGCTTATTTGTGGGGGGGTCTGACAGAGAGAAGGCTTGGCAGTGCTTCCTGCATTGGTAATGTATACCAACTTCTTTATTACCATGGTGGATTTGGCTTTCTGGTATATGAATAAATAACTTGGTTTTGTCTTCAAAGAAGAGAGTCTACTTATTAGCCATGTGACCTTGGACAAGTCACTTAACCCCAACTGCTCTGCCTTACCCCCTGCAAAAAGCAAAAAAACAAAAATAAAAAATAAAAAAAGAAGAGTCTGTTATATCTTGCTATTCAAACCTGGAAATACACCTGCATATTCATAGCAGTTGTTGTGGGGATCACATTGGTGAAATAGCTATGTGGATAATAGAATAGAAAAGGGAGAGATTTGAAAAGATAAAATGAATTATTCAATTTGTGGAATGTGCTCCACAAGTTCTACTTGGAGAAACAAATAAAGGAATTATTGTCATTAGTTTTATCATGCATCCAAAGGCAATAAGAAACATCATTTCATGGAACATTTGGTCATCTGTATTATAGAGCTCATTAAAAGCATTTGAAAAAGATTTCATGAAAATTATTACAGCTTATGTGTCTACATCTGTTACAGAGGACCAAAAGTCAGAGAAATTCTCAAAAGGACTTAATAAGATCTTCTAAATTAAATCAACATATATTTTAATATTCAGTGACTTCAGTGCAAAGTTGGAAATAGGCAAAAAAAAAAAAACAATTAAAAATATGTTGGGAAGAAAGAACCCAAAGTTTTATAAGTTACACAGAAAAATCACACCCACATTCATTCCATCAATACTTCTCTTCTTTTTTTTTTTTTTGGAGGGGGGAAGGTAGGGCAATTGGGGTTAAGTGACTTGCCCAAGGTCACACAGCTAGGTTTTGAGTTAAATGTCTGAGACCACATTTGAACTCAGGTCCTCCTGACTCCAGGGCCAGTGCTCTATTCACTGTGCCACCTAGCCACCCTCAATACTTCTCTTCAAGAAAAGAATGACAAGTTACTAAAAGTATTGGATATTAAGTAACATCTCCCCCCCAAAAATTGATTACATTTTAATAGATGGAAAATGACAATTACTGATATACAAATCATCCCTGAATCAGTTCTTTGTGTCTAGTCAGAACTAACTTGTTAGAACAGAGATTATAATTAATTCAAAGGAAAAAGAAAGACTATAAATTAGAAAAGACATGACATGCAATTAAAATAGCTCCAACCAAACATATTTAAATGAGTTGCTGAAGCCAAAAAAGGGAGAAAATGTGTCGAATAAAATGCATTACGTTGATTACAATAATTTCATACAAAAATTTATTTGATATAAATCAGTCGCTCTAATGAGCACACCTAAAGAACCTAAAAAGAATCAGTTATCAAACAATTGACTTCCTTGCCAAGCAGAGTGATATGGTGGCCAAGGGCAACATAATTTTAGAATGTAAATGTGTTTACAAAGTCTTATGGAGAAGGATAGTGGAAGATTATGAGCACCATTGTCTCATAAAACAGAGAGAAGCAATAGAGGGCAAAACCAGTTTAAAGAAAGCTTGCTTAGAGACCTAACAGAGAAAAGTCATTCCAAGAGTATTTAAGAATGAAAGTGGAACAAGAACAACAAACAGATCAAACAAGGAAAATATTTACTATGATTTTTAAAACAAATTCCTTTCACTATCAAAGATAGATGGTAGAACTACCACATGAGGACTTTAACATTACAGTCCCAGGTGTGCTTAAAGAAGAAGCAGAAGAGGAACTGAAAAGAACAAAGATGAGAAATTTAGCTGGATTGCACCAAGTATATACTAAAAATTTACATTTTAGAGGTAAAACAGTCATGAAAGCATTGAAGTATCAATTCTCAAAGTCTTTGTAGGAAGGGAAAATACCAATGGAGTATAAAAAAATTGCAGACTGAGAAAAGTGATCATTTCTCTCTTGTATTAATAGCTAATTATTGATTCAGGACCAAGATTTTTCCCCTTTTCTATTTCTTCTTCCAGAAACCAACCAGTATGGGAAATCTTTCTCAAAAACAGTAAAGAAATTCTAAGTTTAGACTAATAGATGTATTCCTGCTCATTGTGTTTACTCAGAAAGGTCTGCGAAAATGTTTATTCTCCCTTTTGTCAGATAGGTCATATTTAATTCTCTTTGACCAAGACACGGGTGATCCAAGTCAGGTACCCCCAAAATCTTCATTAGAATGAGCCAATCATTATAATATTCATGTTTTCATTCATTGTTAATTTGTCCATTAGTCTAAGATTCCAAATTCCCTTCTTCCCTTCTGCCCCTCTCTGACTTATTGAGGAAGCAAGTAATAGAATATCAATTATACATGTGAAGTCATGCAGAACATATTTCCATATTTGTTGCTATATCTTTCAAGAGAATATATGTAATTTTTATATATGCAGAGGAGATACCTTTTTGGAAAAAAGTCTTTGAGATGGCATTTTGCTCTACCAAATTAAACGATTCTCCATGGAAAATACACAGTAAGCCAAGATGAATCTTGTATTCCCTGTCAATTATATGAGGGTAAAGATATGATCTACTAGAATATCACTTGTGAAAATCTCTCTCTCTCTCCCTCTCTCTCTCTCTCCCTCTTTCACCCTCCACCCCCACACACTGAGTACTTGAAGTTTTCTCCTTCACTTTTTCCTGGTAATAATGTCTTCTGATGTTTAAAAAGTTTGAGAGACATAACTTCTGTATAATTTAATAATTTTATCAGTAATGTAAGCATGTTTATTAATAAAAAGAAGTCTAACAGAGTTGACTGTCACTCTCAGGAAAACCCAGTCTTCCAAGGATATATATCAGCCCACCATCATGAATGTCTTGGGCATTTGAAAGTGCCACTGACTTCTTTTTATTAATAAACATGCTTACATTACAATGAAAAATTTTAAAATGAATGTTAAAAATTAATAAATAAAAATGTTTTTTTGAAGAGAAAGACACAGGAACAGCGTTAACTCTGTTCAGTGACACACACATACACATCAATGTGGTATGGAGTGCTGCACTAGAAAGAGTGCTCAATTTGGAATCAGAAGACTTGAGTTCAAATCCCAGTTATGCTACTCACATGTCCTTGGACAAGCTGCTTAACCTCTCTGGGCTTCAAATCATTGTCTGTAAAATGAAGAGACCGAACTAGATGACTTCTAAGGTTCATTCCTGATATAAACCCATATGTTATGATCATTCAAGTCATAAATCAAGGAAATACATATTTAGCAAAGGTGTTTGCCTTTGGATCCCATGGAAATGATTCAGTGAAGAATCTAAATCAAAGAGGGATTCCTTTTAGAAGATAAGGTATCCCAGAACCTTCTGTTAGTAGATGAGATTATACTGTTTGCATCAAGCTTTAGACCCTTGCAAAATTTCCTGGATAATGAGATCCTTAACCATTCAAAAGAGTTTCATCTAACTATCCAAATAGGAAACAAACAAATAAATGAAAAATGTACATTATTTAGGCTATTGTATTCAGTTTTATGGGCAGACTGTAGTACTCACATGTCCAAGGATAACTGTTGTCCATTCACTGTCAGTATGGCAAGAAGTTTCCAATGGAATACTCCAAGGATTCCTACTTGGCCTTTGATTTACCAATATATATACATGTATATATGTATGTATAGATGTGTATTGTGTATATATATATATCTATATATATATATACATATATATATACACACATACACATACACATACACATACACATACATATACATATACATAGAATCAAGACAATCTCTGCCCTCAAAAAACTGACATTCTAACAGGGAAGGCAATGTACACAGAAGAGTAATGGCCAAGAAAAAGGAGTTAAAGTCTGGGAAGTCACAAAAGTGGTAAATGGAACGATAGGGCAGTTATGCATTGGCATAGAGGCAAAAGTAGTGTAGATTTGCTTAACATTTCTCAGAATGAGAGGTGGAGAGTTCAAATCCAGCCTCAGACATTTGACACTTAATTAGCTGTATGATCTTGGGCAAGTCACTCAACCCCAACTGCCTTCCAAAAAAACTAAAACAAAACAAACCAAAACAAAAGAATGAGAGATGGAAAGGAGTAGGTAAGGGAGACGGAAGTGAAAGCACCCCAGGGGAAGGAAAGCTGTGGGGTAAACATGAGTCGGTGTGGTCCTGGGCAGTCCGAGTCAAATGACTTAGCCCATTCCAGACATGGCTCCCGGTGAACTGGTGTGGCCAGTGGATGAAGTAGAAACTGGATCATCTAAGCCCAAAATGGCAGGGTGAAGATGGGGTTTCCAGATGTCCAGAGGCTGGTGGGGTAGCTCATCATCATCAACACCATCATCCTCATAGTCATCATTATTACAGCTAGCATTTATGTAGAAGTTTAAAGTGTGCAAAGCATTTTCCATGTATTCTATTTTTTGATCCTCACAACACTGTGAAATAGATGCTATTACTATTCCCACTTTACAGATGAGGAAATTGAGGATGAGAAAGATTAAGGGATTTGTCCATGTTCACATACCTGGTAAGAGTGCAAGAATTAGAAGTCTGAGTGAACAAAAAGATAATGGAAAGACCAATGGTGGGTGTAATTAGGCTATAACATAATGCTAACTAACACAAACTTAGATGCAAAAAAGTAGTGGAAAACATATCATCCCAAAAATGTATGACCAAAAAAAGAAATGAATCATACACATACTGAAAGTAGGAATGAAGGCACGGACAGCTCATATATTATACTGGTAGCCATGTAATGTTAAAGTACTTGCAGGAATGTTCCAGGATGGTGGGTGAATAGTTTATGGAGGATTTATGGGAAAAGATAGCTAAGAATCCCACAGAATAATAAAAAAAGCATTATGTTTGGTTCTGGTATCCATATAGATTGACAGCACAAATATCTTGAAGTGGGAAGGAGGTAGGCACCCTTCTGGCCTCTCCATGCCATCGAACTACAGGTTCTTGTTTAAATGCCCACTATATAAATAAACAGTACTTGAAGGTTAAAGTCAGAGTTCTCAGGCTCCCAATTCATACTTTGTAAGAAGTTTTTGCCCCCTCCAAAAAAAATAAATAAATAAATTTGTTTTCAGCTCTTTGAAATTCCTAGACTAAGCAGTTGATCTTTAGCAGATTAGGAAGTTAAAACGGTTGAAAGTGAAAATCTAGGGATCTAGTTATTTTTCAGTGGTCATGAAGGCAAAATTGGGGGAATTTCTTTAACCTCAGGCCCCCAAATTATGTTTTTGTGTCATGGTTGACTTTGCTATTTAGTTTACAGTTTTTGCATAAGTCTTTCGTGGTATTGCTATCCTCTTCCATCATTCTGCAGAATAATTGGACTCATTTCCCACAGGCAGTGCATTTTTCCAGGTATCAGTAAGTCAGCCTTGACTGAGGCCAAGTGAGGAAAAGTACTAAACAAAAATAGTGAAACGACATATTCAGATCTCCAACAAGACAGCTGACACTTCTTTTGCAGAGACAGTGAGGTAGATGTCTTAAAGATTAAAGAATGGAAAGTGGAGAACCTCTGAATTTCCCATATACTGGAAGGTGTGAGTCATTTTGACATATTCTAGAAGTGCTCTGCATGTTGGAACAGATTTCTTGTATTTTTCTTCAATGTTAATTGAGTCATGGCTTTCTAAGGTAACTAAGCAAAACATAATATAGAGCCAGGAGCTGACACCATGGGTAGGTACTGAAGATTCACCTGACCTGGGTGTGGCCACTCTCCAGGAGAATAGAAGGTGCCTTGTAATCTTTATGAGAAATAAAAAAGGATTCCCCTTCTTATAATGGGAGGATTTTTGTCTTATGAAGCTTGGAGGGAAAAATGTTTCTCCATTGGCCCTGAAAGTATATTTGTGGCCTAATGTATTAGCTACTTGACTGGGTTGTGAGAAAAGCATTCACCAACCTTAAAGTAGT
Source organism: Pseudochirops corinnae (assembly GCA_028646515.1). Classification (NCBI taxonomy): domain Eukaryota; kingdom Metazoa; phylum Chordata; class Mammalia; order Diprotodontia; family Pseudocheiridae; genus Pseudochirops; species Pseudochirops corinnae. The sequence goes on from CM053590.1 coordinate 138,705,379, forward strand.
ATACAAATATAAAGTAATAATGATGATAATAAGCACCTCATTTATAGAAATCTAATATCTATTTCATTAGAATCTATTAATCTTTCGTAAAAGAATGTTAGCCTAGCAGAGAAAATCATTAAAGAATTATGTGGAACTCAAAAAAAAGAGTTAAAACAAGAACAACAACAAAAAAAAGGTTGACAATATGCTTATAACTGGAAATGGTCACTCACCATAGAATGGCCAAATCAGGAACTCGACCTTTTTTAAGTCGTGGACCCCTATGTAAATCTAGTAAAGGCTATAGATCCCTTCTAATAATAATGTTTTTAAATGCACGAAACAGCATTTCAAAGGAAATCAATTATACAGTAATACGATTATCAAAATATTTTTAAAAATCTTCATGTACCTAATCAAAACAATCCATGGCTACCAGGAGAGGGTGGGGTATGGGAGGAAGATTATGCATTGATCCTGGGTTAAGAACCCTTGAGTTAAAGACCTCAAGAGTCAAATCCTAGCTGTGTAAACCTGGGGAAGTCATTTAACCTTAGGTGTCCTCAGGCAACTCTCCAAGAGGTGGTAAAGAAAGTACTGATCTGCTTTGGTACAGGGAGCTTGCCAAAGCAATGAAACCACAGGTCTGCTAAAAAGAAAAAAAAAATAGTCAAAAGAATTCAACCTGGAGCAGCTAGGTGGCGCAGTGAATAGAGTAACGGCCCTGGAGTCAGGAGGACCTGAGTCCAAATTCGACCTCAGACACTTAACACAAAACTAGCCACATGCCTTTGGGCAAGTCACTTAACCCCAATTGCCCTGCCTTCCCTCCTCCAAAAAGCAAAAAAAAAAAGAATTCAATCTCAATATGCACACAGAAAACAACAAGAAATTGATGAATGCTAATTCTACAGTCTCTACTGTACAGTCAGATGAACAAACCACACATATCACATAGTTCATCACTGCATATGACTGGTACAGACACCGAAGATGGATGATAAACAGGGCCCAGAACTGAAGAGAAGGAGTGGGCTATTGGGAAATTTGACAGGTCTAACCTTCTCTCTGAAACAAAGACCCATATCTTTAACAACAATATTCCAAATGGAAGACTTCATGAGTAGGCTGTAGCTATATATTATCAAAGAAGAATTATACACAAGAAGATGCCCAAAGATACCATCAAAGAGATATTCCATTAGAAAAGAGGATGAGCTAACACATCTATTCCACTAGCGTCCACATAATGTCAAGAGATCTAGAAGAAGACCCTCAAGACAGTGGGTCAATAAATATTTATTAAGCTCCTGCTTTGTCACAGGCACTGTGCTAAGGGCTAGGCATACAAAGAAAGGTAAAATTTAGCTCTTGCCCTTGAGGAACTCATAATCGATAGTGGAGAAAAAATTTTAAAAACTATTTCCAAACAAGCTCTATGTGGGATAAGTTGGATTTTTTTTTTAAGACACCAGAATTAAGAGGGATCAGGAAAAGCTTCCTTTAAGAGTTAGGATTTTAGAGGCAACTAGATGGTCTAGAATAGAGGACAGGCCCTGCAATCAGGAGGACCTGAGTTCAAATCTGGCCTCAGACACTTAACGCTTACTAGCTGTGGGACCTTGGGCAAGTCACTTAACCCCAATTGCCTTGCCTTCCCCCTCCCCCCCAAAAAAGTGTTAGGATTTTAGTTGAGACTTAAAGGAAGCCAGGAGGCAGAGATGAAGAGAGCAAGTATTCAAGGTATGAGAGATGTCCAGTAAAAATGCCCAGTTTCAGGAGGTGGTCCTATGGATAGAGTTCTGGGCCTAGAGTCAGGAAGATCTGAGTCCAAATCCACTCTCAGAAATTTACTTAGCTGTGTGATGATGGGCAAGTCACTTAGCCTCTGTCTGCTTTAGTTTCCTTATCTGCAAAATGGGGATAATCATAGCACCTACTTCCCAGCATTGTTGCAAGGATAAAAGGAGATACTTGTAAAACACTTTGTCAACCTTCAAATACTCTTCCCTCTTCTTCTCTGCCTCCTGGCATTCCTGACTTCCTTTAAGTCCCAGGGCATGTGGGTGATGGCCTGGGAGAGGTTTTGTAAATCTTAAAGTATTAGATAAATGTCAGCTATTGTCATCATCATCATCACAGGGAAATATTTAACACTAATAAGAGAGAAGTTTGGTTGGTAGCTTCTACTAAAAGAAATATACATTTCCATCAAATAAACATGGGAATCCCTGATGGGTCTTGAAGAGCTATGTGACAATTAAAATTATTTTAGCCAAGGGTGCTGGCTTTTTAAAGAAACCTTGTGAAAAATCTTTTTGGAAGAGAAGAGCTCTTATAATACAGAAACACAAAGCCCATCTTAACCTGTGAGTGGTTCATATGGTACATTAGTCTGATTATCTAGGATTTTTATATGGGAGTCTCATAAAAGTAGAACATTATCTATCTTGTGGGCAACTGGTTGGCACAGTGGATAAAGCACCAGGTCTGGAGTCAGAAAACCTAAATTCAAATCTAGCCTCAGGCCTTTACTAGCTGTGTGACCCTGGGCAAGTCATGTAACCCTATTTGACTCTGTTTCTTCATCTATAAAATGAGCTGGGGAAGGAAATAGCAATCCACTTCAGTATCTTTGCCAAGAAAACTCCAAATGGAGTCACAAAGACTCTTTTTTTGTTGTTCAGTTGTTTCAGTCATGTCCAACTCTTCATGATCCCTTTTTGGAGTGATTTGCCATTTCTTTCCCCAGCTCATTTTACAGATGAAGAAACAGAGGCAAACAGGGTTAAATGACTTGCCCAAGGTCACACAGCTAGTAAGTATCTAGGGTCACATTTGAACTCAGGTCTTCCTGCCTCCAGGGCTTGAGCTCTATCCACTGCACCACCCAGCTTCCCCTACAAAAAGTGGGACATGACTGAAAAGGACTAAGCAACAATAAATCTATCTTGTAATTACTTAGCTAGTTATTTCCATGTTGTCTTCCCCATTACAATGTGAGCTGCTTGAGGGCAAGAACTGTCTTTTGCCTTTGTGTATATCCCTAGAGCCTTAGCACAAGTGCCTGGTACGTTGTAAGCGCTTAACAAAAACGCTTGTTGACTAATTGACCTGTATTACTATTTGTCCTTGCGCTTTGATTTGTCTGGATAGGAGGAAGAAGAGAGGCAGAAGAAAAGAATGCTTGTATTTTCATTGCTACCAGATTATCAACACAGGGCATGTGTGAGCAGGTAGGGTGCAGATCTGCACTTGGTTCAAGACGAAACTACCTCTGCCTAGTAAAGGTTAGGGCCTCTCCTGGGCAGGTGTGAACTGCTATGCTTTTTCGGTGAACGCCCAGTAGGAATGAAACAGCAGTCAACAAACCCATTCCCTTCTTCACTCTCCCATGTCGGTATTTGCTTTATAATAATATTAAACATGTCAATGAATCTGTGATCTCAGCAATTCTTCTCCTTGTCTTGTAAGCTTAGCTCTCATTCATACAGAATTTCACAGTTAATAAAGCAATAAGAATAAAATGTTATTATCCCTAATGGTTCTTAAAGGCTCTTCCAAACATCTTTATTAAAATGCAAACACCCTTGGACTTAAGTATTAGTTATCTGTTTATACTTTAAAGTAGATGACAAGTAGCTGATGATAAGGTCAGTCAGTTAACCACATGTGCCTACTATGTGTTAGGCACTGTGCTAAGCACCAGTGATACAAAAAAGAGCAAAAAACAAATAGTTGCTGATCTAATGTGAGCAGGGGATAAGAGGAACCAGGAAGGTGAGATCTAGAATATTCCCTAATTCACAGATTTGTGTAGGTTGCTCCTATCCTATCTATAGCATTACTAACATTCCTTTTTTTTTTTTTTTTGCTGAGACCATTATTCTTCCAGTCACCCAGGTTTGCAGCCTGAATCATGTTCAGTTCTATACTCTCTTGCCACCCGTATTAATCTTTGTTGATTCTACCACCTCAGTAACAACAGCTAACATTTATTTAACACTTAGTGTGTGTCAGGAGCTTTACAATTTTTATCTCAATTTTGATCCTCACAACCACTCTGGGAAGTAGGTGCCATTATTATCTTCATTTTACAGATGAGGAAACTAAGGCAGGCAGAAGTTAAGTGACTTGCCCAGGGTCACATAGCTAGTATCTGAGGCTGAATTTGAACTCAGGTCTTCCTGACTCTCCGCCTCACCATCTGCTTGCCTCAACATCTCTTCCATCTGTCCTTTTCTCTCTTCTCATACTACAAACACTTGAAGAAGCTATTACCACTTATAGTCGAGACTACTGTAATAGCTACCTGATTGACTTTCCTCTATTAAGTTTCTACCTTCTCCCGTACATCTGTGGTGGAACGAATATTTCTAAAACAGATATAATTGTGTCATTCCTTTCTTCAAGAACTTTCAATAGCTCCCTCCCTTCAGGAAAAAAAAATACATAGCCCTTTGTGGCATTTAATGTCTTTTACAGTCTGCCTCTAACTGACCTTGCCAGGCTAATTACAGATTATTCTCACACACACTCTATATTCTAGAAAAACTAGACCATTTGCTATTCCCCGTACATAACTTCCTACCTTCTACCTCTATGGCTATACAGACTGTCCTCTGTCTTCTTCTTCTTCATCTCTGTTTCTTGGAAGCCCTAGTTCCCTTAAAATCTCAGTTCAACTATCACCTCCATCAAGAGGCGTTTCCTGATTTCTCCAGCTGTCAATGTCTAACCCTACAATCACTGTATATTATATTATATTTGTCCGTTTAAGAACATAATATATATCCTCTGGAAAGATGGGTTGGAGCAAGGTGGTGGAGGACCTTGAACCCCAAATCCATGGGACATATATGTAGGAAGCATGTATGGCTAGCATACATGCATGGAGGACCATTTAATAGAATTCATGTGATCAAGGCACAGAAGGAACATATGTTGCCCGAGGACTCACATGGAAAGGCAGCTCACACTTCTGATGGTTCAGGGTTGCCACTGTCTTCTGCTGATGTTTTTACATCGTCTCCTTTGGATCTGTTCTTTGCTTGGTGTTTCCTCCTTCTATGCCCACCCATGGGAATTATATCGTGTCTGTTGCTATTCGCCTCTCCTGGGCTGTTCTTATTGCTGATATCTAATAGGCTTCAGCTGGAGTGCATAGCTGAGGAATTACTTCTTTCCCAAAAAGGGGTAGGGGCTGGACATCACCTTTGCTTTTTTAGTTTAGAGTCTGGGCCCTGATGGCTCTGGGGGTGTAAGTGAGGCTGGTGACTTTGCATAGTTATCCCTCACTTAAATCCAATTTATTTGCATGTCATGGCATCACCGTCCTGATGTCATGGTCCTCTTTGAGAACAACGGACAAGCAGCAGCATGTTTAGAACCCATAGACTTAAGCTTCAGTTTTTCAGAGTCACCTACTGGCTATCTTGGTTCCTGTTTGCTAAATTACAGTGATTATACAGCTTTGCCCTCAAAAAAACAAACTGAAAGCTCTGAAAAAATGGACTGAAAAGTCTATGGCTGAGACCATGAGCCACTATACCTAACTTTTGTTGTCGTTCAGTCATTTCAGTCATGTCTGACTCTTCATGGCCATATTTGGGTTTTTCTTGGCAAAGATACAGGAGTGGTCTGCCATTTCCTTCTCCAGCTCATTTTACAAATGAAGAACTGAGGGCAACAGGGTTAAGTGACTATACCTAGTAAGTGTCTGAGGCCAGATTTAAACTCAGGAAGATAAGTCTTCCGGACTCCAGGTCCCACTCTGTCCACTGTGCCACCTAGTTGCACCTATGCCTAATTAGGAGGGATCAAATAAAAGGTGGGCAGAGCACCAAGGCTAAGATTATTTTTACTTTTTGAACCTCTTGTATTTTGAGTTGAATCCAGGTCCATTTCCGCAGTCAACTAGATGACTTAGAGTGAGAACTCTCTCTTAGTTCCCCTTCAAATCCTAATGCCAATCAACACCATCTTAACCAATTTCCTTCAATATTTCCCAATAAACCCCAATAGGCTATGTGGGTAAAGAACCATAGATTCAGAACTAAAAAAGACCTTAAGGTTTACCTAATCTAACCCCCAACTCACAGATAAGGAAACTGAAACTCAGAAAGATAAAGATGACTCAAGGTCATACAAGTTAGGTAGAAAAGGTAGCATTTGAACCCAGATCTTCTGACTGCATATCCCAAAGTCTTCCACTGTATCATGCTGCCTCCCTTCTATAACTTCCCTTAAGCCCCCAAGATCTTTTTTGGCTCTCCCTTGCAACTGAACAGGTGGGAAAAAGACAAGAAGAAAACTAAGTAAAAACTTAGAAAGGCCATCCGGACCCTACTGGGCTACATTCTGCCCTTTATCATGTACACACCGCCAGTCACAAATTTCTCAGCTGGAAGTACCCCTTTATTTAAATGTACAGAATTTAAACTCACTCAAATGACTGCAAGCTGTAAGAGAAGAGAGTCTAAAAGAGCAGATTTCTTTCATTTTGAGAGCTCTCTTTGAGCTATGAATCAGAACCTCTGACTTTCTCCATGGTATAGATTAAATTCCTAGGAATAATTATAATTAGGCATTTTCTTTTCAATGCCTGGCACGTAGTAAGTACTTAATAAATGTTTATTCATTGATTTATTTTCAGATCTACTCCCGTTCTTTGCAGGTCTAGTAAATATCTACACTACGCATAATTTTTTTCAAAGCTACTTACAGGAAAGAGAAACAATAAACAGAGACTTACAAATAAATCATAAGTCAAGGTCAGACAACAAAAGCGAAAGCAATGTAGTCTTTACAGAAGAGAAAGTGGAACCATACAAAAGCTTTCATTTGCTTTAGGTAGCCTTCTATAGTATATGTGATAGCTGGACCTATGAACCACCCACCTATCTACTCTGAGTTACGAATTTAGCAGACTCCTCCAAATTTTGTTTTAAATAAACAAATGGCTTAACTAACAACTTTTTACAAATTCCTAAAGATCACTAAATTCAGAGGAAAAATAGCCAGTCTGTAGCAGTCAAGATCAGAATCTCAGCCTCCAGTTTCCTAATTCAGAGTCCTTTCCACCCAGCTACCCTGCCCTAGGGCTTGGTAAGGGTTGAGAGGCTGCTTTGTTCTTTGAGCTAGTTTTGCTTGTTTTTAGTCCTTTACAAAGACTTTCCAGTGGGGGTAGGGGTGGGACAAGTTGTTTAGCCTTGTGACTTCACTTCCTTACTCGGTGTTGGGAAGGGCAACTGGGGAATAATAAAGATGGAAACAAAATTAATGAGCTTTCTCAAACACAACTCAGCTTTCCCTTTAAAATCACCTCTCCTCCTAATTTCCTCATTTCTATCTGGAAAATCGGTATTTTTTCCAGGTAGCTAGTATGATGTGGTTACCCATAAAGAGGGTTAGGGTTGCTGGGGACCCCAAAATACCAACATGCCGGGTCCTGAAGAAAGAATTCAACTCAAGTCTTCTCAGCCAAAGAAAAGGAAAGTTTATTGAAAGTTCACCATATGGGGTAGACAAGGAGCCCAGGTATCTGTGATGCTTGCATTGGGAAAGCAAGATAGAGTAAGTCTATGCTTAGTCATTCTATGGCACTCTCACCCAGAAGATGTGGTCTTATGTACAGAGGAATCTAGGGGTGATCTAGAGGAGGAGTTTGGGGAGGGTCTTCAGGAGGAGTCAATGAGGTCAGACTCCAGTAATGAGTTTGGGGAGGGTCTTCAGGAGGAGTTAATGAGGTCAATGCAAGGGTGGATTGATATTTTGATAGGCTCAAGGGTGGGAAATAGATGGACAATGGAGGGCTAGGCTAGTAACAGAGGTTTGGGCCCAACCACAATGTAAAACTTATGGCCTCTGCAAATGCCTCATCAAGTGGGAAGATTTAATCAGACTTCAAGGGGTTTCCCAGAGCTTGTACCTCAAAGATTCAAGGAGAGCTCAAGGTGGGGTGTCCCAGAGTCTGCACCTCATCAAGTAGGTGGATGGAGTGCTGGACTTGGAGTCAGGAAGTCCTAAATTCTTTTTTTTTTTTTTACTGTTTTTTTTTTAATTTTATTATACTTTGCATCATTCATTTCCACAAGATTTTGAGTTACATATTTTCTCCCCCTCTTT
>CM053590.1:138713987-138725552 GCA_028646515.1 Pseudochirops corinnae
TCTAGAATCTAAAGTTCCATAATCAAATGTTATAAATATATATCTATATATATATATAATTACTATTATTATCATTATTATTAACTACATTCAACTGGAACTTGAGATACACAGGTACTGTGGTTGGGAGATCCATGCTGCCCTACCAAAAAGTCAGAGGGGTGAGGGGGGAAGACATAGGAGAGAATAGACTGGGGGAGGGAGGATACACTGGGATGGCTGTTTTGGGGTGGTGGGTAGGGGAAAGATGGGGAGAAAATATGTAACTCAAAATCTTGTGGAAATGAATGATGCAAACTAAAATAAAATTAAAAAAACAATAATGCAATATTTACAAAACCCATGGTGATTATGAATATCCTGGTATAGTTGTGAATCACAAAATGTAGCAAACTCTCCACTCTCCATTATTTCCAGCTTCGTCTTGGGAGGTTTAGGGTTTGCCCTATCCAACTGCTTTACAACAAGGCAAAACCAAAGCCTTTATTCAAGTACCAGAAAATGGAATCCTAGAACCAGAAAGCCAAAGTCCTTACAGTAGTCACAAAGTTGATACACATGGTTAATGCAGTGAACACTCACATTCCCAAGCCTTCACAATAGAACAGGCTCCCTCAAGCAGGGATCCTTCTCTCACTCATGGTAGCTCCTCAGCCTGGTTCTTGGAAGTTCTTGGCAACAGTTGCAGAAGGAGGGTCTCGGCAAAAAGTTCCCAGAAGGAGGGTCTTGGCAAAAGTTGCAGCCTCCAGGTGCTCACTGACAGAATATCTGACTGTCCTGCTGCTTCTCTTCCTTATATACAGTATAGCTCCTCCCCATTCTGCCCCTTCCTGTTAAGGTATTAACTTCTCCCAAGGTGTTAACTACTTCTGTGTTAATTAAATAGCTTAAACAAGGTGTTAACTTGAAACAAGGTGCTAAATACCTGTTTACTTGCTAATACAAAGGGGCATGGAAGATCTTCAGATTCCATTAACATTACACTTGCCACATATAGCTCATATACATTTTCTAAAATTTCACTCTCAGCCAGTTAGGATGCTGGTACTTACCCATATGGTTTACTTTAAATCACTTAGCTCTCTAGGAATCTCCTCTCTCTTTCTCCAAAGGAGGGCTAGGGACCAGAATGGGGAGGGGAGGAACTATCACATGTACTTAGCTTTTCTTATCACCTCAAAAAAAGTAAAACTACACATTACCCATTACCCATAAAGTACACAAGGACACTATAGGTATACTGTACACAAGTAGTATCATAAACTGATAAATGATTTCGAGACTTTAACTTCCCTACTAAATATGGAATCTCAGAACTGACATAAAATTCCAGAGCAATTTCCATTTCCCATGTGCAATCCATTGTCAAACTTTGCCCCTACTTCATTTCATGACTTCATTATATCTATTTTTTAATAATCATTGTAATAGCTGAATATCTAGTCCAGAACCTGTTAAATTGGCTTTTCTCATGTGCCATAACAGGGTTTGGACATTCATTCTGCTTCCAGTAGATCATTGTCTGACTTGGCACTGAGGGCCTTGGCTCTTTGAGATTCAGGAGGCAGATTTCCTTATTGGCCACTGACTGGGAAGAGCTAATAACTCAATGGATTTTTAAAAGGGGTGTAACCCCACCTTCTTTTCTTCTGTGGATTTTACAATACTACTTCCAAATCCTGTACACAATCACAGACACATCGTACATATGATGACCAACCTTGATAAACTGGACTATCCTCAACAATGCACAGCTAAAGACAACTCTACAAGCCTCAAGAAGGAAGGAGATACCTAAACTCAGAGAAAGATATAGAAAGACTATAGTTTAAATGGAGACCGAAGCAAAACTCGTTATCATTCTCTTTTATGTCTGGTTTTGCTTTTTTTTTTTTTTCTTTTCCCAGTGATCACTTATTGGTTACAGCCCTTCTATATGACCAAACTATTGTACAATGTGAAAGTATTTGCAGATCCTATACATGATTGCATGCCACCATGAGGGGGGGAAAGGGAGGGGAGAAAATCTGAAACTCAAGTGATTGTGGAACTGAATCTTGTAAATTAAAAGTAAATGAGTAAATAAAAAAACAAACAAACAAACAAAAAAAACCAATACTACTTCCAGCTGCTTCTTGGGAGGTTCAGGGTTTGCCCTGTCCAACTGCTTTACAACTATAGGCATATGTCAGACAAAGTACTTTTTGCCTGTCTCCTTTGTATTCTTTCCTGATCTTAGGTGAACAAGTATCTATCCCAAGATGAAATTGCCCAGCCTTCAAGGAGAACCTGTGAGTTGGAGAGGGCCCAGGAGTCCAGGGTTCTTTTCGTCAGAACTGAATGGTAGCAAAGGGAAGAGTACTTGGCAACTACTCCAGTGCTACTAGAGAAGATAACTATCCCAACAAGCTTATGGGGCCCTAAACCTGGACCATTTTACCAAAAGACAAGGATTTTCAGAGATAGTGCAGAGTTTAAGTGAAATAAATGCAGAATACTTCTTCCTCAGTCTTGCAAACTGCTTTATGTTTAGATGGTTTTAAATATCAACCTTGTGGCTGAGTAAAAACAGTTGATAGTACTTCCTTTTGTTTGTTTCTTTCAAATGCATGCTTGTCAGTGGTTTGCAATTAACATTCCTTTCACAGGTAGGAAATAAAGATCTGTTTCATACCTAAATCATACTGTACAACATAAACGCTTTATTTCCCTCTGGCAATCACTTTTTTAAAAAATTAATTAATTGATTTTTAGTTTTCAACATCCAGTTCCACAAGCTTTTTTTTTTCTTTTTGGAGGGGGGAAGGCAGGGCAATTGGGGTTAAGTGAATTGCTGAAGGTCACATAGCTAGTAAGTGTTAAGGGTCAGAGGCTGCATTTGAACTCAGGTCCTCCTGACTCCAGGGCCAGTGCTCTATTCACTGCACCACCTAGCCGCTCCCAGTTCGACAAGCTTTTGAGCTTTAAATTTTCTCCACCTTCCTCTCCCCTGAGACAAGCCAATCACTTTTGTGGGAAAACAAAACATTGTGCGGGTCATAGACCATAGACAAATAAAACAGGGAGACTTCTCAAGGTGAAAATAAAAAAGAAATTTTATTACGATCTCGAGAAAGGGCATCTCTGCTTCAATCAGGCGTCAGGCAAGAGAGGCGATTTGCAGGAAGCAAGCACCAGGTTACATACTCCCTAACGCAAATACCTCCCAACTCCCAACTAGCCTTCACTCCCATTGGTGGGGAGGTGGGCTTACAATGTAAGCATGGGAATCTACCTCAGAAACAAAGAACACGGAAACATGTGGGTGTCCAATGCAAAGCCAGGAAAGCAGTTTTGTCCTTATTTGGCATATCTTGTGCTGAGGTGGCACTGGGAAGGGTGCATTGCTCCAAGTTCCAGATTCCTGTAAGGTCGGGTGACTTTTAAACTTAGGCTTAGTGGACGCTGAAGCCCACTTAAAATTTGAGAAGTATTCACTTGACCTTGAAATACACAATGGCCTCATATATATGGGGAAACGATACTGAACTTAGTTACAAAGTATAAGGAAGAAATAAGAACATAATAGGATGTTCAGAATGGGGAAACTTCACTGCAAGTTATCCCTCACAACATGAACTAATGAGGTATCAGAAAAAGGAGCTGCACAAGTCTCAACAGGCCAAGTGACAGGGGGACTAAATCCAGTTTGAGCCATAGGCATGGGTCTAGGGCAAATGAGTCCCTCATGAATGCCTTAATATTAGATTACCACACCACACCCATTCTCAGAGCTATCTATCCATCATTCTCTAAATTAGGAACAGATTCCTTTCTTTTTTTCCCTATAAAATCCAATCATATTCTGCAGCCTTTCTCCCCTAATCTGCCTCAGTGCCTGGCCCCCCCCCCCCCCCCTTTACCACAGACAGCCAGGAACAAAGCCTTGACAACTCAAATTTGGAGTCAGGTCAGATTTCTTTCCTACTAACTCAGACAAATTTCCCTCCCTCCCACTCACTCTCCAAAATGGACTCAAAGTTCCCTTTCTTCAATGGGACATATTTCTACAGAAGAGTGAGTAAAGTTGCCTTTCAGTTCACAGATGGAAGAAGTTCTCTTAATCACTCAGACAGGTAATTTCTGCAGTGAAAAATATGACTCACAGTCAGCAGATTTCCCATCCACCAGATGTCCCATCCAGCAGATGCAAATTTTATCTCACTTAAAAATGTTAACTGGGCTACCATGTACTGAAAGCTATAGCATTCATTTCTTTCAACTTTCAGATGTATTTTTAGTGTCTTGAAGCATTTGTTTTAATACAACAAAGATATAAGATAATCATTACATTTGAATTTAAATTTTGAACCAAAATAACTTTTACTTATGTATAATGTTGTGCATTTGTTTTAATACAACATTTGTTTTTGAAGCATTTGTTTTAATACAACAAAGATATAAGATAATCATTACATTTGAATTTAAATTTTGAACCAAAATAACTTTTACTTATGTATAATGTTGTGCTATAAGGTATGGGTGCCACAAGATTCATACACCTTTAAGCTTCTACAAAGAGTAAGGTAACAGGTGACTGGCCCTCCAGAGCAAAATATGCTTATTTCAGTGTGCACTGGCTTGGGTTGCCCAAAGCATTAAGTACCAGGTTTCAGGTCTTTTGTTATATAATCTCCAGCAAAGAATCCCACAATTCCTGTGTCTACTAGACTACTCAAATGCCCAATGACAGCAAAATGAAACAATATGACTTTTTTAAAGGTGACATGCTGAAGTGATCACTGGGTTAACTACATGGTTCCTCATAGATGGTAATCTATTTCTCCAAACCCATGCCTTTCCTTTGGTTTGCCCACGTCTGAAATATACTGTCTTCACATCTGCCTCTTGGAATGTCTGGTCCAGGTGGTATTTGACCTGAGTCTTGAAGGAGACTAGGCCAGGGGTGGGGAACCTGTGGCCTCAAGGCCACATGTGGCCCTCTAGATCCTCAAGTGTGACCTTTTGACTGAATCCAAACTTTGCAGATCAAATCCCCATAAAAGAGCATTTGTTTTATAAAACTTGGACTCAGGCAAAAGGCTGCACCCACGAACGTGTGGTCTCAACCATGGGGTCTTTCCTAATTTCCCTAACTGCTAGTGCCTGCCCCACCCCCCAAAAAAATCCTCAGTATCCATTTTGTGTAATGTGTGCATGAGAGGTTTCATATATATGCATATATAACATATTCTATATAATATATTATTACATAATATATATACAATATTATATGTAACATATAATATTATATATTATATAAAACATATAATAGCTAATAAAGTGCTTGGCCAAGTGCTTCACAATTATTATCTCATTTGATCCTTACAACAGCTTTTGGAAGTAGGTGCTATTATTATCACTATTTTACAGATAAGCAAACTGAGGCAAAGAGGTTAAGTGACTTTCCAGGGTCATTAAACTAGTAAGTGTCTGAGGCTGGATTTCAACTCAGTTCTTGATTTCAAGCCCAGAACTCTATCCACTGTGCCACCAAGCTGCCAATAATGCCTAATATATTGTTGTTTGTCCTTCATTCCCAAAATGGACATGGTATCAGGGAGGTGATGCCATGACACGCAAGTGAATTGGATTTAAGTGAGGAATGACTGTGCAAAGTCACCAGCCTCACTTTCTCCTCCAGAGTCATCTGGGTCCAGTGGCCAGATGTAGATCTGGATGACTGGATATACCATGATTCAGGAGGAGACCATGGCCTTTAAGCTAAGGTCTCAGTTTGTCTGAGGCAATGTCTATTCAGTGATTAAGGCTAGGTAAGAAATGAGGCAAAGAATGGTCTCTTTTACACAGTCAAAAAGAATCAATTTGGGAGGGGAGGATTCTAAGGGTTTCTGGCTGAAACAGAAATAATTGCTATTTACATTTACTTTGAGCCATTAGGACCAAACAATGACCGAGTACTGGTTTGCTTCTATTTCACTTGCTATTTCCAGCTCCTTGCACAGTGCTGGGAACATGTGTAAATCCTCAGTAAGTGTTAATAAGATGCTTGGTTAATTGATTGGTGGTGTGTGGTGTATAGGGACCCCAAAAATCCCCTACCCAAGAAAAATCAAAAGTCCGAGGTATCCTGAGGAAGGAACAGGAAGTTTTATTCTCTTCTCTGGCAGGAAGAGGACGGTCTTCTCCATGGCATGGATCAAGGAGAGGAGGCCTGTTAAAAAAGACAGAACAAGAATTTATACCCTAACGCAGTCAAGCACCCTTCCCCCTTTCCCTCCCCCCTTCTCCCATTGGCTGGGAGGTGGGATAGGAAACTAGGAAACCTGTTCCTGCTTTTATTTGGCAAATGCTGACTTGAAGGGGGAGGGGCTAAGAGATTCCTAAAATTCCTGAAGGGCTTAAGGCTGACTGACAGCAAGGGAATGGGGGAAGGGTCCTAGGTTGTGTAATTTCTATCTCTGGTTTCCAGATAGTTTCTCTCCCTTCTCATTCTGAGGAGTCTTCACTGAGGGTACAGAGTGTACCCCACTCAGTGCTTAACTATGTAATTCCTCAGTACTTTTGATCAGAATTAATCTTTTTTTTTAAGTATAAAAATCCTTTTTAGTTAAAAGATTTCATGGCTCCCTACATTGTAAGTTGTGAAATTAATAACTATTGAATGAGAAATTATTCAATGGGGAAATCCATGATGAATTAAACATTTAAAATTAATTTACATATTTTAAAATTACAACAGTATTTACATAAATGCTTTGCTCCCTCTGGTTTTGCACTCAAAAGCAGATTTTCGTTCTTTCTTTTGGGGGGTTAGCTATATGATGAGATATTACCTTGACTTTTTTTTCATAAGATCATAGATTTAGAATTAGAAGAAACCTTATTCATGCAAGCTGGATTGTGGTCATTTAGTCCAACCCCTCTCATTTTACAAGTGAGAAAAATGAGACTTAGAGGAGTTAAGGAGTTTGCCCAAAGTCACAGAAGAAGTGGATGGCAGAGCTGGGATTTGAATATAGATATGAGTCTAAATTCATGACTCCTTCCAGTATTTTACATTGGCTCCCATTTAGGGTCTACTGTGAGATGCTAGTGTAAAAAAAATAACAATTAAAAAAATTAAGGCAAGAAGGGAACTTCTTGTTGCTTACCTAGTATCCAACAAATTAATCAACAGAACACAGGAAGGTGGAGGTACTTGTAAATGTGTCTTCTACCTGCATTGTTCGAAGCTGAAGTTAAATGAAATCAAGTCAATATAATAAAATTGAGATCTTAAATCAGGACAAGTGAGTTGGGCACCCCAGGAAGGGGCTGGGAACACCATTTATATATGGTACTAGGGCAGAGAGGAAAAGCAACTAGGCTGCTGGTGTGAGGGGCCAGGCATCTCTCAGAGTCACAGAGTAAGTTGTTTCGCATAACAAGCAAAAGTCCAGGAAAAAAAGCCAAAGGGTATCTTTGGAAGGGGGAGTTTGGGAGATTTATAAAATAAAGGCTGAATTCTTCCATATAGCAAACATGACACACATGTATGTACAGAAATACCATACACGGTAGATAAATATAGTTGACTAAGAACAGACAGAAGTTGCCCTGGTCTTCCTTCCCAGGCCAAAGCTATTCATTGGAAGAATTTGTACATAATGGCAAAAAGTAGTCCAATGGTTAAAAAGCAGATATAAATTGCAGTCAACCATTAAAGTGAAGAGGTTACCCACAAAGAGGGTTAGGGTTGCCTGTGCCCCCAAAATACCAACATGCCAGGTCCTGTGGAAAGAATTCCACTCAAGTCTTCTCAGCCAAAGAAAAGCAAAGTTTACTGAAAGTTCGCCATATTGAGTAGACTTAAGGAGCCAGGAGCCTAACTATCTGTAAGGCTTTCCTGGGCAAGCAGTCCAGAATAAGTCTGTGCTAGGTCATTCTATGGCACTCTCACACACATGGAGAGAAGACGGGATCTTATAAAGGTTGTGGGAAGAATCTAGGGATGGTCTAGAGGAGGAGTTTGGGGAAGGTCTTCAGGAGGAGTCAGATGAGGTCAGACTCCAATAATGACTGATTAAGGGTGGGAAGTTGCTGGAGGCTACCTGGAGACCACAGACAACGGTGGGCCAGGCCAATTCAAGGGTGGGAAACGGTTTGAGCAAAGGAGAGCTAAAGATTTAGGCAGAGACACAATTTAAGCCCATGACCTCAGGCAAATGTCTTCAGTGGGAAGATTCAAGAAGAGCTCAAGGAGGCTCCCAGAGCTTGGCCTCATCAAAAGATGTTCCTATGAAAAGAGAGTACATTTTTAAAAAGTAATATTTTACATTTGTAAGAGGTTATTCAGTCTGTAGAAAGTACATTTGGTTATTTTTTTATAGTGTGCTAACTATGTATTTTATTGGAGCTAAATAAAGGTAGAAATGGAATTGCTTGGCAAGCATACACAGACAACTTGTTTTGTTGCACTTCCAGATATTGTGTTGGTTTTTTTAATTTAAAGTTCGTAGCAACCCTGCCTCAAGTGAATCAAACAGCCTCACTTTCCAACAGCATGTGCTCACATTTTGTCTTGGTGTCACATCTTGGCAATTCTTGCAATATTTCAAACATTTTTATTATTATTATATCTGTTATGGTGATCTGTACTACTACTGTAATGCTTTTAGGGCACTCCCAAACCATGCCCATTTAAGACAACAATCAATAAATGTCATGTGTGTTCTGATTGTTCCACCAACCTCCCTCTCCTGGGGCCTCCCTAGTCCCCGAGACACAACAATATTGAAATGAGATCAATTAATAATCCTACAATAGCATCTAAGTGTTCAAATGAAAGGAAGAGTTAATTGGTTCATTATCGCCTTAGTTTAAGAAATTGCACAGCCATCCCAAACTTCAGCAACCACCAGTCAGCAGCCATCTCTCTGAGGCCAAACTCTCCGCTGACAAAATGAGTACAACTTGCTAAAGATTCAGAGGAGGGTTGACATTTTTTAGTAACAAAGTATTTTTAATTAAGGTATGTACATTTTTTTTTAGAAAATAGTATCATACTGTGTGAGATGAAAGAGTTTCGAGTCTGAATCTAAGGTCAGAAAAGGTCTTTATTCTTTCTCATGAGAAAGGACTCCACCCCCTGTCGCCCAATATGGCGTCTGCAGGGAGAAAGCGAGAGGTAGAAGGCAGCCCATGGTTATATAATCTTCCAATGAAGAAACCCAACCCCCTCCAAACGGCCTTAACTCTTATTGGTAGGGGGGCTGTCCCACAACCTAAGCTCGGGAATCTCTCTGAGACAAAGGACCAGGAAACATGTGGGTGTCCAACGAAAGCAGTCTTAATTTTATAAGGCATATCTTCTGCTGTGTTGGCTCTGGGGGAGGGTCTCCATTGCTCTAAGCTTGAAGGTCAGGTGAACTGACTGTAGGCCTACTGAGTACTGAAGCCATTCTAGATTTGATTTTTCAGAATGGGGAAACTTCACTATAAATTATCCTTCACAATAAACTTAATAGAGTACAGTATAGCATACACATAACTTTTCTATGCATTGGGAAACCAAAAAATTCATGTGACTTGCTTTATTGAGATACTCTCTTTATTGCTGTGGTCTGGAATTGAACTAACAATACCTCTGAGGTATGTCTGTAGATTTCTTGAACCCTTGCAATGGCTCCTTGGCTCCCCAAGGGTGTGTGGTACAGATTAGAATTGCTGGTTTAAAATTCTTTCACAGAGGGCCTGGGAAAAAGTTATCTTCACTTTTGTATGCAGTTTTTATTCCCAGCATATTCCTTCCAAGACCAAGCATCAACCAACATGAAGTTGAAATACGGAAGAACTCTGAAAAAGGAGTTGCAATGACCTTCAGTTAATTGAGGTCAGAAAGGAATCTGGGCTTTGAGATAATTGAAGTACAAATGGTTTGCTGAGTTAGATAAAGCATCCATGCGACTGTTGTTTTAGTCTTTAGTCTTGTCTGACTTTTCCTAACTCCATTTGGGGTTTTCTTGGCAAAGATACTGGAGTGATTTGCCATTCCTTTCTCTAGCTCATTTTACAAATGAGGAAACTGAGGCAAACAGGATTAAGCCATTTGCCCAGGGGATCACACAGCTAGTAAGCCTCTGAGGCCTCATTTGAAACCAGGTCTTCCAGACTCTAGACAGCAGGCAATCAATCCACTGTCCAATTAACAAGTCAACAAGAATTTATCAAGCACTTACTCAGCACTAGGCACTATGCTAATTACTACAAAAACAAGTTTAAAAAAAGACAATCTCTGCCCACAAGGAATTTACATTCTAATGGAGGAAGATTACAGGAAAAAGGAAGCTGAAAATCTAGGGGGGGAAGGGAATGAAAAAAGATACCCACACTGAAAGTCTAAAGAGTCTGGAGTGGATCCTGCAGAAGACGAAGTGGCCAGCCTGGGCATTTTCCTTAAAATGGAGATTCTGAGAGGAACCCTTCCATCAGAGGTAGGGACAAAGTGTACTTTCACTGTGAGAATGCCTAGGGCAGAGTGAAATTTCTGGGTGAGAAGGTTGAAGTGACATGGAGGAGAAAGTCCAGAGAGTCAAGATTGGAGCAAGGAGAGAAATGAAGCATTTTAGTCACTTGGAATTAGTGGTATTAAGGGAAAAAAAAAAACAAGCCCAGCTCCCATACTAATAATCTTTTCAAAACCATTCAAAGACTTCAAGGGAAAAACACAGTCCCATCCAACTTCTCTTATAGGCCACATGAAGCAAGCATTTTGACCCTACGTTTACAGGTAAATTGTTCTCCATACACTGAAACAATTCATTCAGGTTGACCTGTCTAACCAAACTGCTTTGAGCTGCCAAATAAAGCTGCCTTTAAAATTAATGTACTTGCTTGGATTTGAAAGTTTCAAAATGAAACTGATACTGTTTAAAGAGGAATAAGATTAGGTTAACACAGAGCTCATTTTCACTCATATTAAATAATAACTGTGTATGTTACAGGACTCATACTTTACTAATATCATCATTATTTTAATTTAGTATATGTGTATGCCCGAGAGAAACTGGTTAAACGTTTATATACTCATTTAAACAGAACTCCCAAGATATGTATGCAGAGGAAAAGACCATACAGATCACCAAAAGAAGACCTAGACAGGGAAGATATCACATTGATCATGAGACTGCGAATGACTGAGGTCCAGATAGCCAGAAGAAAGGAAGATGAGGATGGCTAACTGCAGGAGGGCCTAGAAAGAGCCCTATACTGAAAGGTACAATTTAAAAAAAAAAAAGGACTGAATCCAAATACTTTCTAGAGAAAGATGGACCTTGAAGAGAAAAAACAAGGAGGACAGGAATTTGATGAGAAAGAGGGAATGGTGACACACCCTTAATGAGAGTTTCTTAACTGTTGCTTACCTATGTCAAGTACTTAAATAAACCAAACTCATGAGAGGAGCAATAAATTATCTTTAATCAAGATAACGGAGTAGCAAGTCTGCTACCCTGAGGGATGTACCACTAGGAGACTCACAGGAAAAGATTCTTACAGTTTTAGGAGAAAGGGACGAGAGGGTCA
>CM053590.1:138725652-138769013 GCA_028646515.1 Pseudochirops corinnae
GACGTAGGGTGTGGTTCAACTCAGCCTAATGGAGGGTAACTATCTTAAGAGTAGCAATACAAGGACATTACTGAAATTCTGACATTAGCAGAGTGTCAGGTTAATATTACATTTGGTATTTACAGTTTTCTATCACTTATCTGTTCTGTTTTGGGCCCTTTTTTGTTGTATTAAATAAAACCTGTTCAATATTCAATGTTTTCATAGTCTGAGAACTTGCAAGGAATCTGAGACCCTTTATACCTGAGAGATTTTTCAGAGTGAGCCTAGGAACTTAAATTCCCAGGCTTTTCCCAGGTATTACGGGCATAAGCCAGAGAGATTTCTTGAGAGGCAACCTACACCAAATTGTACATTAGTCCTCATGTCGGGAATGTTCTAACACTACAGTTATATTTGAGAACAGCCACTAGACACCCAGGCATTGCTGTTTGACCTGCAAACACACCTTAAGGAGCTTTGGACCTTGTCATTCATCCTGCAGCCGCCTCCTCCTCAAGATGACTGCCTTTCCCCTGCCCTATAGTTGAATCCTCTATTAAATGTCATCTTGCCCCACTTCAGCCCACAGAATGGATCCTTGCAGCTTGGCAAAGAAAAAAAAAACATTTACTCCCACAAATAAAAGTTTATTGGCTTTTGTTTTGACAAGACCAGGCCATTAACAACATCAGGAAACAGAGTGATGGGCACATACTTTGTTTCCAGATAAAATAATTAAAAAAAAACATTTCTGCATGAATACCCTAGGGATGAGAAAGACTCTCTGGAATACACCCTGGAGCAGGTCTCTTTGCCACTGCCAGACAAATGGAGAAGCAAGGAACAAGAGGATTCCTCTAGGAAGGAGTTAAGTTTTTGGCATTTGGAGTTCTGAAAGCATTTTCTCATGGAAACATTGTTACACATAGCTTTTAGGTCCTATGCATATATGATACAAAGGGAGTCAGCATGGTATGGTTTCTAAAATCTAGATCTGGAGCTGGTAAGTTCTGGGTTTGAGCCCTGTCACTAATCCTTAATAGCCTGTGATCAAGACCAAGTCACTTAAACTCAGTTTCCTGTTCTGTATAATGGGTTACTAACAATATCTATCTCTGTTGTAAATATCAAATGAGTTGATATACATATACTTTGTAAATGCTAAAACACTTTCAGTAAAAAATGTCAGTTGTTAATTCTTTCCTTTAGAACGTATGCTCTACTTAGCCCCAATTTGCTTTGCCTTGCCCCCTCCAAAAACAAAAACAAAAAAAGAATGCATGCTCTAGAAATAAATAGATCTTACTTTAAAATGTAATATTTATCTAAAACCATTAGCAAGCATGATCTGTAATGAGGATAAGCTAGAAGTCTTCCCAGTACAATCAGGGGTAAAACAAGGATGCCCATTATCACCTCTATTATTTAATATTGTACTAGAAATGTTAGCTATAGTAATAAGAGAAGAAAAACAATTAAAAGAATTAGAATAGGCAATGAGGAAACAAAACTATCACTCTTTTCAGATGATATGATGTTATACTTAGAAAATCCTAGAGAGTGAACTATTTGAAATTATTAACAACTTTAGCAAAATTGCAGGATACAAAATAAATCCACATAAATCATCAGCATTTCTATATATTACCAATGAAATCCAGCAGCAAGTGATAGAAAGAGAAATTTCATTTGAAATAACTGTAGACAATATGAAATACTTGGGAGTCCACCTGCCAAGACAAACCCAGGAACTATATGAATACAACTATAAAACACTTTTCACACAAATACAGTCAGGTCTAAACAACTGGAAAAATATTAATTGCTCATGGGGAGGTGAAGCCAATGTAATAAAAAAAGACAATTTTACCTAAATTTATCTATTTATTCAGTGTCATACCAAACTAACAGAAATTATTTTATAGAGCTAGAAAAAATAATAAAATTCATCTGGAAGAATGAAAGGTCAAGAATATCAAGGGAATCAATGAAAAAAAAATATGAAAGAAGGTGGTCTAGCCATATCATATCTCAAGCTGTATTATAAAGAGACAATTATCAAAAAAATCTGGTACTGGCTAAGAAACAGAGTGGTGGATTAGTGGAGTAGAATACATATAAATTACTTTGTAGTAAATGACCATAGTAATCTAATACATGATAAACCCAAAGATCCAAGCTTTTGGAACAAAAACTCATTATTTGACAAAAGCTGCTGGGCAAACAGGAAAACAGTATGATAGAAACTAGATATAGACCAAGATTTCACACTTTATACCAAGACAAGGACAAAATGGGTACATGATTTACACATAAAGGATGATATCTTAAGCAAATTAAAAGAGCATGGAATAGTTTATCTGTCGGATTTATGGATAAGGAAAGAATTTAGAACCAAAGAAGATATAGAGAGCATTACAAAATATAAAATAGATAATTTTGATTATATAAAATTTAAAAGTTTTTGCATAAACAAAACTAATACAATCAAAATTATAAGAAAAGCAGGAAACTGGGGGGAAAATTTTTGCAACAAGTTTCTTTGAGAAAGGCCTCCTTTCTCAAATATGCAGATAATTGAGTAAGATTTATGAAAATACAAGCCATTGCCCAATTGAAATGGTCAAAGGATATGAATAGGTAGTTTTCAGATGAAGAAATCAAAGCTATCTACAATCATGAAAAAATGCTCTAAATTACTATTAATCAGAGAGCTGCAAATTAAAACAACTCTGAGCTACCACCTCACACCTATCAGATTGGTTAATGTGACGAAAAAGTAAAATGTTGGATATTGGTGGGGATATGGGAAAATGGAGCCACTAATGCACTGTTGGTGGAGTCATGAACTGATCAAACCATTTTGGACAGCAATTTGGAACTATGCCCAAAGGGCTATAAAACTGTGCATACCCTTTGATCCAGGAATACCACTGCTAGGTCTATATTACAAAGACATCCAAAAAAAAAAAAAGGGAAAAGGACCTATTTGTACAAAAATATTTATAGCAGGTCTTTTTTTATGGTGGCTAAGAATTGGAAATCAAAGGGATGCCCATCAAGTGGGGAATGGCTAAATAAGCTGTGGTATATGATTGTAATGGAATATTATTATGCTATAAAAAATAACAAGCAGGATGATTTCAGAGAAACCTGGAAAGACTTAAATGAACTGATGCATAGTAAACTAAACTGAACCAAGAGAATGTTGCACACAGTAATAGCAATACTATTCAATGAACTGTGAATTATTTAGCTATTCTCTACTATACAATGATCCAAGACAAACCCAAAGGACTAATAATAAAGCATACTAATCACCTCCAGAGAAAGAACTGATATTAATTGAATACAGACTGAAGCTTGTTATTTTTCAATTTCTTTTTTTCCTTTTATTTGAGTCTTCTTGTGCAAAATGACTAATATGGAAATATTTTACATAATTGCACATGTATAACCTATATCTGATTGCTTACCATCTCAGGAAGTGGGGAGGGGTAGAAGGAAGGAATAAAATTTGGAAATCAAAACTTTAAATAAAAATGTTAAAAAAAAAATCAGGGGAAAAAAAAGAAAAAGAATGTATGGTCTTTGAGTGCAAGTACTCTTTCCTTTTTAGTTTTATTTTTCTAGAGTCTTGTTCAGTGCCCTGTGTACAGTTATGTGCTTAATCAATACATTGAATAGACTGGAATTGTGTTTTCTCAAGATTATGGATCAAACAGGCTTTCCTCAGGATTAGCCTGAGAATTTGTCCACCATTTATAATATTGCACTAGAGCGAATATGTCCAATTTCCAAAAGTTAGACTTGCAAATGAATTTTTAGAATATGATCAGTTAGGAAAATGGGAGTTGCCTATACTAAGATCACAATTTCTATTTTGTTTTTAATCTTAAGTTTCGAGAACAAATTTTCTTTTGAATGCAGTTCATGATTATGTTAATTTACATAGTTATCGTACTTCAATATAGTGAGATAATTATAACAGTACATGATTCTGTGAGGCTATTCTGCAAAACTATAATGAGGGTATCAAGCTTTGTCCCAGGGCACAAATGGAAATTTCAGTTCTGTTGTATAGAAACAAATGAGCTTAGCATCTAGTTAATAAGTTAAAATAGGAAGATATGAGGTGGTTCACTTCTTCCTCTACCCACACCCAGTTTCTATATCATAAAGGTGGTGTGAAGCTCCTATTACATCCCACAGGGGTGTAATATATCCAGATCTTACAGGCTTTAGGTAGCTGATTGTTAAATTTTCAGTGTGAGCATTTATATCAAGAAAGTGACTCAAGAAAGTGAAAAAGAAAATGTCAATAACACCGTATAGATTAAACTCAGAAGTGCGTTATAGACACATCCTCTACCCTAACCTACACTACAAAGTACTCGTTAAACATTTACCTGTACATCTCTCCCTCACTGTGACTACATTATTCTAGGGTCTCTGTCTCCCTCTGTCCTTCACAGGTTAATCGACTTTAAGGTGTTGATTTGGGGGGGAAAAACACTTTTTGTGCTACTTAGTACTACTAGTGCTATTTAGTTCTATTTCCACTATAATATCTTTTTCTCTACTTTGATGAATATAATAATAAAAATAAAAGCATGTCAAATACTGGAAAATACCACAAATTTTAGTTGTGGTTATGACATAATCATCAAAGACATAGTCTGTATAATTGGGAAATCTGATGGAGTCCAACAATAATGCTCTCTCCCATTCCTATCCTCATCTACTTTACAACCAACGAGATGAGAAGAACAAGACTGATTTGAGGAACTAGTTTGGAGAGGTTTTAATAATATTCGGAAAGTTCTGATATCAGAAGACCCTGAAAATATGGGTTTTCCCAAAATGTTACCTACATATTGCATTCCAACCTGTATAAATTAGAGATCCATGGTTATAGGTCTGAAAACTCTGAAGGGAACTCCAGAGACCTTATGACCTCTCCCTTCAAGTAGGTGAAAGAGCATAATAAGCATTTTATACAAGGTAACAAAGGCCTAAAGAGGTTAACTCACAAGGTCACACAGCTTGAGAGGCAACATAGTGTAGTGAAAATGGTGCTGGATTTGGAATCCGCAGACTTGGGTTCAAATTCTGGCTCTAACACCTGTGTGATCTCAGTTTTCTTGGCCTCAGTCTCCTCATCTTCATAATGAAGGGGTTGGAGTAGATGACCTCAAAGGCTTTTTCTACCTTTAAATCTATGATCCTCTAGGTTTCATACCTCTTTGTTCACTATGCAGTATTCATTCCATTATATTTCCATTGTTATAAGATGGGTGTTCATGCCTGTTTTCAGTATCCATCATGAAACTTAATGTCATTTGAATTACACTTCAGGCATGGTAGAAAGAGCTTTAAGTTAGTGGTCAGGAGATTTGTGTTCTGGTCCTGACTCTGCCATTAACTGTGTGTACTTGGTCATATTACTTATCTGTACTTCAATTGGTCAAATAAGTATAAAGCTGTCTTCCTTTCAAACTTAAAAGGTTGTGAAATCAGGAAATAACACTGGCTCTAAAATTAGAAGATCTTGGTTCAAATCCTACCTCTGAAACTATTTGTATGACCTTGGCATGTAAGTCACTTAACCTCTCTGGGTCTCAGTTTCTCCAACCTATAATATGAGAGGGGGTAGACTAGATGGCCTCTAAAATCCCTTTCAGCTCTAAAAAGATGATTCTATAATCACACAGAAGAATTATTATAAAAGCATCAATGCAATACTATACTTATTTAGGAGTCACAAATATGTTTTCTTCAGTGAATCTGTGATTTCATCAATGTGGCATTTCTTCCATCAGTAGGGATCACAAATGCTAAAACCTCCTCACACTGTGATTTCTGTTCATTCTTTCCCATAGATTCTCCACACAGGATTTAGCCAACCTTTCTCTAGATTTTTTTTTAAAACCTTCCCTGGATCTTAGGATTGCACTCAAGCTATCCTCTCACTATATGATTGGCTCACCTTTTACAACCATTCATCTCCTTTTAAGTAATATCCTTTATGCCATTTCTTGTAATGTAAATTGCAAATTTACTGCTGCCTAGTTGTGTCCATTCTGTGTCTCTCCAATGACTTTGGGTCACCTATAACTTTGATTTTTCAGTCTGTGGTGTTCCAAAAATCACAATTATGTGGGATTCCTATGAGAACATTTGTGCTAAAAAGATGTTTTTGTGCTAGGGAGGGGCTTAATATGGTTAAGAGCACTACATAAATTGTCAAATAAAATCCAACCTGCTTCCTTCTATTTAATTCTAGGCCCGATTGTCCATACATAATTTTTTATTCAAGATATATATGCTGACTTATTAACTAAATGGACTGAGATTCTGACTAATTGTGTGAACAATAAGCATTTTTCACAGATTAATTTTTCCTTTGCTAAGCTAATTTCCCTTGAGTAATCATAGATCTCATTGAGAAGACCATATGATATGCTGAGTCTTTGGCACAATACCATCAATACATAAATGAGAGACTCTTTGCTGAAGAGAACCTTTAACCCTGTGTTCTGCCTTGCCAAGTAAAACACTCTTTAAAGAATAATCAACAAAACAATAATTACAACAAGGATGTTGTATTCTCTGTGTCTCTCAATCATCCTACAGATGCACAGAATTTTAGAATTGGAAAGGCACTAGCAGTTGTTTAGTCTGACCCACACCTGAAAAAAATGCTATTTACAACATTCTTTTGCTTAAAAACCTCCACTGAAGGAAGAAGCCACTATCTTCCAAGTGAGTCAGTTCTGGAGGGAAATTCATAGGCAGGTGAGTAACACTCTCTATTTGAAAATGTCTTTTCCTTTCTTATGTTCTCACGTGTGATACTCTCAACACACCTATACATCATTCACAAAAAGATTTCAGATGAGAATGTAGGCATATAGATTGGTGCAGGAGTTTATTAATTTTTTTTTTTCTTTTTGGAGGGGGGGAGGGCAGGGCAATTTGGGTTAAGCGACTTGCCCAAGGTCAAACAGCCAGTAAGTGTTAAGTGTCTGAGCCCGAATTTGAACTCTGGTCCTCCTGACTACAGGGCCAGTGCTCTATTCACTGCACCACCGAGCCACCTCTTTATTAATCATTCTTTCAGTCACTTTTTAAGGTAGGAATATTTTCCACGATATTTTTCCTTTTTTGACAGCTTTCTCTTCCTGAGACATATTGTAAAGTTATCTTTCAGTGCTTTTACACTGTATCACATCTAGGATAGTTTTCTCTAGTTTATACTTGGTCTGATACAGCTTCTCTTCATGACTTTGTTTTCCTAAGCATCATTTCTACTTTGTTAAGTAGAATATTGGTGACTTGGATGTTAGTATCCAAAAATGACATTGAAAAAAAAATGACATTGGTTCCACTTTCATTGATAATAAAAATAGGTAACTAAAGAAATTTGACAGGTTGATTCTATTTTATTTCTATTTATTATCCTCTTTCCAGCTTCATCTATGAATGTTCTTGGGACGATGGGACAATGGGATTTAATTTTCTTTTTTTTAACATTTGTTTTTAAAACTTTGAGTTCCAGATTCTCTCCCTTCTTCCTTCCTCACCCACTCCCATTGGGAAAACAAGCAATTCAATATAGATTATACATGTGTAGTTATGCAAAACATTTCTATAGCGCCATATTGGGAAAGATTAACTATATTTCCCTCCATCCTATTTCACCTCCCATTTATTCCATTTTCTCCTTTGACACTGGCCTCTTTCTTTCTTTCTTTCCTTTTTCGAGGGCAGAATTGGGGCAATTGGGGTTAAGTGACTTGTCCAAGGTCACATGGCTAGTACAGTGTTAAGTGTCTGAGGTTGGATTTGAACTCAGGTCCTCCTGATTCCAGAACTGGTGCTCTATTCATTGCGCCACATAGCCACCCTAGACCCTGCCCTTTCAAAAGTGTTTGCTTTTGACTACCCTCTCCCCTAATCTTTCCTCCCTTCTATCATCTTCCCCTCTTATACCCTTCCCCCCCCCCATTTTCCTATAGGGTAAGATCCACTGAAGTAAGGCTGACTCATTCCTTTTCACCTCCCTGCTCTGTCCCTCTATTGTAACAGCTTTCTCTTGCCTCTTTTACATTAGATAATTTACCCTATTCTATCTCTCACTTTCTCCTTCTCCCAATACATTCCTCTCTCACCTCTTAATTTTCTTATTTATTTATTTATTTATTTATTTATTTATTTATTTATTTATTCATTCATTCATTTATTTATTCATCCCTTCATATTCAACTCACCCTGTGCCCTCTCTATATACATATGCACACATATACATACATACATACACATATATTATACACACACACACACACACACACACACACACACACACATACACATATATATTCCCTTCAACTAGCCTCACACTGAGAAAAGTCTCATGAGTTACAAATATCAACTTTCCATGTAGGAAAGTAAACAGATCAATTTTAATAAATTCCTCATTATTTCTCTTTCCTGTTTACCTTTTCATGTCAAGCTTTCTTTAGTACTGGTTTTTTTCATATTTAAGTGATGCTGCTTGTAATCTCCCGCTACCTTTTTCCATCACGTTTTACACATAAAGTTTGTTTTTTAAAACAGTATTGCCAACTCTCTCTTTGCTTGGCAAGAAGGTTAAGTGTTTGCTGGCCAATGCAGTTTCTGGGCTTTTTTGTTGGCCTTGCTGCAGCAACTACTTTACATTAATTAAACTTCTGTGGGAAATAGAGATGATCAAAGTCAGTATCTTTATTCTATTTTTCCATGTTTTGGCATCAATAACTTGTTGGAAAGTGACAGGATGAGGTTGTATGATTTTACTTAGTGTGTTTTCATCATTATCTTAATTTCACGTCAGTTTCTGCCTTTGCTCTAACTAGTAGCTAAAATGATTGCAGAGATAGTTGGTTCTCATGATTCTCACATCAGTATCCATTCATTTTCTGATTCTCAGAGAAGCCTGTGAGCCAAGCTTTCATTAGGCTACAACTCCAATTTGTCTTGTGCTTTCATTTTCTTTGTTGCAAGAACATCATTACTGATTTGATTCACTTCCTAGAGTAACACTTCCTTACTAAAAGACTGGACAAAGATCTCATAGTTACCAACATTAAAGTCACTGCTCATAGGCAGTCTATGTGTGATTCTTAGTATCCTCTTTCTCCTTTTCCACCACTGACACTGAGGGAAACAAAAGAAGGCTATAGAGGAATGAAGGTTTTTTCAAAATTTTTTTTCTAGGTTTCATGGGATGCCACAGCCAAGGAATTCATTATCTGGTGGCCAATCTTTGGGTTATGTAACTGTCCACGTTTCGCTGGAGTCCCTGAAGGGTAAACTCAGTCTGTTGTTAAGACAATGCTCAAGACCTCTCCAACATGGTAGAAATTGTTTGAATTTATGTTCTACTGGTATAGCCTTCGAGGTATCTCCATGCCATGATGAGATGCTGGAGTGCAACTTTGTGGAGACCGTTTTTCAAATATTATGAGACACTTAATCCCTAGACTCACTCTCTCCTCTCTCTCTCTCTCTCTCTCTCTCTCTCTCTCTCTCTCTCTCAACAAGAGGCATAGATTGCTTCTGCATCGTATTATACCTACATAAAGTTTAATCTAATACCATCTTTTAATTTTTATACACCTGTGATTAGAATATACTCTTATATTCAAAATAGCTTTGTTTCCCCCAGGACTTCAATGTTTGTACAATGGTAATTATTAACAGCAGTAGCATTTGTTATACAGGATCAATCTCAGGGGGGAGGGAGGAAAGGGGGAGATGTTGGGAAATGTAGGTGATATAAAAACAAAATATAGCATTAAAATTTTAAAAGAAAAAAAAAATCATGAGCATCTCAATGTGGAGATAGTAGGGGTCATTATTGCTACCTGTTCCTATCCCTGATCCCTGTGAAGCAGAGTATGTGCAGGTAGTAAGGGGAGGGGAAGAGAAGAGCAGTTTCAAAAGCTTCCCCAATATGCCTTGTAGATTCACTGCAAGTGAGATATCAATAGGTATCCCCACTGGCTAAAACGCTGTCCTTGGAAAGGATACAAGGATACAAGAAGGCACTACTCCTCACACCTTCTTTGCAGAGGTGGGGGACAACATATATGGAATACTGAATATAATGTCAGAGTTTTTCCATTTGTAGGTTAATTTTGCTGGACTATTTTTCTCTTTATGAAAACTCATTGTTATAACAGGTAGCAGAGACAAGGAATATATTAGAAAATACAAGTGATTAAAAGTCAAAGTATCGGCAAAAATTTATTTTAAAAAAGTCAGTCACGGGGGTGGGTAGGTGGCACAGTGAATAGAGCACCAGCCCTGGAGTCAGGAGGACCTGAGCTCAAATGCGGCCTCAGACACTTAACACTTACTAGCCATGTGACCTTGGGCAAGTCACTTAACCCCAACTGCCCTGCCTTTCCCCCTCCAAAAAAACCCCCCATAAAACAAAAAAAAGTCAGTCATTATTTGAAGACATGGTAAAGCATTGTTGCTTTCTCATTTTCTCCTAAATTTGCTGCATTGCTTAGAAGGTTCAGGGAACAAGTAGGAGCTCAAAAGTAGACAGGAGGATCCAGAAATGGAACAGATTTCAGGATCTAGATTGGCAGAAATGCAATTGTCCTGCCTTCTTGGGGATGGTAAATATTTTGTTTTATTTTGCAGACAGCAGCAAAAAATTGGAGAAAAAGTTATTAATTAAGTAGGTAGAAAGAAGGAAATATTGGAACTTGGGAGGTGGTATCCTCACTAGAGCTATTTTCCTAATTTTGTTCTTTCTTCAGCCATCTTCTACCTTCTCTTATCTGATAATGAGATAAGAAGAGGACATTATACTTATACCAATACTTTAAGGATCCATTATTTCACCAGTATATGGTATCCACTCCACTACAGGTTGCAATCCTTCTATGATTTGGGAGATAGTTTTGGAGATTTGTTTGGATGAAGAAATTAATCATTTTATAGCCAACCTAGGAAGGAGACTATCCAAACTTAGCTAGGCTAATAATGCTCAGGTGACATACATGTAAAGTATAATCCATCACCTGTATGAAGCCTGTCCGGCTTGACGGGATTTATCAGAGCCTGCACTTTACTGAAGTCAAAGACTTCCAGAGCCCAGGTGCCCCTTCATGCCACTCTTTTAATGGAAGTGACACATGACGATGCCTGACCCCTACTCTCTTATGTTAGCTGAATAGTACATGTAGTGCTATGATTAGTGGAATGCTCATACAAAAGCTGCAATTCAGATTTTAAGACTGTATGTAATATGATAATTTGTTAAGTACTTGCCAGTGTTTGTTTTTTTTTATTGGGGAGGAGTAACTAAAATCTTCTAAGAAATGATGGATAAAGGGTGGCTAGGTGGCACAGGGAATAGAGCACTGGCCCTGAAGTCAGGAGTACTTGAGTTCAAATCCAGCCTCAGACGCTTAACACAAGCCGTGTGACTTTGGGCAAGTCACTTAACTCCAACTGCCCCTACAAAAAGCAAAAAATAAAAAAAAATAAACGACAGATAGCTAGGTGTGGTGGCACAAGTCTGTAATCATTGCTACTGGGGGAAGCTGAAGCTGGTATTTTGCTTGAGCGTAAGAGTTCTGTGCTACAATTCTGCACTAAGAAGATTGGGTGTCCACACTATCCAGCACCAAAATGGTGAGTGCTTAGGAGTTGGGGGCCACTAGACTTCCAAAAGAAGGGAGAACCAGTTCAAGTCAGAAACAACACAGGTGAAGCTCTTGTGCCAATCAGCAGTGGGACCATGTGTGGACACTTTATTTCCAGCCTGGGTGAGAATGTCTCAAAATTTAAAAAATAAAACACATTGATGTGTTTTCTTTATACATAAAATTTATTTCCAAAGATATACCTAGTGAGCATTCCTCTATAACAAAGATTACAATAAAAAAAAAGTTCAGCAAAACCAACCAATACACTGATAGTATATGCATGTCCACAGTTTCCCATCTCTGTAATGATGGGAGGGAGGTGCCTTTTCTCAATTTTTCTCTGGTGGGTAAGAATGGTCAGTATAATTAACTACACCATTTGCAGACTGTCTGGGGAGTTGGGGGGGGATATTATTTTTGTTGTTCTTTCTTTTTACATTGTAGTAGTTGTATATATTATTTTCCTGCTTTTGCTTACTTTATTCTGCAATAATTCATGTCTTCCCATACCAATATGAATATTTCAACTCTTTCATTTCCTATGGTAAGCTGATATTTCATTACATTCATATAAACCAAAATTTATTTGTGCCTAGTCCATGGGTATTTGTTTCCAGTTCCTTGCTGTCTTACTCCTACACACACACACACACACACACACAGCACTACAACATTTTAGATTTTTCTCTCTGTTTTGGATCTCCTTGGGTACGTCTGACCCCAGCAGGATAGTGGGATCTCTGAGTGAAATGCTACAAACATTTGAGTCACTTTTTTTGGACAGAGTTCAGAATAATTTTTTTAATGGTAGGACCAATCTATAGCTTCATCAACAGCGTATTAGTGTCCTGCCCTCCCGCTGCCTTTCCAATATTGGGTATTTGCCACTTTACTGTGTATGAGCTGAAGCCTCTGAGTTTTCGTTTTAAATAAATTTTACTGATACCTTTTGGTTTCCATTTCACCTAATTTCAAAATAAACTTCTATCCCAGGGCCATCCCTTATGAGAAAGAATAAAAAAGAGGGGAAAAACAATTCAGCAAAACTAATCAACACGTCTTGAAAGAGTCTGACCCTGTACAGCACGTTGCATAGCTAAGAAAGAAGGAGAGAAAAGGCCCTTTCTCACAGCCCTCTCTGAGGCCGAGCTTGGCTGTTCTGATTTCAGAGCACGGTTTTGTGACTGTTGCTCTTTCTATTTACCTTATTGTGGTTTTTGTTTTCATCATCTTCTGGCTCCTGCTTATTTCACTTTGACTCACTTCATATACGTCTTTCAGTTTTTCTGTAAATTCATTATATTCCTTGGGGCAGCTAAGTAGTACAGTGGGTAGAGCACTGGGCCCAGAGTCAGGAAGACCTGAGTTTGAATTTGACCTCAAATACTTACAAGTTTTGTGAACCTGAGCCAGTCCCTGTTGCCTCAATTTCAACTGTAAAATGGAGGGAATAATAGCATCTACTTCCCAGGGTTGTTGTGACATTAAAATGAGATAATAATAGCACAGGGCCTGGAATATAGTAAGCACTGTATAAATGTAAGCTATTACTACTATTATAGGACAGTAGTATTCCATTCCATTTATGCACCACAATGTGTTTAGCTATTTCTTAATCAGTGAGGACTTCCTTGTTTCTAATTCTTTTCTACTACAAAATGGACTGCTGTGAATATCTTGGTGTATACAATGTCTTTCTTTTAATCATGACTTCTTTGGAGTATGTGCCTAGCAGTGGAATCTCTGGGTCAAAGAATATTGACATTTTAGCCATTTTCTTAAAACAATTCCAAATTGATTTCCAGAATGGTCGGACCAATCCATAGCTCTACCAACATTCGTCTCATCTTTCCCCAACCATCGTCTTTGCTGAATATGAGGTAACACTTTGGAGTGACATTGACGTGTAGCTCTCTCGTTATAAGTGACTGAGACTACTCTGTAATATGACTCTTGAAATATTTTCTTGAAGTAAAATTCTTTTGAAAAAAAAATCTTTTCACATCTTTTGGTCATATCCCCTGGAAAGGGGCTCTTGATCTTATATATTTATGTAAATTCTCTCTATATATGTTGAATATCATATTCTTATCAAAGACATTCAATGCAAAGTTTTCTCCCATTCAGCAGTTCTTAACCCAGAAGAGAAGATTTTGTTAATGGCATTTACTAATTCTCTGAGATAGATAGACATCTCCAGAGAAAAGAGTATATAGTTTCATTATTAGTGGGTATGAAAGTTCTGTTCTGAGAGATCATGTTGTGATGTAGAGATGACCCTACTAATGGAACAGCTCAAAAATCTGACAAGTCTTAATCAAAGCTGGAAAGACTTTGAGAAGAGGCCTAGTGATTGACTGGATGTAGGTCATCTGAGGACTAGCCTAGCTAAACTTTAGAGACTCAACAAGCTGGTGACAAAGTAGAGAAATTTTTGCCCGCTGGAGTTCTCTACCAAGGAGTAAAAGCAGTTGCAATCAGCATGCCAATGAAATAAAGAATCCTCAAAGTATTGGAAATAAAAACATGCATGGAACAACCAATGCTAGCCTGAACATGAATTAGTGATGATGGATGCTCCTCTAGGGGATAATAACTGACTGGATTTGTGACTTCATTGGTTTAGGGAACTCTCAAGTAAGGAAACACCTGCTAATATAAGTGATCACCTCTGTAAGAGAAGGTCTTAGAGAGTTGCTTAGAGCACAGAGAGGCTGTGACTTGCCCAGGGTCATACAGTTAACATGTGACAGAGGTAGAATTTGAACCTTCTACAAGAAGATCTTCCCAATTCTCCTTAATGCTAAAGCTTTCCCTCTCTGATTATCTGCAGTTTATCTTGTAAATATTTGTACGTAGATTGCATGTTATTCCTCCTGTTAGACTGGAAGCATTCTGAGAACAGGGACAAATCACCATCATTGTCACTGTTGTTTCTCCAGCACTCAGTACAGAGCCAAGGATATAGTAAGCTCTTAATAAGTTCTTGTTGACTGAATGGCTTTAGGCCCAGTTTTCTATCTACCACACCACACTTTTTCTGTCTAATTATCTACCAGGACTAAAGGATTAGGACTTGTTTGACCAGTTTTATGGTCTTTATCTTTTCCACTTACTTGACATCTTCAGAAATGCTAATAATTTACCAGCTATTTCTTTGAAAAGGAGTGATTCAGCAAATTATGTGAAGACCAGTAAAGCTGCAACAGAACTTTTATCATAGCAAACAAAGACCTCTTTAAAGAAAAGGGAGGAATATACAGAAAGAGGCCCATACCCTGGCTATTTCTGATCATATGGGTGATAAACCTGGTGCATTTCTCATGTTCCCATGTGCTGTGCCCCCTATACTACCCCAAAGAACTACTTCTAAAAGAGGATTGATACTGAGCAGCTACAGTTACTCACTCAGCAGACTTCAAATGGAAAGAAAATTTTGCCCATTCTAATTTCTGCTCTTCTAGAAGTGTGGCTTAAGACTTGTACTTTCTTGGAAAGGGAGAGAACTTTTCTCTACAGTCACTCCCATCCCACCTTTCTTTCACCACCTATGCTGACTGCTTATTTATAGCCTGTGATTGCCTGCTTCTCTAGGTGAGCCTGACATAACAAAATCCTAGCAATCTCTTCTGCTTTGTATTATTTTTCCTGAACAAAGTTTACCAGAGAGTGGTTAGAAGGAACAGACTTTTTAAGACTGGTGGTCGTCTTGGGAGTTCCTAGGTTCTTCAGTTGGTAGCAGCTGCCCTGGGTGTTCTTCTACAGCTACTGTAATACTTCCCAGAGAAGACCACTTGAGAAAATGAGCTATGTACACCAAGACAGCCAGAAGATATGGACTTTGAGTTGCATGGATAGCATTCTTTCAGTATTCATTTCATGCTTTAAATTTTTGTCATGCATATTTAAACCCTTTTGTGATTTAAGCATTTCTTTTGTGGTAGAAATAAATAGCTATTTTTTATATGATCTATTGTATAAACTGAGCATCTTTAGAGAACAGATCGGGGGACCCTGTTTATCTCTTTTAGGGAGACCTAAACATGAATCAAGCCTAAATAGATTAAGACAAAAATGTCACCAGAGTTCTATCCTGGGGGTGAGGCCACAATGAGCCGAGGAATATGAGAAGCTTACTCTTCTCTTTGGGACCAAGATCCCCTAGGACTGCATTTAGCCCATGTTAGCCAAGAGTTGGACTCCTTAGTGGAATGGAGTCTCCCAGACTCATGGGCCAATGGCTCTGTTACAATTGTTTCAGAATTGTTTAGATACCAGTGAATGGCACCACAATATATCTATATGATTTAGAAAGCCTGTTTTCTAGTTCCTGGATTCATTCAGGGTATGCTGATGGGTAGTTAGCTACTTTTAAGCCATGTTAGGCTACAAAGAACTATTTTTAAATAGGCATCCAAAATGCTTTCATTTCTCTAGCTTTGTACTGCAAAGCTAGGAGCCTTGATATGAATGCCTTTGGAAACTTCAAGCAAGGAAAGGTGTCAAGCAATGCAAATAAGATCAAACCTTCAAGATCCATCAACCTGCCGAATCCTGTAGATATACAGGTTACAATCCTTAGGTGACCATATATTGGGGAGACTCTTAGGCAGGCCTGTACAATATACAGCCTGTGGGCTGCTTGCCAGCAAAAAATGTAAGGTTGCCCCTGTACCCACTCCTGTTTGTCATGTGACCTGTAGTAAACAACCATCTTCAGTTTGTCCCCAGTCTAGCCTATCTGCCACAGAAGTTTAGCCTATTTTAATTTTGGCCCCTACATACTGCCAAGTTATTCAGGTCTGCTCTTAGGGAAAGGGAAATCCGCAGCACATCAATACCTTATAATGCTCTTTTCCATGGTATAAAAGTCTATTGTACAAAAGCATTGAAATGTATATACTTGACACATGCATATTAGTATTTCTGTAATATGATTCAGTGGAAAGATCTCTGGAGTCAAGAAACCTGGATTCTAGTTCAGTTCTGTAGTTGACAACTTACATGACTTTGGGCAAGTCACTTCACAGAATCAACTTGGAAGAGATCCCAGAGGTCATCTAGTCCAACCTGCATTTGAACAAAAATCCTCTCTGCAACATCCCTGACACCTTCCATTTGAAGATATCCAAGAATGAGCAGTTCATTACTTATGAAGGTGTACTTTTTTTTTAACTTTAAAAAACTTTTTTATCAAGTCAAAATCTGCCTCTCTGTAGCCTGTACCTATTATGTCTAGCTCTGTCCTCTGAGGCCAAGCAGAATATGTCTAATTCCCAATCCAATGACAAATTTTCAAGTAATAATATTAATAACATTATTATTAATTTAGCAACTTTATTAAATTTCATCTTGTTATATTAG
Source organism: Pseudochirops corinnae (assembly GCA_028646515.1). Lineage (NCBI taxonomy): Eukaryota > Metazoa > Chordata > Mammalia > Diprotodontia > Pseudocheiridae > Pseudochirops > Pseudochirops corinnae. Next base: position 138,742,710 of record CM053590.1, read on the forward strand.
ACTCTGGTCTAATATACATAGTAGTTAATGGTTGCACTGGGGGTAGTGGCTAAATTTCCAGATTTGGAGTCAGGAAGACCTAGACTTGCCTCTTCATCTCAAACATTTATTTACTACCTGTGTGACTTAAGTTTTCCTGTGATTGCAGTGAAGTTATTTAACCTTTCCAGGATTCAGTTGTCTCATCTGTAAAATGAGCATCATCATAGCATCTTCCTTGTTGTGAGGGTCACTTATGTAAAATGCTTTGCAAATATTTTTTTTTTTGCTTTGCAAATCTTAAAACACACTAACATATGTGAACTATTATTACTGTTGTTATTGGCAAACATTTCTTGAAGGCTTACTCGAGTCTCAGAATCACAGAATGCTACAGCTGGAAGAAAACTTAGAGATCATCTGGTCCAACCTCATTTTATAAATGAAGGAAATGAGGCCTAATGCGAAGACATTATTTCCCACCAACACACAGCTACTGAGGTGCTGTTAGCAGAACTCAAGAACAGGTCTTTTCATTTTAAAATTTTTCATTTTAAATCCAACACTTTTCCCTTTACACAAGGCATGGCATGGCACTATTCATGGCATGGCACTCTGTAACAGTGTTATAAAAATTAAATTGCAATGGAGTCCTTTAAATCATACATAAGGATACATGTGGGCCACATATTGACAGTTTTTAAATGTAACATTATCTATATTTTATTGTGTTTTTATTTTGTTAAATATTTCCCAATCACATTTTAGTGTGGTTCAAGACCCACTTGTGGGCCGCATGTTTCACATCTCTGCTGTGGAAGATAAAAAAAGATCTGATAGTCCTTATCCTAAATAATATAGCTTAAATACACACACATCAGTATTTTTAAATTCCTAGGGAAGAGTTAAAAACAAAATGTGATGGGAACTATGGTTAGGGAAAAGGTCACTTCTAGCTTGGGGAACAGAGAAAGAAGAAAGGCTTTCTAGAGATGACATTTGAATTATGGCTAGGATTTTGACAGAGTCCAAAGAGAGAGGAATTCCATGCAAATAAATTTTGCTTTAGAAGAAGCCAGGAAAGCACACTGTTCTGAGATTGAGGAATAATAGTTTCTTCACAACAAGAATGTCTGTGATAGAGGGGTAGTGGGAGATGAAGCTAGAGAGGTTGAGACTAAGATATGGGAGGCCCTGAACACCTTACTAAGTAATCTGGACTTTTATTTTGCCTTAATGAGGACTCATAGAAGATATAAGTAGAACTGTGATACTGCTCTAAGGAATGCTGTATTTTGTTCCTAAAACATTCCTTTTGACCATACTATTAAGTCTTCTCACATCAGCTTAAGACTTGGATTTTAGTTTTTATGACTTTTACCTTCTCTAGGTATTTTGTTTTTAGTTAAATACGATTTCTTCCAGGATCCCTGAGCAGCACTGGGTTGTAGATCCTGCCCTTCCCTGCACACATTCTACCTCCCTGAATTGTGTCACTATGGGCAGCTCAGGTAGATTGCCCTCACTCCAAGACCTGAGAAGAAAACTCGGTGATTTATCATTTACTATTTAATACTGCTTATCAAGTTTGCAGAGGGAAGCTGACTGACTTGCTCAGGCGGCCAGCTGGGGCTAGCTACACAAACCAAAGCCTAGTACCATCATGGAAACGCAAAGAGGAGGCCAGAGGAACAAACAATGGAACTGGCACCTTCGGAAAATTCTTAGAAAAGGAGCTCTCAGGGATCTCAATTCGGAGCATGGCGGCCTCGGAGTTCCCATCTAGGCCACAGGAGCCGGCCCTTAGCCTTCCTTGAACTTTGTTGCTCCCCCGCACAACCACTAGGGCTAATCTGCTGTGTCACCAGCAGTGATTTAAAGGAAAATGAGAAGGAGAAAAGGAGGGAAGGAGAAGGAGAAAAATAAGGCAAGTTCCGGAAGGGAGCGGCAGCGGGGAGGGGGTGGGGCCCACCACTGATACTTCCTGATCATCATTACACAGCATTTTGTGCTCGCTTTTCCGGGCTCTGGTGACCAGAGACCACAAGGACAAGGAAGTAAGAATGATTCTCTCCCACCCGCCCCCGCAGGGGCGGAGGCCTAGGCTCCAGTCTGGGGCAAAGATGCCCATCCCCCTCAGCCACTACTTAAATGCGTGGGTGTCTCCTCCCTCTCTGGCGTTTTTCCTAAGTGGCTCCGAGGCAGGGGCTCTATCCATCCGTGAGGCCCGCCTCCCCGCAGCCCAGCCCACGATCTAAAGCGTTAGATTGTCCTCGCGGCCAGCTGGCAGATGCCGGCCTTAATTCTGACCTCTCCTCTCATCACGTCCCTCGCAGCTAGTCCCGAGGGGTGCCCCTGCGTACGTGCGCTCATTTGGGATCGGAAGCTGGGCCAGAGGAGGGGGATCTTCCAGCCCTAAGACCCACGACCTCGCTCACAATCCTAGAAGGCTTTTTCGCGGCCCCCGCCGCCCTCCTCCTCCTCTTCCCTCTCTCCCCCTTCAGGGCTGGCCAAGAGGTCACGTGGGCTGACTGGAGAAGAGGGTATTTTCCACGAAATGGCTTTTGCGCGTAGTAAAATTAAATTTCTGATGGCTCGATCGGTTCGTTTCACAAGGACCAGTCAACTTTTCCCAAATGGTCTTCTAGATAGTAGGACGATTAAGGAATCAAAAACTCAGATTAGGAGCAGGGAGGGGTTAAGTAGGCGATTCTCTACTACGCAGAAGAAAGGTTAAGAGCCTCCGCGGGCCAGGGGCGGCCTGGGCCGCGGACCGTTTCCAAGGCGAGGGGGCGGGGAAAGATAGGTGGTAGGGGCGGGGTTCTGCGGTGCCAGCCCCGGGAGACATGACGCGAGAGACGTGGCGCGAGCCCAGGGCAGCGAAGGAGGAGGGGAGGGCGTTCCAGGAAGAGGAGCGCCGAGGCGCGCAGGGCCTCCTTCCTCCCTCCCTTCCTTCCTCCCCCCCTTCTTTTCCCTCCCCGGGCTGCCATAGCCTTGGCGCTTGTCCGCCCACGTTATAAAAGGCGCTTGAGGCGGAGCCGCCGCTACTTTCTTGCATCTTCCGCAGAAAGAAACATCTACAGGAAAGGCTTCGGCTTCCAAGTCACCCGGACGCAAGTTACTCCGACTCTTCAAGAAATCAACCAAATCTCCATCTCCCCACCCACCCGCCCAAACAAGCTCCCCACCGCGGTCGCGGTTTCGGCCTCGGCCTCGGCCTCGACCTCCGGCTCCGCCCGCGCCGCCGGTTCCTCTCGCTCCTCCCAAGAATCTCTCTCTTCCCGAGCCTCCTGCTCCTCCCAAGAATCTCCCTCCTCCCGAGCCGCCTACTCCTCTCAAGCCTCCCGAGCCTCCTGCTCTTCCTGAGCCTCCCGAGCCACCTGCTCCTCCCGAGCCCCCCGAGCCGCCTGCTCCTCCCGAGCCTCCTGCACCTCTCGAGCCTCCCGAGCCGCCAGCTCCTCTCGAGCCTCCCGAGCCGCCAGCTCCTCTCGAGCCTCCCGAGCCGCCAGCTCCTCTCGAGCCTCCTGAGCCGCCTGCTCCTCTCGAGCCTCCCGAGCCGCCAGCTCCTCTCGAGCCTCCCGAGCCTCCCGCTCCTCTCGAGCCTCCCGAGCCTCCCGCTCCTCTCGAGCCTCCCGAGCCGCCCGCTCCTCTCGAGCCTCCAGCGCCTCCCAAGCAGCCCGAGCCGTCGGAAAAGATGGTGAAACAGATCGATAGCAAGGTAAGAAGTCGGGGTGCCCCTGCGCTACAAGTGTGGTCGCCGAGCTGGGAAGGCGGGAACGGAGGAGATCCCTGCCTAAGGCCGTGTGTCCTCTGGGTCTGGCTCCCCACCACCTGGCGCGCTGGAGAGCTGCAGTTCCCTAGGCTGGGGGTGCACGGTGCCTAATGCTTAGCCCAGAGACAGGCACTTAGTAGGTGTTTGTTGATTTGCATTGGTCTTCTTCCCCTCTCCCCTCTCGCCTTCCGCCCTCTGAGCCTGCCTGAGTGGTGGTCACTTGCATGTGGCCCAGGCTATCTCCAGCCGCGAGGGAATGTCTGGGCGGGCCCTGGCGCCACCGAGGGCGGATCCTGGCGCAGGAGGCCTGTTCCTGCCTTTGGAGCACTTTGTCCACCTCTTCTTACCCCCTCAGTGCATGCTCTTTTTTGCGTAGGTGTGGTTATCCCTGGCTCAGGGTCTGTAATTAAGAATTTTCCTTCTTCCCCTGGTTTGGGCGATCGGGTCACCCCAAGTTAGGACCCAGTGGTGTGCTAAGGGCGTGGGATCGGGTCACCCCAAGTTAGGACCCAGTGGTGTGCTAAGGGCGTGGGATCGGGTCACCAATAAGGCAAGCTACCCTTGAAGTTGCCACCACGGCCTTGTTGGCACCCGGAGTAATCTGGACATCAGGCTTTCTCCTGCTCTCTGAAGCTAGTCTGCAGAAAGGAAGGGAGGCTGAGGACTCAGTTGGGATTAACACCTGACTGGTTTGCTACTTCCTCTGTCTCCCTCATTTCTTGCCTTACCCTGTAAGGTTTTAGGATTCTCAAGACAGTCATTCTCTTGCCATCTGTTGGCAATATTCGCTTCCTGACGCCCATCACAGTGTGATATGTTTCCTTTTATTAATTCAGTTCAATTCTAAAGACGTGTTAGTTAAAAATGTTTTGGGAGAATATGCAGACAATACTTAAAACATCATTAATGACACTGGGTCAGACAAAATGGATCCTCTTTCTTGAATACAGGGGACTAGTTAGGGTAGTCACAGATGAAAGGCTGAGAGAATTTAGCTCAATTCCACAAGTATTTGTTTAAGGGTTTCTTGTGAACCCAGTGGGAAAACAGTATAATGCTTTTGCCCAAAAAGCTTCCAGTTGAATAGGGAAAATATAATAAGCATGATACTAGGTAAGGAGAGTGAAATAAGAACACTAGGAAATAATGCCATCTAAGATCTGAAGGAGAGATCGCTTTCAGCTAGGGAAGGGAGGGGGTTCAGAGAGGGTTTTATAGAAGAGGTAGCTTCAGAGATGGGCCTTGGAGGACCAGCCCAAAACAAGTAGACACGTGGAGCATTCCAGGCTTGGTGTTTGGAGGAGAAAATAGAAGCTAGGGAATAGCTAGTAATATTTTCTCATTAATACAATGAAGGAGAATACAGTGAAATAAAGCTAGAAATATGGGGTAGAACAAAATTAGAAGAGCTTTGATTGAATAAGTGTGATGAGTTTCTGTTGTATCCTATAGGTAGTGGAGAGCTCCTAAGTCAATTTTTGTATGGGTACATTTTCCACCTTTATAAAAGGTAATCTGATCTTGTCATCATCCTGAATATCTGTCAGCCCTCTTTAAAAGATTCTCCTAATTAATGTCCTTTCTCTTTTTTAATAATTTGTGCATTTACTCCGGAAATCTTTATATTTTTGCCTCATATCCAATGGTGTATGGATAGATGTTTAACCGCAACATGCTTTAAAGTATAATCTGTGTCTTAAAAAAATTTTTATTTTTATTCCAGTTACATGTAAAGATATTTTTAACTGCAGTCTGCATTATTAACATCTTCAGACCAGCCTTGTTGTAGTATTTGTTGATTTCCTGGGTGAAAATACACTGAAAATTAAAAAAAAAAATCAGCTTTCTTGAGCCTGTATGAACTGGTTCCAAGCAGCCCAACAGCAGATGCATACCTGTTCGTGATCTCTTGTATGTCTCTTCATGGCAAAACATCAGTTATAATGTCCTATGGCCAAACTGCACTTTCTACTGCTCTTGGATCACCTGTAATTTTTATTCTGCTGAGGTTGTGTTTTTCCCTTAGTCATAGCCACGTATACCAAGAGAATGATGTTTTTAAAAAAGCAAGTTGGGACCTTTGAAAGGCCTTTGCAGTTGTCCAGGTGTGGTCCAGCCTGCAATACTCATTCATCTACCAGAGTTCAAATTTGGTCTCACTTAGTAGCCATGTGACCCTTGGCAAATCACTTAATCCTGTTTGCCTCAGTTCCCTCATCTGTAAAATGAGCTGGAGAAGGAAATAGCAAACTATTCCAGCATCTTTTAAAAAAATTAAATATTTTATTTCCTGCCCAATTATATGCAAAAACATTTTTAACATTGATATTTTTTAAATGAGTTCCAAATTTTCTCCCTCGCCTCCCCCCTGCCTGAGAAAAGCAATTTGATATAGGTTATACATGTTCAATCATCATGCAAAACATTACCAAATTAGTCATGTTGTCAAAGAAGAGACAGACCAACCCAAAGGAAAAAAAAATGCAGTGTGAAAAATAGTATGCTTCCTTCTATCTGCATTTAGAATCCATCAGTTCTTTCTGGAGACGGATAGCATTTTTCATTATGAGTCCTTTGAAATTGTCTTGGATGATTGTATTCCTGAGAATAGCTACTAAGTCATTCAGTTGATCATTGTACAGTATTGCTGTTCAGTTCACTTTGCATCAGGTCATATGAATCTTTCTAGGTTTTTCTGAAACCAGGCTGCTCATCAGTAGTAATTCTATCAAAATCACATACCACACCTTGTTTGGCCATTCCCCAGTTGATGGGCAGCCAGCTCCTTAATTTCCACTTCTTTGCCACTACAAAAAGAGCTGCTGTAAGTATTTTTGTACAAATAGGTCCTTTCCTGCTCTTTTAAAAAAAAAAGACTTATAGTGGTATTGTTTAATCAAAAGGTATGTAGTTTTATATCTCTATGGAGATAGTCCCAAAGTACTCTCCAGAATGGTTGACTCAATTCACAAGTCCACCAACAGTAGAATAGTGTTCCAATTCTTTCACATCCCATTCAACATTTATTATTTTCCTTTGGTCCTATTAGCCAATCTGATTGGTGTGAGGGAGTACCTCAGAGTTATTTTAATTTGTATTTCTCTGATCAGTAGTGATTTGGAGCAATTTTTTCATATGGCTATAGACAACTTTGATTATTTTTCATCTGAAAACTACCTCATTCATATCCTTTCACCATTCTGGTATCTTTGCCAAGAAAAACCCAAATGGGGTCACAAAGAATTGGGCACAACTGAAAACTATATTGAGCAACAATAATAAACGTGACCAGGTACTGTACTAAACTCTTCACAAATATCTCATTTGAGATATATATATTTGATAATATCGCATGTCCTTAAAACAATCCTGTGATATGCAGGTGCTGATCCCCATTTTAGAGTTGAGCAAACTGGGGCAGACAGGTTAAGTGACTTGCCCAAGGTCACACAGCTAATACGTATCTGAGGCAGGATTTGAACTTGGGTCTTGATTCTAGGCCTAGTGCTCTATCTACTGGGCCACCTAGTTATCTCTTAATTGGGGCTTTGCGCAGTCAGTACACAATTTGCAAACAAAAAGTTATTTGGACTAGGTCATTGTTTGTAGAGAATTCTTTGTCAAGATTTTGTTTGAGAAATTATGACAGTGGTAAACTTTTGATCATTTATCTCCTAGTATGATGCTTTGTTTTATATTGATGGCTCAGTATATGAATGAACCAAGTTGTCTCTGATTAGATGGATAATGGAATCTTGTATGAAATAAACATGTCCCCTAGAGACAACTTTATTTAATTAAACAACTTTTGTTTAAGGATGCACTTTGTTCAAATTTGAGTCCAATTTGTTGTTAATGCTGTTTAGTAAGGATGTATGCCTCTTGGTCTTGTGTGTATGTGGTCTGATGTAGAAAACTGAAAGCCCTACTTTGTTCCTTTCTCATTTTCATGAAAGATACCCTAAATAAATGCTTAAACTAGTCTCATAAGTTTCATTGAGAAGAAAAGAAGCAATATGGGTTACTTCTGCCTTCTTGGTCGCCTTTACTGATATAGAAGCAATGACTTTACCTGGTACTGTCAATGATCTTTCCTTTTCTTTGAGAATCTTTCTGTCGTTGAGATTTTAAAAATCAGTTTATAAATGCCACTAAAATTAGGTTTCTAGTAACTTCCCTTGGGAATATTTTATATTAGGTCATGTATTCTCCCTCACCTCCCCCCTGCCTGAGCAAACAATTTGATATGATGAGAGAGAAACTTCAGTTTCATCTTAAGTACCCATTGATGTGTTGCCCTTTGAGTTTAAGCTGGAAATGATAATCTGGAAGTTCTGGATTAACTGGGTGTTTGCAGGCTTACTTTCTCCTCAAATCCTCCTCTAGCTGTTTTGTCAGGCAAATCCCCCTCCTCAGTAATGTTTGGCAAATTGGATTATAATCTAAATAGATGTTACCATTACTGATCATAGGATTTATAGCTAGATCTTCAAGGATTTTCAATAGGATCTGTTCCAACTACAGGCATACCTCAAAACATTATTATAGGTTCAGTTCTAAACCACTGTAGTAAAGCAGATATTCCAATTTATTGCAAATCACACTAATTTTTTTGTTTCCCACTTCATATAAAAGTTATGTTTATATTATACTATAGTCTATTAAATGTGCATTAGCATTATACCTAAAAAAACAATGTACCTACTTTAATTAAAAAACAAAAACATTGTTTAAAAATGTTTGCTATCATCATAGCCTTTCAGGAGTTATAATCTTTTGGCTGATGGAGGGTCTTGCCTTGGTGTTGATTTCTGCTGATTGATCTGTCGAGGTGGTTGCTGAAAGGTTGGGTTAGCTGTGGCAATTTCTTAAAACAAGACAACAATGAAGTCCCATTGAGTGACTCTTCCTTTCACTTGAACACTTAGCAACCTTTGTAGAGTTATTGATTGGCCTAATTTCAATAGTCTCTGGGAAAAGGGTGACCCAAGGAGAAAGGGAACCCGGATCAGCCTGTTGGTTGATTGGTCCATAGAGCAGTCAGAACACACATGACATTTATCAGTTAAGTTCGATGTCTTTATGGGAGTGGTTTATGGCAATTTGACAATTAAAATAGTTACATCAGTCACAGATCACCATAACTGATATAACAATAACGAAAAAGTTTGAAATACTGTGAAAATTAGCAAAATATGAGCCACTGACGTTGATAGGAGCACCAGCTGTTGGAAAAATGGCACCAATAGACTTGCTCAAGGCACAGTTGCCACAAATCTTCAATTTGTAAAAAACCAAACCAAAAAAACAGTTATGTGCCAAGTGCGGTAAAGCTAAGTGTAATAAAAATGAGGTATGTCTATACTTCATTTAACATTAGATAAAACTGAGGCCCAGAGAAGGCCCTGTTTGCAGTCATACAGATGATATGTAGGTGAATCTGGACATAAACATATCTCTTTATCCAAATCCAGTGGGGTTTTTTTCCCCCCAGTCTATAAGGAGACAAAGTTTTGGTAGTGAGGGAGTTTCTGGGAATATTACTGCTCCATCGTTTTAGTAACAGTTTCACATCATTTACACTCCTAAGAAATGGCAAGATTCAATGACCTTTTGTCCCATTCCCATGTTTTGGTACTGACATCTGCTTTGAGGAGGTTGGGTTGGACCTTGTATAATAGCATCTGCTATCTTCTCTTACTTACCTTTCTTATTTGGTCTTGGCTCTAACCTGCTGATGACCTGACCACATGCAGATAACTGATTCTGAAAGATTTTCATGTCAGTAACCAGCTGTTTCAGTTTCATTTGTGTATTTTCCACACCTACCATTTTCTGTCTCCTGTTCAAGACATAACAGACCTGAGACTTGGTGTAAACCTTTGGCCTTACCAATTTGATGATCAAGAGTCATATTTTCCAATGAATTTTTTTGATCATCTCTCCTAAGCCAACCTTAAATTGAATACAGTAAGTATCAAGGTATATGGTTGAAGATCTTGTCAAGTTGTTCATAAACTGCAGCAGGTATTGGTGCATAAGTACCACTTATCTTCACAGTGCAATGTTTACTTTCATATCCATAAGTATAGAAGGGCAGAAAGTGAAAGATAGTTTCCTGTGTTTGGGTGCACATATCAAACTGCCAATAGATTTTTCTTTACCTCTTTCAAAGATAACTTCAAAGTTGTTTTTCCATTTAGCCATAACTTTAAAAAACTTCTGGTTTCATTTATAGTCAGAATGTTAATATGAATATAGTTGATTCTGTTCAATTGTGTATTAGTTAATTTACTAGACAAAGAACACATCAGGAGTACCCACTACTAACGTTTGTCAACCTAAGAATCATACTGTGGGAAGTCACAGCACTGCAGCCTGTCTTATCTGTTACATGGTTAGCTGTGGACAAAAAAAAATGTCATCAGAGTGACCAGTTCACTGGTGATGCCTTTTTTGGGGGGGAGGGTCTTTGGTTAGGCAGGGCAGTTTGGAGTTAAGTGACTTGCCCAAGGTTACACAGGTAGTGGTTAAGTGTCTGAGACTGGATTTGAACTGAGGTCCTCCTGACTGCAGGGCTGGTACTCTGTTCACCACACCACTTAGCTGCCCCTGGTGGTAACTTTTTATATCCTAACCGTGATGTTTTTTGGCAAACAGTTGACTGAAAGACTTTCCAACTTGGTAGACTCTCCCAGAACTTGTATTATATTGGCATGACTTTTCAGAGCCCAGGGTTACCTACATACTAATAATGGTGACTGGAGCTAGATCATAGATTTAAAATTGAGAGGGACCTCATCTAAATACCCTCATTTTATAGACAAGGTAACTGAGGCCTAGGTAACAGGTTGTAGCAGAGGCAAGATTTGAACCCACTCTCCCCTGAGTATATGTGGTGCCTTTCTACTGTACCACCTGCCTCATTACCTCCATGGAGAAATGGGAATCTACTTTTTTTTTTTTTTTTTGCAAGACTGATTTAGTTATTAGAAAAATTTATTTTAATAAAGCAGTTTGAAAGATGGTTTGAATTGTAAAGAGAATGGAGGCCCAGTTAGGAAGTTAATATACAGTTTATTCTAAAGGTAATGAGGGCCAGAAAAACTGGTACAACAGTGTGAGTAGGGAGGTGGGCACAAGTAGGGGAGAAAGTGCCAAAGTAAAACAAATACTTATTTGGGAAGCTTAATTACTTTGAGATATTATGGCCTGAGAAAGAAGCCTGATATATTGGAAAGAGTAGTGGACTGGTTTTGAATCCAGGCCTTGCCCCTTATTAGTTATGTGATATGTCATTTCACCACTGAGCCTCTGCTTCTTCATCTTATAAAATGAGGCTCTACCTCCACCTCACCGACTTCTGAATAACAAATGCCTCTGTATATGTAAAAAGTTTAACGTCTTAAAATTGTTCTTTTATTATTATAAGCTTCTTTTCCTTCTTGACAGGATTATAAGTGGTAGCTTTAGACATGGGTAGCATTTCTAGATTTCAGCAAGATGTTGACTGAATTCTGAAATGTTGGCTAGAATGATAGATGGATTCCTCTAGTTGAGTTACCAGACTCCCTTTCCCCCAAATATTGCTGTTAGCTTGAGTAAAGATCTCTTGTAGAGTGTCCTAGAAATCAGTCCTTGGTATTTCATGTTGTTGGATGGTGTCAGAAATATCATGCAGCCAAAATTTCAGATTACTGGTTAACTTGGAAGAATAGCTAACAAGTTAGATAATAGAATAGTGATTCAAAAAGATCTGACAGGCTAGGATGGTGAGCCAATATAATAAGTGAAGTTTAGTGGGGATAAATATAGCTTTAAAAAAATCGGTTGTATAAGTACAAGACAGGAAGAAAGTCTGTATGACTAAAAATTATTAAGAAAGACTACCTGACTTTTTTGATAGATTATGGATTAAAAAGTTCAGTATGACTCGGCACATGGAAGCCAAAAAAGCTAATATGCTCTTTAAGTTGTGTTAGAGTATTCAAAATGAAGGAGGATATAATTCCTGGAATAACCTTTCCTACGTATGATTTTGGTCAAGGACCTCTGGGTCAAAATGCTTAGAAATTCAAATTCTTCTGGTATTCAAGGCTTTCAGTCTTCTATTTTCGTTCATTTGTGTCTGACTCTATGTGATGCTATTTGAGGTTTTCCTTGCACAAGGTACTGGAATGGTTTGCCATTTCCTTCTCCAGCTCATTTTATAGATGAGGAAACTGAAGCAAACAGGGTCAGGTGGCTTGCCCAAGGAGACAGACGGTAAGTACCTGAGGCCAGATTTGAACTCAGGAAAATGAGTTTTCCTGACACCAGGGCTGGCAACTATATCCACTGTGCCACCTAGATGCCCTTTCAAATTACTGAACACTTAGTGTAATTTGAACTATTCTCCTTGAACATTGACTTTGCATTTCCCCTTCTGTGTTTTATGTCCTTGGAATTTTCTTCCTCCTTTTTGACCCTCTGAAGTCCTTTCTATCCTTTAAAACCAAACGCAGATGTCACCCCTTCACAGAAGTCTTCCATGATCACTTCCACTCCAGATGCTATAAAGACATTTCCCCTCAGACCACGTGTAACAGTTTTGTTTTGTATCCTTGTGTACTTGGATGATATTGAGTATCATGCCAAGCTGTGTGGGACTATGTGGGGGATTGTGTCATATTTAAACTTTCCACTTCTCTACTGCATAGAGTACAATTCTCTATAAACACTGGGTGCCTAATAAACATTGTTGCATTCTGTCTAGGTCACTCCACCATATAGCAAGTAGAATGCTCAGTTTTAGGTGTAACATTTTACAAATACATAGACAGGATTAAAATTTAACAAAGGAAAGGACCGGGACAATGATGTGGATTTAAATTCCACTATATTGAGATTAGACTTCCACTACTTGGCTCCAGAGGATAAAATGAGGAACAGTGGTGGGAAGTTGTGGAGAGACAGGTGTTTTTACTGGGAAAGTTCAAATAAAAGTTCAGAAAGTTCAGGGTCTTTTAATGTAGGGGCAAAATAGCCCACTGCAATGTAGAGGGACATGAAGAAGGTTCACAGTATTGCAGCATGAAACCTTTGTCTTCAGATGTGGAAGGATAATCAACTGTTCTTTCTTTTACTTTCTCAAGCCTATGCAATGTAGTTTCTTTTTTTAAGTGTTCCCAGTAGGTGCTCAAAATTGAGAGAGATAATCTTATTGAATGTTAGGTAGTTAGGTATCAGTTTTCCCACCATCAGTGTTTTATTTCCTGGTAATGCATTCAAAGACTTTTTAACTTGTAGTCAACAACATTTATTAAGCATCTGTTGTGTGCTAGGCACTGGGCCAAGTGCTAGGGAGAAAAAAAAGGCAAAAACAGCCTGCCCTTCTTTAAGAAGCTTCTAATCTAATGGAGGGAGACAATAAATTTATCTTCCACAAATCTTACTAGATTTTAGAATCAGTCAGTACTATGGATCATAAACCTAGAGCTGGACAGGATCTCAGAGGCCCTCTCGCTCAGTTCCCCATAAAGTCATAATGTTTCGTTTTAGTTATTTTCTTTCCATGGCTATAGTGTCAGTGACCATTAGTAAATAATTAACAGGATTAGTTACTGGGAGACTTTCTTGGTAAAGTGTTACCCTTAGCTTCATTCCTGTTAAAAGGAAAATACTTCCTTAAGAGGTTAGTATACTGTATATAAAAAAAAAAAAGACAACCAAAAAACCAAACATTAGTATACAGTTTAGTCAAGTCTGAAACTGGGGATAAAGTAAGTCTGTCATTAGAATTTAGTCTAAAAGAGAATAGAATTGCGCCAGAAGTTAAGCGAAACAGTGGGTCTTATTTGCAGCATTTATTCCACTCTAAGATATTAAATGTTGCCTTTTAAAACATCTACAATTTAAACTTTTTGTGGATGGTATAATAGCAGTGCTGGAAAACTTTTTTCCTTTTGGAAGGTTTGTTTATACTATGTAGTAAGTGATACTGTAATGATAGTAGTCAGTAATCACAATTTGAGAAGACTGAAGTGACTTGAGTTGATGTTTAAATTTGTTAAGCCTCTACTATGTGTAAAACTCTTGGGTAAAATGAAGAAAGGCAACTAGATAAACAACATTGGTCAGTGTAACAAATGAATTGTTTTTAGAAGTGCTGTTGTTGGCTAAGACTGCTAAAATGATTGGTCTGGGCATTCACTTTTAAAGCTGATGATCCTGGCAGACTTCCACATGAAGTGTAAAATAATGTACCGGTAGGAGTTTATCTCCAGAAAGCATAAAGGGGGCCCACTGCAGAAGGTCTGATTTATTCCTCCTTTGGAAAGCTGGGGACGAAGAAGAGGGCCTACTGAAACTGAACTAAGTAGAAATGATATAGTTTATGAACAAGGTTAATGGAAATAATCCTATGTTTGTGAAGAGTTCTGTAGACCCATGGAATCACAGTCCAGACCCTCCCCCCCACACATATACCCCAAATTCTGTTTGTTGATAGCCCTGTTAAGCTCTAACTTGTAGATTTATGTGGGTTATATTTACATAAGACTAAAAACTGATGTTCAAGTTGATCTTTATCTTGATTTTCAACCTTCCTAAATAGAGTATGTAAGGAAACTGCCTATTTAAACAGAATGATAAGCTTTTTTCCCTCTTCTATAGGAAAACTTTGACTCAGAATTGAAAGGTGCTGGATCGAAATTAGTAGTGGTTGACTTCTCAGCCACATGGTGTGGACCATGCAAAATGATCAAGCCTTTCTTTCATGTGAGTGTTAAGCACTTTCTATTTAAAAGAGGAATATTAACTGTTCATGTTTGTGTTGCCACTGTACCTCATGTTAACTGAATAAGTCTTTTTTTTCCTAAAATTTCTTAATGAGACCTTTGAAATAAAATGGTTGACATAGATCAGCATAGGAAAGAAGTAGTAGCTAGGAAAAAGACAAGTTTCCGGGAAGGAAAGATTTTGATGTCTATGTATGAGAAATGTCAAAATATAATTTCCTGCTACAGGCTCTTTTAAAGGCCTAAAAAACAGCTCTTGATCTTATACTACTTGTCTAAGTTAAGGCTACTTGTAGACGTTAATTGAGATTTTTCTTAATTTAGTTTGCTTTTAAAACTTGAAACTGACTATGATTTAGAATTCAGCCCATTTTGCTCCTTTGGTTAGAAACTGATCTGAAGGAAATTTTTAGTTTCTTGAACCAAGTATGAATCTTAACTGGGTTACTGGAGAATGTTTAACTTACTCTACTTTATTGAGACCATAGTTCGTTCTTAACTATTATCTAAAGTTAGCTAATTCTAAGAGTACTTCTTTGTTTACTGCTGTTATTATTTTCATTGTTACTATTTTCATTTAACAGTCACTTGGTGAAAAGTACCCAGATGTGATCTTCATAGAAGTGGATGTAGATGACTGTCAGGTAAGTAGCTGAAGAATATGGTATGGTAATTGAGCATAACTACTACCCATAGACTTGCTTTTTCTCAAAATTCATGGTAATAGGAGAATCATTATGCTTGTGTGGACTGTAATATTAAAACTATAACTAAGTCTTAGTTACCAATACCTATAGTAATTAGTAAGATCAGATATTTACACCTGTTACTTTTTTCAGGAACACTGCCAAGCATATCCTAAAATTGGCACAGATATTTTGTCCTGAGAAATATATTTTCTAAAACTTGAGAAGATTTCTAAAACATTTGAAGGATATTTGGGATAAAAGGAAAAGACTAGGAATCACTGGCTTGCGAAAGTTGATAGAGATCAAGAACCTCAATATTATTTCTCTCCCTCCTTCCCCACCACTTCCCCCAACCCTAAGAATTAGTAAAATGTAAATTGAATTAGGAGCCTTAAGTTTCATTTCTTGCTTTGTTCTTGGGGGCCTGCTCTGTAACTGCTTTAACTTGGAGAGTATTTAAAATAGAGACCACACTGGCAAGTTTTTTGAAAGAATGAAAGTTATTAAAATTCTTGTGGAAAAGTATGAGGAAAGGTGTTCAAAGTTCTGTTGTGATGTCGTAGTCAGAAGAATCAAATGTTTGGAAGAATAAAGACATAGGCAGGATATGAGCCAGGTAGGACAGCTGGAGAAAACAGAACACTGGATCCTGAATCATTGTCAGCAGTCACCACTACTAGGCAAATGCTTTTACAAGGCAAATATTCCCTAGTTCTGTCTATAGCATGCCAAATAGAGTCAGAGCTGTAGAATCCAATCCCCTCAGGTGTGACAGTTAGGGCTCAGAGGGGTTAAGTGATTTGCCCAAGATCACAAAGTGACAGCAGAGATTTGAACCCAGGTTCTTGAACTTCAGATTTAATGTTCTTTTCAGTGTGCTAGTCTGTCTCTCCTTGAAAGCAATAACAGGTCACCCAAATAATTTTAATTATATACTATTTTATCAGAAGTTTGTCAGTATAGACATGAGTAGACTGCTCTTTGAGAAACTCAACAAGTCAAGCCAACAGTTATTTATTAAGCACTCAATTATGTGTCATATTGTCCTATGGAATTTTAAAAATTAAGAATTCATTGTCTTGACATCCAAAAAAGCAATAGGGATGATGAACGTTTTTGATTATGGTACTTTGGGGAACATGCGTGTGACTGATTTATACATTATATGCTTTCTGGTTTTCTACTTGACCGTTAGAACTCAAAAACTGTCAAAGCACTCAGTGGAAAATTAAAATACATATTCATGGGAAATTCATTTGATCTTCTTAGGTAAGACAAACACATGAATATAAGCATTTAAGTTAATGCCTTTTGCATATAAAACACTTAAACATATAGTGCTTAAATATGGAAAATGCCTCAATAAATAGTATTTCCGCATGATAAGAAAGTGTCAGCTAAACCTATTTTGAAGGAAACACCTAGACATGCCACTGAGTCTTTAAGTTGAAGATTCAGCATGTGAATTTTAAGCTAAATTTTGTGACAGAGGAGGCATTAAATTCTGAATTCTGTACCTTAATGATAGATGGACAAATGAAAAAGTGTAGGCATAAGTGACATTTTCTTAAGATCACAGTCCCAGGGTGTAGCACCCAAGTTGAAATAGAATTAATTACTAGTACTTTGAAGTGGAGAAGTGCTCCCACTTTCCCCACTCTGCTAAGGGAAAGATTGGGCCTTGAGCATGCTTGCAGTATGCTCATGCTGCCTTATGTGTAGAAGGTTAAGGAAAGCTTGCCTATCTTGGCAATGAGCTGAAGCTCCTGATTTTGTAGAGGAAGAAAATAAGAGTTAAGTAAAACACTTTATCCAAGTTCACACAAGTAGTTATTAGTAGAGCCAGATGTAAAAAACACTTGAAACTCTTTTTCATATTACACTGTAAAGATACTGTATTTTCCCCTAAAATCTGACTTGCAGACTTCATTTAGGAGCTACACTAGTAGTACTTGTACTGCTCTATGTGCTCCAAATGTGTCTTAAAGCCACAATAATGAGAAGTATTAATCTGAGAATGAAGTCATATGGGAAAACATATTAATTATCTCAGCAAATCAAAAAATTTAAATTTCAGTAGCTGTCAAGTATAATCTGTACCTGACAGGTAGTTATGAAACCTCTTGTGGAAGACCTTTAAAAAGAGGGAAAACACACTGGTTTCCAAGGTAATCCATTCTAGTCTGTAGTAATACAGTTTTTTCCTAGTTCTGCCCTCTGAATCAGTCAGAACAAATCTTCCTTTGAGTCCTTCTAGTTTAAGATATTCATAGTTCCTCCACCCTGTCCTGGGTGAGCTTGAGACCTTCTAACCATTCCAGTTGTCCTGAATTCTTTCTAGTTTCTCAATGTCTTTCCTAATATAGAATGTAAGCTCCTTGATGATAAGGTCTCTTTTTTGGTCTTTCTATTGCCATTGCTTTGTATAATGCCTGGCATTAATAAATGAATATTTGTCTACTGGCTCATGTTAATGTGATCTGAGACTGCATTACTGCCCTGTTGACATACAGAGCTTGTAGTTTACTAAAAACATTGATTTTTTTTCATATAAATTATTGTCTGTCATCAGACGCTTACCCTAACTTTTTTTTTTAGTTAAAATGTAATTTTAATAAGATGAAATGTAATAAGAGGATGAATGTAACTTGATACTATCTTGCTGTTTGACTTGGTCATTGCAAAATGATTGAACTTGACAAGAAATATCATGAATGGTATTATGCAAGGTACCCGAGCAGTCACAAAAGCCTGAATTATCTTTAAATTTGACACATGCAGCTAAGTCTTTTGGAAAAAACAAAGCTTCACATAGGAGTAACATTGTCAGACACTGTGTGTTGTTTTAGTTGTATTACATGGGAAAAGTTCATTGCAGGGAGAAGGGAGAGTTGGGAAAGTAAGAAAGAATAAGCATAGCCATTCACAAGAGTCAATCTGTCAATATGGATCTCAAAATTCACTCCTGGCTAGGTTATGCTGAACTGGTTTCTCATTAAATCCCAAGGCCTTTTGGGGCAAGAAGGGACATTTAGCAAAGCAATCCTGCTGTAGTTTCTTTCATATGCTAGAAATTTAGATTATGCATATTTTTAGTGGGAGGGTCCCCAGGCCATAGTAATTTTAAAAAAAAGTGGCCTGTAAGGAACATCAGTGTAACAAGAACTCTGTGGGTTTTAAGTTTCTCATCTTGAATTGCACTCCAAGTGAATAGTCAGCTGTTAAGGTGCCTCTAAGAACCATAAAAGGTGATTTGTAAGCCTTTATAACAATGACTTCTGTTTATAAGTTAACATTCTGTTTGTCATTACTTTGATTTCACAACATTGACCCCATCCCAAAGTACTGTGACCTATTTTTTTTTATTTGAAGTAAATTAAAATTTAATTTTGTTTGGAGAATTTTTGTGACATGCTTTGAGATAATATGTTTATCAGATATACAAATGACACAAAGCTAGGAGGGAACATAATATGATGGATGACAGAATAAAAAAGATCAGTATCAGAAAAATGTCAGAATGTTGGCTGATCCAGAAACTGACTAGAAGAAATTTGACAACACAGGCAGCTGCTCAAGTATGGGATGCGAACTAGGCTAAGTAGCCAGTTGAGAAAGAGATGATGAAAAATCACAGCTGCTTCACCCTCACATTCTCCTAGCCAAAGATGTAGGTGTAGCTTAAAAAAAAATTTAATTCATATAATATTTGGACTTTACAAGAGGCACCTTATTGAAAACTAGGATAAAATAATAAGCTAATACTTATACATCTTTTTATGTACACAACTAGTAAGCATCTGTGGTAAAATTTGAACTTCATCCCGATTTCAAGTCTAGTACTCTTATCTGTTCAAATACCTAGCTGCCTAATAAAATGCAAAGCTGTGAAGAGAACATAGGGATTTTATTCCAAGTTATTTCTAATCTAGTTATAAATGACCAGGGCACCTTCTTGGGCTTGCTGTCTGCCAAAATGCTGACCAGAATAAACTAAAAACAGCCCAACATTCCATTTTCTTCCCTGCTCTCTTTCCAGTCTCTATTTTCTTGACTTTGGAATCTGCCCTATTCAGATTATCTCCATCTGTCGTAACACTCCTTTCTGACTTGGCACAAAATGAAACCCGTTTTGTTTTGTTTTTTTAATCTTAACGATTCCGTGCCCTTTTTCATTCTCTAAATTGTTGGCTGTTCCTTTTCTCAGTGCAGTGATTCATGGAGTAAACAGGATAAATCTGTATACATCATATAATATTTATAAATACATATTTAGATGCATATTATTTTTTTCCTTTAAAGTTCATACCATAATATGAAGTGCCCCATTCATATACTCTCTGCAGTCATCTATCAGCCTCCAATGTCCTTTTTTATAGTCTTTCTCAATACCTGCTCATCCTTGTTGACCATGGTCTTACATAGTCTGCACAATATGTTCTCCCAATTATTTCATTAACCTCCTCAGCCCCTGTGACCTCCGTTTTTCACTGTACCTCAGTCACTTGTGTCCAGGCAACTTAACTTGAACTAAAAGCTATTGTGACATGGGTCTTTTTATTTCCATGATTCAATTTAGCAAGTATTTATCAAGCAGCTTCTGTATGCTAGGTCATTCAGGGTTTTCTTAGAAATTTTCTGCTATACCACTCACTCACTGCTTCTCTGGAGCAAGAAGCAGAGACTTTGAATTGTAAGGTTGTTGATTTCTAGTTTTAGAAGTATGCAGCAAGATGTAGTTAGGGACAATTTCTTCATTAAAGTCTTTTGTTTCTTTGATAGCTTAACTCTATCATTAAGTCCATGTCTAGGTTTTAAGTAAGCTCTACCATATTTCTGGGAACCCCTATCAACTAGCTAAGAGAGAATTTACTGGGCTTGAATGGTAGTTATTTTCCCTTCCCCTTGTCTAAAGTGATTGAAGAAAGCTGGGGGGGAGGGGAATGTATTGGTAGACATGGGTGGGAAGCACAAATTTATAGACAGGATAAACACTTGAGGATTTCTTTGTAAAGCTACGTCTCTCTCCCATGGGCAAATTAGTAGTCTTTAATCCTTTTGTAGTTTGTCTTGAGAAGCTATTCTAAAGCATCTTATTTTATTGAGTAAGGTTGATGCTGCATGCATTGCCTATTAAAAAGTCCATTTAATATCCCACATAGAACAAGGAAAACAAGTTAGTGGGAAAGACCGCACAAGTTATGTTCCTCTTTTCATAACTTGCTGGAAATAATGGAAAATTCCCAGGTAGAAAGTGCTATTGCTTTAAATGAGCAAAATATATGTATTTGTTAGGGGGTGGTCAGGGAAAATGGCAGGGGGGAAGCAGTGTAGTTCTTAAGTCTATGATTATTACGTTTCCAGTTTAGGAAATAAAGTGTTAGGTTTGCTTACATGGTATATATAAATATACATATTTATACATATATATGTATACTCAAAAATTATGTAGTAACCATCTAAACTGAAGATTTGAGCTCTTCCTCCTTTTTTTCCCTTTATAAATTATCATAGGTAAGCCTAGTATTTGCTTGTCAAAGGTAGCACCTAGATGAAAGGATTTTTTGTTTTGTCTTTTGGGAACATATATGCTGGGAAGTTATAGTTCATCACCAGGTAGCTCTTGAGAGTTAAGCAAGAAAGCCATAGTTCCTTTTTCACTGCTCAGAAATATCTGATTAGGGAACAAATAAAGAGTATATCAGTTTACCCTGTTATCCTCTAGCTAGACCATTGTGAAATGGACCCATCTTTTTAATTAACAGCAAAACTCGACTGCCATAATTTTCTGCTTAAGAACAGTGGTAGGAAAATTTAGTATTTCCTTCAGTGGCTACTGGTCTTCTGAAGTCTTATAGATGGACTCTTATCACATAATTGCTCTACTTTACTTAGCAAGCAAGAACAGGTAAATTAGAAACTCTTTACAAGGAAAGAATTATTTTTCCTAAATACTAAACATTTGAAATTTCTAGTCAATAAATACTCTTGAGTCCAATGCACATAAAGTTTAATAGAGGTTATGTTAATGTACTATAGTTATATAAAAGTGACTCTTATGGATTCAAGGACAGTTAGTTAAATTCTAGAATAATAGGTGCAATACCATTTTTATATACATCTAATTCAAGGTGGTGAACGTGTTCCTAAAGGTGGAAATAATAAATTTTATGTACTGAGATAGTACTAAAAGTTTGGGATATGGGGTTTAAGTGAGATTCTAGACTTGAATTTACTCAAGGCCTAAAATAATTTTCTTTC
Organism: Pseudochirops corinnae; assembly: GCA_028646515.1. Classification (NCBI taxonomy): domain Eukaryota; kingdom Metazoa; phylum Chordata; class Mammalia; order Diprotodontia; family Pseudocheiridae; genus Pseudochirops; species Pseudochirops corinnae. The sequence goes on from CM053590.1 coordinate 138,764,189, forward strand.
TGTTTGTAGGATGTTGCTTCAGAGTGTGAAGTGAAATGCATGCCAACATTTCAATTCTACAAAAATGGAAAAAAGGTAGGTTATCTCATCTTCAAGAAGAAGCTATTGTAATTTTGCCAATTTCTAGTGGGTGAAAGGAAAAAGAATAAGCAAAAGATGGATTAGACCAACACAGAAAACAAGGGGTTCCTTGCTGAATTAGGAAAGTCCTATATAAGATGACTCAGATGAGTTTGGAGCATAGGCAGTAAATCATGTGTCATGCCTAGATACTGGAAGTTTGCTGCTTCTCTTCTATAACTTACGAAAGGTTTTGACAGCTTAAACCAAAGAAACTAAACTATACATGAGTAAACCCTTTTAAGCTTAAATCTTCTATCATTCCTGTTCTGAGTTTTTGTTTTTTTCCTTCGGTTTCATTTAGTTGTGCAAATTATATTTTCTGCTCAGCTTCCCTGATTTTTTTAAACCCTGAGCTTTTAAATACTAAGAACACCAAAGCTAAAGTGCTGTGCTTTATGCCATATCACCTTTTGAAATAACCGTATTTTAAAAGAATTAGTTCCAAGTCCTTTTAATTCAAAAACTGTTCTCATAGTCTACTAAATTGACAAATATGGTGGGGGGAAAAATATTTTGTTTTAATGGAAATTTTTTTAACTCCACAGGTGGGTGAATTTTCTGGAGCCAATAAGGAAAAGCTCGAATCAACCATTAATGAATTGAAGTAATTGTGGATCCTGTGAACAGTGTCAACAACTGTCCCCTGTCTAAATTATATAGCTTATAAATTTTTTTTCTATTTCCAAAAGAAGATCAAGTGTAACAAGAGTATGTATCCAGATAACATTTGACTGTAAATGACAATAAAATGTAAATCCTACCCTTTGAAAACGCCGTCAGTGTTTTAATTAGCTCAGCTAAGTGGATAATGGCAATTATAACCTCATTAAATGACTTTTCAGAGTCTGAAGGCTTAGAAAACTATTAGGAAGAGCTAGAAATTTATTCTTGATCTAATGCATTTGGTATGCCATATTCTCCCTTTCCATAGAAGTATTTGACTTTCTCCTGTGCTTTTTAGACCTAATAGATCAAAATAATACTCATAGGTTAACAGGCATTAGGATATGGAAGACTTTGTAACTTTGGATAAGTTACTTACTTATAATGGGCCTCAGTTATCTGCAAAATATCAGGGCAGGATTACATGAACAATAAGTCCCAGTCCCTCTTCGTCTTAAACTCCAACATCACTGATTTGGGGAAGGGGGAGTGGTCTCTGGAGTTGCTCTAAGTTAGATTAATGAGGTAGGAGGGGGTTTCCTGGAATAGAGGAGGAAGTATTTGGGCAGGAGGAATTTCAACAGATGTAGTCAGTGGGGGGTTCCTTATTATATCTAAGGGAAAGCAGTAGTAAAAGCAGGGACATCTCTGTTTAGGGGCAAATGTTTTCTCCCTTTTTAGAATCTGCCTGTACCAATAGATTTGCTATTGCAAAACTGATATGAGCTAGTGCTGCCTCTTCATGGACTTGGGCAGAACTGCATCTACCCTACCTATAGAAATTTCCTTACCGACATTGGCATGGAGAGGTAGGGCTTGTCATAGAAGCCCGGCATACTTGAGCTTGGTATATGCAACTTGGTAAACAATATTGTCATTGATAGTGACAATATAAGTGGATTTCAGAAAAGTATCTCATGATACTTTTGTGGAAAATATTAAGAGGGATAGAAAAAACATTAGATGCACTCACATCACAATTGGCTGAATGATCAGATTTACAGAATACTCTCATTAATGAATGGATCTCAACCTAGGAGAGGTCTCTAGTGGAGTGCCTCAAGAATCTCCTTGGCCCTGTTAACATTTCTTAGAGACTTGGTGAGTGCACAGCTGGCAGAGAAGGCAAGACACTTAATTTTAGTTAAAATATATTACAGTCCTTTTATTTAAGCTACAGTTTGTGAACATGTCAAAAGGAAGATGGCAACCTTAAGAGTTATCACTAAAAGCAAGGCAGAAAGCTTCAATGTAATGGAGGAGGAGGTAGGGTTTAAATCCAGCTTGTCTGACTTCAGATTTAGTGCTCTAACAGCAGTTCATGACATACACTTCAGAATGAAGTAAGCACAACAATGAAAACAAATGCAACAACTATGACAATATGAATGGAAAGAACCAAAAACCAATGCCTTAAAATGGTGAGCAAGGTTGGCCCTAGAAAAATGATGAGAAAATTATATTGCCTACATTTGCAGAGGTGTGAGAGATTACTATGGTTGTGGAGTACTGTATAAACTTAATAAGTTTTGTGATAGTTTACTCTTTTTTGTTACAATTTATTTGCTCACTGGGTTGGGAGAAATATATTCAGAAATAAATATGTAAAAGCAAACTTTTGGATAAGGACAGGTCATGTAGTAACAATCATTAATATGAAAAGAAGCAGGGAAGGTGGATGGTGGAAGCAACTAAGAGTTGGGGCGCAAGGTTTGACTGGTAGTGCCTTGGGTTATCAATGTCCATCCTAAAATAATGAAAAATTCAGTATTCCAGATGTGCTATGCTCAGGGCATCTTAAAACACAATGGCTTTTCAAAGGCTATGATAAATTTTGTGTATAGGGATGATGAAGTAAGTGGCTATCAGGATGAGCTTACATTTGGAGAGGCTTCTGAAGATTAACCAACACAAAATGAAATTTTGGACATAACTCATTAAGAACATTTAGAACTGAGAGGAGTTAGGGACAATTAGGTAGTGCAGTGAACAAAGCAATCTGAGTGAAAATCCTGAAGCAGGTGACTGGGCAAATCACAACCTCTGTTTGCTTCAGTTTCTTCATGTAAAATTGGGATGAAAATAATACCACTTAGCTTGAAGGGTTGTTGTGAGGACACAATAAGATCTTATTTGTAAAATGCTTCGTAGTGCCTGGCATATAGCAGGCACTATGCAAGTGTTAGCTATTATTATCAATGACTTGTGATGGTGAATCAGGTCTGTAACAGAACAAATCACAGATCCTTGATGTCTACGTCAGATGGCGTTAGCTTTTTTGGCTACAATATCAGCTGATTAATTGCATTTACAGCTCACTAAAACTCCTGGGTTCTTTTTCACTTGAACTGCTTTTTTTTCCCCTTTCACCTTAATTTCCCAATCTATCCCTTCTTCGTCTGTCAGGACACACTACCACGAACCACAGACAAAATCGGCAAGTCAGGAGAGGAATCTTAAGGAACAAAAAAAAGAGGGAAAAAGCAGTTGAGCAAAACTAACCAACTAATACATTAATCAAATTGGCCAGTATCTTCTGTTCCTACTCTCACAGTCCTCAATATCTGCAACAAAGGGATTCTCGTATTTTCTTATCTGGTCCAAGCACGGTTACTGTAATTTTACAAATTCAGTTTTCTTTTTGTTCTTTTCGTTTCCATTGCTGTAGTCACTGTGAATATTTTCTTGGCTCTGCTTAATATATTTTATTTAAATCTGCCAATCCCTCCTTATATTACATTCATTTCTCAGAAACATTCCATTCACAAATGATTTTGTTAACCCACTCTTCAATCAGTGAACATCTTATTTCATGTCTTTACTTAGGACAAAAAGTGCTGCTATAAATGTATTTTTGTGTACACAGGAGTTTCTATCCTTTGGGATATCTGCCTAGCATGAGAATATAAGACATTTTACTCACATTTTCAATATAATTACAGAATGCTTTCCAGAATGGTCGGAACAATTCATAGCTCCTCCAGCAGTTTATTACTGTGCCTGACTTGCTGCAACTTTCTCAATATTCACATGAATGGTTTAATATCCCTGCCTGCCACTTGCCTGTGGTGCTATCCTAAGCAATCAGCCTCCAATTAATCAATCAACACTTACTAAGCACCTCCCATGTGCCATGTGCAATGCTAGGCAATGGAGTGTCCCTGAGTCTCAGTTTATTTACGTGAAAAATGGGGATAATATTTGAACAACCTCCCTCATTGTTGTGAACAAAGTACTCTGTAAACAATATTGTGTCCTCGTGGGGGATAGTGACGGGCCTTCTGGACTTTTGATTTCACTGATTTAGGAACCGCTGGATGAAGAAACTGATGGAGGTCATCACCTTCTTTGCAACTTGTCCTACAGAGGTGCTCAGAGCACTGAAAGGCTAAGTGAACCAAATCAGCACCATGATACTTAAAAATTAATCCAGATTTCTTTATTTTGCAAGATGCCTTCATATGTGATCTCCTTTCCCCTTAAATCTGGGCACTACTATGAATGAGAAACTAAATAAGCAGATCAGGAAGAATCCACTTTATCAGGAATCAATCAGTTTCAAAAGCTTCGTATAATCTTTTGGATTGTCTCTGTTCTATAAGTATTTTCTTTGCCCTAGCTGGTGCAGTTGGTAAATGTGGTCTGTGAGTATGCTATAAATCAATATCTCATTTTTGCTCTATAAAAGAATTTGGTTTGGCTCTTAAGGGCCAAAATAAATCCTCAACAAGCACTTTCAAGGAACATCCAGTAAGGTCACCATCTAAAGTTATTAAAAGGATCCAAGTGGGTATGGAGAATTCATTGACTTTTAATTTATCCAGATTATATCAGTTTATTTGTATAGAACCAACATAAATGGATTTTTCAAACTGAGAAGTTGAAATCTAAACTTTAACCTATGAATTTATTTATTAGCAGGAATTTATTTTATTTTTTTTCTGTTACATTTTTTTTTAATTTACTCGTTTACTTTTAATTTACAAGATTCAGTTCCACAATCACTTGAGTTTCAGATTTTCTCCCCTCCCTTGGGCGG
>CM053590.1:138769513-138789152 GCA_028646515.1 Pseudochirops corinnae
AAATCTAAACGCTTTGAAACCTGCTCTCATCCTGTAAAATGTTAACTGACTTCCAAAGACTTGTTGCATTTCCAAAGACTTTTGGTGCCTAGTTTTCTCAAAGCTTCTGTTAAGACAAGTCTTTCCTGTTTCAGTCCCAAGGTATAGCAGATTCAAGACAATGATTTACAAAAGACCTGGATGTTTGGAGGTCTGCTCTGATTTGCATTCTCCTTGATAATGTTGATTGACTTTCTATGGACTGTCCCAGACTCTTGGAGCCTAAAAATCAGAAAGTTTGATTGTATCTGATGTTACTTCCAGGATATAGCTAATCTTTAAAATACTAAAATTAAGATAGTGTCTCAGGATGTGAAAAACTAAATCTACTGAGAAAAATACTTGAATCTTTGTCTTTTGGATCTTTAAAAACCCTGTTCAAATCATCATTAAACACAGTTTTTCCTTGAGCTTCCCCCTGATGTCTCTTTTCTCTTCCTTCTATTCCCTTAATCATGTCTCCCGCTCACACTTGGGGCTGGTGCCTGAGTGGTCCCTGATACTGGACTAGTATAATAGCCTGTTCTTTAGTATCATTGCCTCAAGTCTCTCCCCATTACAAGCCATTCTCCACATAGCTGCCCCAGGCTTCCTTTAAGACTCAGTTCAGATCCTGCTTTCTGCAGGAGGCCTTTCCTCTTCTCTTCCCTATTTCATCTCCCTTAGTATCTCTCCTTTGCAGAAGACCTTCCATTTTCACCATATATATCTTGTTTATAAATAGTTATTTGTATGTTGTCTTACCATTATGTGAATCTGAGAGTAAGAATTATGTTTTTTGCCTTTCTCTGTATCCTGTTTTAGTATAATGTCTGGCACTTGGTAGTGCTAAGTGCTTGTTGATTGATAAAGAGCTTGACTGATCTTTAGAAGCCAGGTTCTTTCTCTTTTTTTTTATTAATTTATTTTTAGTTTTTAATATTCATTTCCACAAGATTTTGAGTTACTGATTTTCTTCCCATCTCTCTCCTATCACCCATCCCAAAATAGCAAGCATACTGAATATCCCTTCTCCCAGTCTACCCTCTCTTAAATCCTCCGAACCCCTCTCCCCCTTACTTTCTTATAGGGCAAGATGGATTTCTATACCCCCTTGCCTATATATCTTATTTCCCAGTTGCATGTAAAAAAAAACACATTTTTAAAAAACATTTGTTTTTAAAACTTTGAGTTCCAGATTCTCTCCCTTCTCCCGACCTCACCCACCCCTCACCCCCCCACCGGGAAGACAATTCAAAATAGGTTATACACTGGTAGTTATGCAAAACATTTCCTTAGTAGTCATACTGTGAAAGAATAACCATATTTCCTCCATCCTATCCCGTCCCCCATTTATTCTATTTTCTCCTTTGACCCAGTCTCTCTTCAAAAGTGTTTAAAGCCAGGTTCTCTTAAGACAGGCATGGGGAACCTAAAGCCTGGAAGCTATGTGTGGCCCTCTAGGTCCTCAAGTGCAACCCTCTGCCTAAATCCAAACTTCATAGAACGAATCACCTAAATAAAAGGATTTGTTCTGTAAAATTTGGAACTCAAAACGCTAAAACCAAGGACCTAGAAGGCCACATGTGGCTTTGAGGCCACAGGTTCCCCACTCCTGTACTAGGGCTTAATTCTATCTCAAAAACTAAAGGGTTTCTTAGTGGGAGAGAGTACTCTGCAGTCTCTTTAGACCAGCAGCATATTTTGCTGCATATACAAAATGAACACAAAGTTCACTGGGAGAAAGGGCTCTAGTGAATAGGGAAAAAAATCAATAAATGTTTCACATAGAAGGTGGCACCTGAGCACCAGAGATTCCAAAAGGCAGAGGTATAAAGCCAAGCACTAGCAGCTTTCCAGAGTACTGCTGCTGTGAACACCTTCAAGGTTCTGATTACACAGTATAGTGAACTCTCTATTTATTCAGTAACAAATTAAGGCAAAATATTCACAGAAACCAAAGTACAGCATTCACAATGTTATAACTTAACAACTTATCACTAAAATGGCCAGATAGTTTTCACCAAAGAGGTCACACAGTTTTAAGCAAAAGATAACACATTCATTTAGTAACACAATCATTTAATAAGTCCTTAATTCAATCATCCTTAAGGAGGCAAGCCTCCTTAATTGACACAAAGTACAAAGGTCCTTAAAAGTCCTCCACCTCTAGGTCATATTATTTTAATCTCTTCAATCAAAAAGTCTTTCTTCTTAACTGGAGATTAGTTTCCAATCATCCTTAATTAATAAGTCTTTAACTCAATCATCTAAATGTAAAGGTCAAAGTTCTCCATCCCTAGTAAATCATGATCTTCTCAGTCAGCATTAGGTACCCAAAAAGAGGTCTTTTCATCTTGACTCAAGGCTGGCTCTCTGCTTCCATGGTTCCAGCTCCTGCCAGCTCCTTGTTGTCCAGCTCCTTATCCAATGCCTGCTCCACACTAGTCCACTTCAAGTACTTCACAGTTTCTGTTCCTGGGAAGACAAAGCTTAACAAAGCCACAATAACATTCATGTAAAGCCACAATAATAGTCATACAAAGCCACAATAACATTCATACACATTGCTGGCATCTTCATCAATTCACTTTCTGCCTGAGAAATCAACACAAACCCAACAATAAGGTCTGAGGAATCAACACAAATCATCAGTATAGTCCCAGGGCCTCTGAAATCGTCAGCAAGACCCTCCTACAGGATTTCTGTAAACATAAAACAAGAAAATCCTCTTTCAGGGCTTCTGAACCAGCAGCAAGGTCCTAGGGCTTCTGTAACAACAGCACCATCCTCTATCAGCAGACGAATCTGAAAAATAACATCAAAACCAACAGACAAAGTATGACATCACAGCCATGCCTCCTCCCAGTTCTCCTCTCTTCTCATTTCTCAGTTAAGTCCTCTTTTCTCATTTCTCTTCTTAGTTCTTCTCAGTTCTCTTCTTTTCTCTCCAGCAGTAGCAGCCCAGCCTCCAGATGCTTGCTCCCTGAAGTTCTAGCCTCTCTCAGCTTCGGCTTTTCCTTATATACAGTATTAGACTCCCTGTTCTGCGCCTTCCTGTTACATCAACAAGTCCATCCCACTGTGGGGTACCCAGGTTCTGGGTCTTAATACCTGACACAATCATTAACTTGGAACAAGGTGCTAAGTACCTGTTTGATTGCAAATACAAGGGACAGGGAAGATCTTCAAATTACCATTACCATTATAAGAGGTGAGAAGGAAGTATGTTCCAGGCATGAAAGACAGTCAATATAAAGACATGGAGGTAGGAGATGGGGAGTTGTGTGTGAAGAACAACAAATAGGCCAATATGGCTGGAACATAAAATACATGAAGGGTAGTAATATGTAACTAGACTAGAAAAGTAAGAAGGAACTAGTTTGTGAAGAACTTTAAATGCCAAACAAAGAATTTATATTTGATTCTAAAGGCAATAGAGAGCCTTCCTGTCCCCTATGCCTCATGCACCTATACACACTATAGTCCTTAGCTGGAATGACTTTTCTGTACTACCTTTAGGACTTCCTTCCCCTTCCCACCTTTTTTAAATTAATTTTTTTTTAGTTAATGAAAATCTACCTTTTCTCTCTCTGTTCTCCATCCCCCCCCAGAAAGAAAAATAACCCTTGTACCAAATATGCATAGTAAAGCAAAACAAATTCCTACACTGGCAATGTCCAAAAACACATTTTTCTCAATCTGTACCTTGTGTACATCACCTCTCTGTCGAAAGGTGGGCAGCATGTTTCATCAGGAGTCCTTTGAAACTGTAGTTGGTCATAGAATGATCAGAGTTCACAAGTCTTTCAAAGTCATTTATTTGTCTTAGCAATATTGTTGTTATTATATACATTCTCTTGGTTCTGCTTGCTTCATTCTTCATCAATTCATAAAGTCTTCCCAAGTTTCTCAGAAACTGCATTTTTCTTTATTTCTTAGAGAATAAAAGCATTTCATCACATTCATAGGCCGTAATTTATTCAGCCACTCCTCAATTGATGAATGCCCCTTTATCTTCCATTTCTTTGCCACTACAAAAATAGAGCTGCTATAATATTTTTGTATATATGGGTTCTTTTCCTCCTTTTTTCAGTCTCTTGGGATATAGATCTTCCAGGGGTATTGCTCAGTCAACCTCCAATTATGTTGTTTCACCTGGATACTGTTATGATTAGTAAATCTCTTTCTGATGGGGACAGCTAAAGTTCTCAGTCAGGTCTTCCACTCAATAGCTATGAAGTTCTTCCCTTTACCCAGGCTGCTCATAGAAAGCAGCAAATGCCTAGGCTAGATTACAATTGTTTTTTGAACTCTTTTCTGCTGTTTCCTCTCAGTTCAGCTCTTATTTCAGTTCTGATCAGACCCTACAGATGAAGCAAATATTCCCAAGACTCTACTTCCCCAAATACAAAAGGAACTGTGGTAAGGAAACTTGCTTTCATCATTCTGGTTCTTTTTTTCCTACCATCATTCTCAGTTCCATGCAAATCACAAGAACTTGGCTAGCTAAAGATGAACAAAAGGCTAACCATGTCCTTCACCTTAGTTAGCTTCCCTAGCAGTAAATTACAACCTGTCTTTTTTTTTTCCCCAAACCACATCAATATCTTTTTTTCCCTCTATAAAAAGGTTTTAAAAAATTAGGTCAACAACTCAAGAACTTTTTGAGCCATTGCTTTGATCCATTTTATTAAATGGTCTGCTTTCTTTGACGTATCATAAATTAAACCAGTAATTAAGCTAGTAGTTATGCTCTTATGGAATTAATGGAACAGGTGTGGCCCAGGCAAAAAATGTGAAATGGGCAAAATGTATCTTTGACATCACCTCTTTTTTTTTTTTTTGGTCACTTTCAGCTTTATTGATGTTTTATTTTTATATTACATACATTTACAGATTTCTCCCACTGCATGGGAGATCACTACTCTAACAAAGTAAAACAGGCAGGTAAAACTAATAATACAGTGACCTCATCTGAAAGTGCAATAACATTTTATGTCTGTAGTACTCTCCAACCTATTTTTAAAAAATGAACATAAATCTATTGCTCTGCTTCCACTCCATATCCCATAGGAGAAATCAAAGAAAAAAAAAATAGTAAATATCTAAATAAAACTAATTCCTCAATGGCTTAAGACAAAAATAAATGTCTTATGCTGTACCTTTTCTGTAATGGATAGCATCATATCATGGCTTCTTATATCATACTTCTTATAGTTTTCAAAGTTGGGTTTTTTTTTTAATAGTGTTGTCTTTGTATAAATTATATTCCTGGTTCTGCTCATTTAATTTTTCATTTATAAAAAGTCCTAAAAATTGCTCATTTTTACATTGATGTTACAGTATAAATTGTTTGTTTCCACTCAATCAGTTCATATTATGTCTTTCCATGTCTTTTTGAAATCATATATTTCCTCATTTCTTACAATACAATAGTACTCCATCACATTCAGATACTACAGTTTATTCAGCCATTCCTTCACTTTTGGACATCCTCTTACTTCCAGTTTCTTACCACCACAAAAAAGAGCTGCTATAACTATTTCTGTACATAAATGATCTTCTCATTTTATCTTTTTTAGGTATCAGCCTATCAGTGGCATAGGTGGGTCAAAGCATATAATGTTGAATAATTTTTTGAAGATAATTTCAAACTGCTTTCCAGAATGGTCATACCATTCAAAAGACCACTAACTACAGCCTGGCCTTTTTAAACAAAGAAAATCAATTGTTCAATCAAAACAAACCATCACAACAACTGCAGCTGATAATGTATACAACAACTTATACCTGAGTCTACCTCACTTTTGCTGAAAGGAGGAAAGGTTTCATCATCAGTCCTGTAGAACAAAGATCAATCACTGAATTTAATGGGAATTCCAATTTTTTTCCTCCTATTTAAATTGTGGCCATTATGCAAATTGTCTTGGTTCTGTTTTCTTTTGTTTCTCTAAATTCTTCATAATGATGATTTTTCATAAAATAATACCAACTCAGTACATTTACATACCAAAATTTGTTCAACCAAGCCCCCATTGATGGGTACCCATTTTGTTTTTGAGGGTTTGGTTTTTTGCTACTATAAAAAATTGCTATAAATATTTTGGTATACATGGGACCTTTCTGTCTTTGATCTTCTCAGGATATATTACCTAAAGATCAAATAGTATTAACAATTCAGTAACTTTTCTTGCAAAATTTTATATTATTTTTTTTACAGACCAGCTGAACTAATTCACAGCTTCCAGCAACAGCAATCATTAATGGGGCTATCTTCTCATAGCCCTGTTTTGGGGCTATGAAAATATGGCTATTTTTTATCTTTGCTAATTTAGTTTGTATGAAATAAAACTCAGGTTTGTTTTAAGTTAATGCTCCTAGTGATCCTGAGCATTTTTTTAAACATAGTTTGAGATAATTTCTTCCTAAGTCCTGAGATTTACCTTGATTCTTTCTCTTGTCTACCCCATAGCTGGAAAATCAGGTTGGACTAGAATGAGATAATGCAGAGGGTTGTTTCAGTCATGTCTGACTCTCTGTGACCCCATATGGGGTCTTCTTGGAAAAGATACTAGAATGGTTTGCCAATTCCTTCTCCACCTAATTTTACAGATGAGGAAACTGAGGCAAACAGGGTTGAGTGACTTGCCCAGATTCACACAGTTAGTGTCTAAGGTCAGATCTGAACTCAGGCCTTTCTGACTTTTCAGATCTTTCAATGCTTTATCCACTGAGCCACCTACTTGCTCTAATTCAAAGGAAGGGTAGATGAAATCATTACTAATGAAATGATTACCAAGTTGAATGAGAGGAGTGTGTGATTCTGTTGGGTTGTCTTCCCTTCAACTGCTGCCTTCTCTCTTAGGAGTTCTTGTTTATTAGCTTAGCTCTGCTGGGGTTTATGAGTAGAATCAGGTTGCTGGTCTTATGCAGCAACACTTAGTTCCCTACTTCAGACCTGACTAAGCCTGGGCTCAGTACACAGTCAGTGTTTCAATGTCCTGATGTCTGGTTTCTTGCCCACGTGGTTCTGTCTACTCACCTAGAGCTACATATATATAGGTGGTACTGTTCTGTGTAGAACGCCCTTGGGAACTTAGGTAAAAACCAGAGTTGGTGGGGGAAGGAAGTAAAGGAAAGAAGTAGATGTCTAGGAAGAAGAGAGGAAGGAAGGTGTTGGAAAGGGGCAGGGTGGGGAATTAAAAGCAGATGAGAAGGGTGGGCAGAGAAAAAGGGCTAGGATATTAGAGCTGAATGGGACCTTGGAAGCCATCTAGTTCAACTCTCCTCTATCTGATAGATGAAGAAGCTGAGATTCAAGGAGATGAAGTGGCCAAGGTCAGAACGCAGAGAATGTCAGAGGCTGGATCTAAACTCAGGTATTTTGAGGACAGAAGAGATATAAAGAAAGAAGGGGTGATGGGGAATGACAGGAGAGAGCAAATATAGTCAAGAGATCCACAAGCATTCCTCTTTTTCTACCTCCATACACTAGAGACAATTTTGTGGGTATCTGATCCTGACCTATGGCCTACCTACTCTCATCACATCTCTCCTTGTCACACAGGGACCAAGAATTTCCTCAACACCTGCAATACTGGCTTGGGCCGCTGGGTGGCAGCAACCCCAAAGATGCTCCAATCACTACTGGAACTACGGATGGTTAGGGTAACAGTACTGTTGAGAGACAGGTGTTCTCTAGGTTTCTTGACATTACATGGGAAACAATGCAGGAGGTTCATCTGCTACCCCTAGCTCTCGCTACCAAGATGAATCATGATCAATTCCTTTTCCAGTAAATGCACCTCTTAAATGATATCTTTTATGCTGCCTCTTGTGTGTAATCCTTCATTGGTAATATACTACACCTTATTTATACTCACTGTGTCTCTTTTGGGCAATCCAAATTTGCTTTTTCTTGCCCCCCCCCCCCCCCCCTTTATGGGTACTCGGGAGCAAGAATAACACAACTTACCTTGGCTAGGACAAAGCTTCAGCTGCAGCTGGCTCCAATCAAGTAAGGATTGGAGAACTCTCCCCCACAGAACGACACCAGGGCACAAGGCAGTCCTTAGATGATTTTTATTATTGCGGTGACCAGCAACTACATGCGCAAGCCTCAGAGGTACTGCCTTGCCTTTTGCTTAGCTGGAACTTCCCCCCCTTTTACTTCCCTATGCAGGGCCATTTATCCCTCACTCTGGTCCCCGCCCCAGGGGCGCAGCCACCGTTTCCTGAGCCTATCATGTACTGCCCCGAGGCTGAGGAGGTATCTCTCGTTCCTGCCAGCTGTGGCTTTGCCACGTCAACAGGCTGACAAGCGAGGACCTCAACTCGGGCCCCAGGCAGTCACGTAGCACTCGTCAACTAGCGACACTGGCCCCTCCCTTTGGCCGTTACATCTCCCTTTTCTTGTTATGCGGGGACCACAAGGGAAAGAGGTCAGCTTGGAGGGAGGTCAATGATTGCTTGACTACAGCTACAAGACATTTCGCACCGCAACATAGCAAAAGCATCATAAGCAGAAAATATCCCAATGGTGATAAAAATGATAACAAATATTGCACCCAATTCAAATGCTCAACCCAATTCATAAAATCAATGCCTGACGCAGCAGGCAGGGAAAAATTATTCAATTGCTGTTCCATATCTCGAATTAATATATCCAATGCTCCAATGTCATCAGATACATTATTAGCCACAAAAACACTTTGTAAATGCTGTCTAACCTTTGTCCAATCCCAATTTACACATGATCCATTTAACGGCAGAGGGGTAACACATATCCAAGGCAAATACTTATAATGACATGTCAATCTCATACGCAGCTCTAATAATGCTACTTCATCCCTGACCGCCAAAACGGTCTGTTCCAGCGCCACAAGCTCATTTTCTATCTTTTTATCAAAGTCCAACTGTGCCACCCAAGCCTTATGTTGTGCCTGCATAAAGGTCTCTAATTCTGAAGCTAAATATTTTACTTGGTTCTCCAATTGTTGTATTTGGAATTCCTGAAATGCCGAAATCGCCAGATTGACTATATCTAACACTAATTCAACAACCTCCCGTTTAGGGCGTTATCAATGAAAGCGCAGTCTTCCATTGCGCCTCATATGCAGTCTGTGCCCATGGCCGCGCAGACCATACAGGCATAATAATATAGGAAGGCTGTTTAACTATCAAATACACGTTGTTATGTTTTAGCACAGAAGTGCTGAGATATCGTGTCAAAGTGCACTTGCTCAAGCTAACGTTATAAGGCAGCAAAGTGTTCTCTACCTTCGACACAGTGTAAGATACTGTAGGGCACACCAGAAAGGCGTATCGTTTGGATGGAATATAGACTTCCCCGGCAAACCAATACCCATAGGTGTCACAAATCATGTTAGGTACTGTTGTCCTGCTCATGTTTTTCCTTATGTACCCCAGGTATAATCTTTGCTCTTCTATACCCTCATTACAAACAGCCTCCTCCCTGCTATTGAAGCAAGACTGTAAATGAACCTTTGTAGCTGCTGCCATAGCCAGTTTCCCAACCGAAGGGTGACACAGCCCTGAATTACCCACGCAAGGAGAAGGGAGAGGGACGCTCGTGAGCGGTTTGGTAGTATTTGCATCATAAAGGTAAAGAGTGACGTTCCCAATGTCCAACTTTCGTCGCTGCCCCGTAGAGCAAGGCACAACACCATCCCACGAGTTCATTGATGTTGCACAAGGGGGGAGTCCATGTCCTGAGCTGTTATCAAATAGAGCCTTAGGGCCATAAGTCGTGATGTTCATGCATCCTGCTATGAAGGCGCCTTTTGGGTGGTTACCCATTAGGTTGGGCCTAAGTCCCATTGTTAAATTCATTGCAAAGAGGTTTAAACAATTGTTCAAGTTACCATGAAACGTCACGCACCATGGAAGACTGGGCAGATAGAAGGTGAAATTCAGGTTCGTCTGATTCTTTTTCTGCATTTTCTGGGGGTCTACCTTAGGTTGAGTCCCCATCAAAGCTGTTACGTTGCCTATCTGAACAACATTCGGAGATTGCTGTTTCCACAGAATGGGCTGGACAGTATGTGGCTGAAAGACAACTGCCCACCGGTCGTTACCTTCCTTGTCAGCTAGCCTGCGGTCTGCTGGAGTAAGCTGGGTCCAATTCGTGGCTGTTGTCAGGTTGGGAAGAAGCGAAAGTGAGGCCAGCATTGTCACCAGGATATTCACCTTCCTTTTCCGGTGCCTCGGTGTCCTCCTCTGTAGACGTGGGTGTTTCTTGGACCTCCCACGTCCACCGAGTCGGGACCCAGACCTCGGCTTTGTTGTCTCCATCTGGAAGAACAAGAACATGCCCCGGTTTCTCCCGCTTTACCCGCCCTGGACCCACCCATTGTTCATGGTTCCACCAAACCACCTTCTTTCCTAGCAACTTATGTTCATTAAGTGCCGAGCAAGGGGCTTTACAGGTAGTAAGGGAAGGATTTAACCAGAATTTCATAGCCGGAGCAAGAGAGTCTGACCCAATTTTCAGAAAATTATGCGTAAATAGAGCTGTATGTAATATCTTCTGTGTCAATCGCCTAAATGGTGCAGTACCAACCGACCCCAGCTCTCCCTTTTCTTGTTTAAGCAGGAGCGTTTTAAGGGAGCGGTTAGCCCGTTCCACAATAGCTTGCCCAGTAGGGTTATAAGGGATGCCTGTGGAATGTACTATGCGGAATTCCTCACAAAAGGCTTGGAATGCAGCAGAAGTGTAGGCTGGGCCATTGTCAGTCTTTATGTCTAAAGGCACTCCACAAGAGGCGAAACAGTGATAGAGGTGAGCCAGGACGTGTTTCACGGCTTCACCAGGTTGTATGGTGGCCATAAGGAAACCAGAAAAAGTATCTACACAGACATGCACCTGCTGAGTCTTCCAGTGCGTGACGTCCATTTGCCATAAATCATTAGGACGCACGCCTTTCGGGTTTATTGTAGGGAGCCTAGGTCTTGGGCTGAAGGGGGCACAGGAGGCACATCGTTTAACAATGTCCGCAGCTGCGCCTTTCTTCAGGCCATACAAATGTCTTAGGGATCTGGCCAAAATATGATACCTATCATGGGCTTGTTGAGCTGCACTCAATGAATCACAAAAGACCATGTGAGCAGTAGGACTTTCCAATAGAGCATCAGCAATCCTGTTACCTTCAAATATGGGACCGGTTCCTGCGGTGTGAGATCTAACATGCATAACATAAAGGGGCTCAGTCCGAAGGAGCAACAATTCTTGTGTTTGACTAAGGAGATCGGCAATGGTCGAGGCCCTAGAATTTATGAGAGAGGATGGGAGCTTTGGGAGGAGATCACAAACATACTTGCTATCTGAGATTAAATTAAATGGGCCAGGAAATTCCTGCAATGCCATTACCACTGCCCAGAGTTCATTTTTCTGAGTGGACTGATAGGGTGTATGGAACATTCTAGTAAGAGACAATTGAGGGCAATACAAGCTGGCCTTACCATCCTTAGTGGCATCAGTGAATACTAGGGGGCCAGCCACTGGTTCCGGATAAACTATCGTGGACGGATCCTTATCTCAAACTTTTGCAGCATTTTCAAAAGCGGGGGTAAAGGGATCGGGGAATTCCTAACTATGTAGGGTAATAGAGAGAGCCCTCCCTCCGTTTCAACAATTTGTAGTTCACTAAAAGAACCTTGCACCACAATGGTTGGCGGTGTCCCGTTCAACACTACAGCATGGGAGACTACGTCCTGAAGAAACTGCAAAAGGCAATGTAGAACAGGTGTGACCATATTCATCTTCCCTGAGGGATACATCCATTCTATAATACCATGACTTTGAAAGAGAGCTCCATAAAAAGGTCGATCCTTTATCAGAATACAACAGAGATCTTGGTTTGTCCTTATTCTCACAGTGGCAGCATTCAAGCGACTTTGTATATATTCTAATGACTCTTTAGCCTGTGGGGAAAGGATCCTGGGGGAGCTCAAATCAGAGTCCCCTTTCAACACATCATATAGAGGTGACATAATAGAAGGGGGAATGGGTACCATGTTTCTGAGCCATTGAATATTCCCAACTAGTCTCTGCATATCATTTAGAGTCCTACACTTATCCCATGCCAAGCCGGGTGCTTGTTTTTGCACCTCAAGCCCATTCAGTACGTGACCAAGATATTGTATCTCTGGGCCGCTTTGTATTTTTTCAGGAGCTACATGTAGACCATGTTCTCTCAAGGTGACAAGTACATCTTTAACCCCTTGGGCTAGATCGGTAGTGGATGCAGCAGCCAAAAGTATATCATCCATATAATGCAGTATATGTAATTGTGGCCAACTCTTCCTGATAGGTTGTAGGCATTTATCAACATACCATTGGCACAAGGTGGGACTATTGGCCATGCCTTGAGGTAATACCTTCCATTGATACCTATGAGTAGGTCCTGCAAAATTTATGGAGGGTACAGAGAATGCAAATTTTTCCTTATCAGAAAGATGCAAGGGGATAGAATAAAAGCAGTCCTTAATATCTATTACTACAATCTCATAGGCACTAGGAATCATGTTAGGCGAGGGCAGACCAGGCTGCAGGGGCCCCATGGGAACTAATAAAGCATTGATTTTCCTTAGATCAGTCAACATTCTCCATTTTCCATTTTTCTTTTTAATTACAAACACTGGTGAATTATAGGGACTAAAAGATTCTTCAATGTGTCCAGCTGCCAATTGTTCGTTAACTATTTGTTCTAGAGCCGCTAATTTCTCATTTGTAAGGGGCCACTGCTCCACCCAGGGCGGAGTATGAGGTTTCCACCGCAGGGGCGGCGTTTCTGGAGCAGGGGCCCCCTTTAGTTTGTTTGAACTGTGGTATGCATTTGACTCAGGAGGTCACGGCCCCAAAGGGTAGTAGTAAGCCCATGTACCACTAGGGGGCGAAATAGGCCATTTTTATCCTCACAACTCCAATGAAGGAAACGGGAGGAGCGTACCGCCTGCTGTTCCCCTCCTATCCCTGAAATGCCAATAGGTGTGACTGTAAGTGGCCATGTTGGGGGCCACTCTTCTTTTTGGATGACTGAAACATCCGCCCCCGTATCTATGAGACCAACAAATGGCTGTCCTTCAATTAAAAGAGAAAGGTTTGGCTTATCTAAGCCAATCTGTTGAACAAAGGCTACCTGAGCCTCTCCTCGAGTGTCCTGTAGCGGCCATTTTCGGGCTATGGGCTCGTCTACAGGAAGGGAAAGAGGAAAACCATGAATATTAGAAACCTCGATAAAGGTTTCTCCTTTATATAAGATAGTGGTATGAACTATAGCCAACTGAGGAGCGGGAAGACCAGTCACCAATGTGGTAGTATTTTGTTCCCCAATATTAACGTCTACAGTACTGAAAGGGGGAATCTCCAATGCCTGGACAGGAAAAAGGAAAAAAGACTGATTTAGGGTCTTTGATTGAACTTGCTGAGAGCTTCTTGGTAGGTATCTTGAGGATTTGCTTGAGGGCCGGCCATCTTGTCCACCCTGAATACTTTCGGGGCCCGCTCGGAGCCCCTCAAGGAGTTTCCCTGAACCGGAGCTGATCTATTCTTTCTGCAGAACTTAGCAATATGACCAGTTTTCCCACAACAGAAGCAAACGGGTCCTTTCTCCTCTGTTCTCCCTTGCCTACAATGGGCTTGGAGGTGTCCCACTTTACCGCAACGGTAACATCTCTTTCCAGTCTCCGATAATTGTCCTTTCTTAAGACCCCTAGCGATCGCTCCAGCCAAAACTTCCATATTAAGGGCTTCATAATCTACAGTGCCACACTTTTCCACCACATCCTCTAGGGGTGCATCTCCAGGGAGGGAGGCGGTGGCTCGTTGACAGGCTGCATTCAAACCTTCCCTCATTAATTTCAAGAATATGAGATCGCCTGCAGGTCCTTGCCCCACAGACATTCACGGCTTCCCTCAGCCAAGCCGCAAAATCGGCAAACGGCTCTCTAGGCCCCTGTTTTATAGCAGTTAACTTTATTGGGGTCTGCCCGGTTGGGTCAATTTTTTTCCAAGCATTAAGGGCACAGGTCGCAATAGGAGCGTACACCGCAGGACTGTGGTTTCTTTGTTGATAGTCTCCTGCAAACTGCCCTCTTCCCATCATAGCCTGAACAGCCTGTTCTGGGTTCGGTAAGCCCTGCTCTCTCACAAACTTTTCTGTCTCCTTGAGCCACAACGATTCCCACACTACCCGCTGTCCAGGGGTAAGACAGGCAGTGGACATGGCAGCCCAATCCCCGGGCATATAACTAACCATTCGTGTGAGATTTTCCAGCATCTGTATAACAAAAGGACTGTTTGGGCCATAGTCCGTACAAGCCTGTTTCAGTTCTTTTAACTGCTTGAATGGGATGGCTATGTAATCTCGCTGTGGGGTGTGCAAATTAACAGGAAACATCTCCACCCCCTCCCACCCCTGAAGATCCTCCCCGCTTTGCCAAGCCTGTGCTAAGGATATCTGCACCGCGGACATGGGACGGCCGACTGGATGGCGCCCTTCTACCGACCGTACAGGAAGCCATCATCTCAGACAATTGATTAACAAAGCTATAAGGAGGCGGAGTGTCGCCCCCTGCAGCCGCGCCCAACGGCCGCCTCACTCCTAACTTCCGGGCAACTCATCTCTAAAGGGCTTCCTGCTTCCTGTGGCGCAGTTACTTTTTTACTTCCTGATTCTTGTGGCGCAGTTGCTTTTTTACTTCCTGATTCTTGTGGCAGTTGCTTTTTTACTCCCTGATTCTTGTTCCACCTCAGACTGTCCCTCTCTGACTGGATTTTTTAGAGGTGACAGAGAAGGGTATATTTTTGGAGGTCGCAACCGCGCCGATCGTACAGGTTTTGTGCTTTCCTCTTCCTCACTACTTGACCCACTCTCTGCACTGTCCGCAGATAATTCGGCTAGGGAGTCACCAGTTTGCGAAGACCTGGGCACAGTGACCTTCCGGCTAGCGCCATACAGCACTGATCTTATAAGACTATAAATTATAAAATCCAGGTCTCACACGCTGCCTCCCTGTTCTTTATTGTAAGCAGCCATTTGATTTCCGACCACTACCCACCGAGCTGCATTTAACCCAGTATGTTCCAACCACGGGGATGTGGTCCATATTAGTTTCACAAATCGCACACAATCTGCACGAGAGACCTTCACTCCTTTATCTCTAACTAAAGTTCGAATTTGGTTTGCTTGCACTTCGACTTCACTGGGTCTAATCACGGGGACACTAAATGTCTTCCCCATAACTATACTCCGGCTCCTTCTGCCGGCTTCTCAAGCTAACTTGAGGCTGTGGGGGCCCTCTGAACAGAGACTGTAACCGGCCTCACCCCAAGAAGCGCTAGCGGCAATCCTCGAGACCAGCTCGGAGCATGCGTGATTCCGGCTCTGTTTACAAGGGGCTAGTCCGATCAGAGGGTCCCTGTTCGGGCGCCAGATCTTGCCCCCCCCCCCCCCTTTATGGGTACTCGGGAGCAAGAATAACACAACTTACCTTGGCTAGGACAAATACTCACCACACTCTTCAGCTGCAGCTGGCTCCAATCAAGTAAGGATTGGAGAACTCTCCCCCACAGAACGACACCAGGGCACAAGGCAGTCCTTAGATGATTTTTATTATTGCGGTGACCAGCAACTACATGCGCAAGCCTCAGAGGTACTGCCTTGCCGTTTGCTTAGCTGGAACTTCTCCCCCTTTTACTTCCCTATGCATGGCCATTTATCCCTCACTCTGGTCCCCGCCCCAGGGCGCAGCCACCGTTTCCTGAGCCTATCATGTACTGCCCCGAGGCTGAGGAGGTATCTCTCGTTCCTGCCAGCTGTGGCTTTGCCATGTCAACAGGCTGACAAGCGAGGACCTCAACTCGGGCCCCAGGCAGTCACGTAGCACTCGTCAACTAGCGACATTGGCCTCTCCCTTTGGCCGTTACAGCTTTTGATGTTTTTGATTCATTTTTATTGTTTAGCAACTGTGGTATTTTGATTTCTAATCATAAATCCTGAACAGAAAGATAATATTAATAAAATGGGTATTTGTTTGAGGAAGAAGTTTGAGGTTGGACTCAATGACCTTTAAGGTGTCTTTCAGCTCTATATCTGTGATTTTATGAAAAACATTACAAATTATCCAAAATGCAATACAGCCTGTTCTCTTTCATTCAATTTTGGATCCAGTTTTCTATTTGTGATATAAATAATAAGGGTCTTGGTAGAGAAAATCAGGTTGTACCTCCCTTTTGTTTTTCCCTAAAGCCCTAAAATTACTAGTGCTTTCCTGACTCTTTGCTAATGCTTAGGAAAATTTACACATACCCATACACTAGTTCATAGGGAAGGAATGACTGAAATGGAAAGGAGCAAACCAAGAGGGGTAAGTGGGTTTGCCCCTAGCCTCAGAAGAAAGCAGCTAGAGGTAAATAAGTTGAAAGGGATTGCTCTTCCTGAAATCTGGGTCAGAGAAAAGCCAAAATGCACCTGTCTGACCCTAGCTGGATTGGATCACTAGAGGTCTCCACCCTGAGCCATCACACCCTGAGAGGGATGAATGAAACAGGGAAAAAAAAAAAGAACAAATAGGATGATGCAGAAGAGAGTTTAGACACTGCCTGAGCAGGTACTTTTGGTACCATTCAGAGAAAACAGCAAAAGAAAATCCTAACTACAGCTACATGACATGTGGTCTAGGCAAAATCTTTGAAAGAATTATAAAAGAGCATTCATACAGTCTTCCAAATATGTACCTACGGCACTAAGTTTTGTTGTTGTTGTTGTTGTTGTTGTATACTTACCCAAAACAGACACAGAGAAAAGCTCCCTTATACAGCAATAGAGCTGACTAAGGTGGCAGAGGGATGGCTGAAGAGGGAGATGCAGTGAGGGATGGTAGAAAGGTGATCTGAGGATGTAGTGATTGCTGTGGAGGTAATTTGTGAGTGACAGAAGAAAAGGTACAAATAGCTGGGAAGTGGAGCTAGCTGTGACTAAGAGTGGTTGGGGCATATCCTCACCAAATTACAGCTGAAGAAGAGAGTAATTAGTTAGAAGTTTAAGTTAGTCCTACCTCTAGTTTCCACAGAAGAGTGATTTAAAAAGCAAGGAGCTAGAGAGCTGTTCTGATAGCAACCCAAGGCAGCATTTCCTCCACTATCTTTGGAACAGAGATCTCCATGCCACCCTCCAGACACACAAAGGTTTCCTTTTTCCCCAATACAGAAGTGAGAGAGAATGTGTATGTGTGTTGTGGTTGTGTGTGTGTGTGTGTATTGGAGAACTTTTGAGGGGAGAGAGAAAGGAGTTAGCTTTGTTACTATTGGCACATGAGGGGTAAGAAAAAGTTTATGGCATGAATTTTCCTTAGTTATGTTTTGTTAGTTCAACTAAATGATTTATTATTTGATTTCTGGTGCTCTCCGAGTAGAAAATGCAGTAGATGGAAATTCAAGGCAAATATTATTTCACTTTCTCCATGTGGACCCCAGTGGAGAAGAACAACCCTCCAGCCCATTACATTTCTGTGGAAGCTTATATGAGATTAGGGTCCCTTAAAATCTAAGCTATATTCTAATAGCCAGTTTTTAGTTGTGATTTTTTTTTACCTTGTAAGTCTTATTAG
Source organism: Pseudochirops corinnae (assembly GCA_028646515.1). Taxonomy (NCBI): domain Eukaryota; kingdom Metazoa; phylum Chordata; class Mammalia; order Diprotodontia; family Pseudocheiridae; genus Pseudochirops; species Pseudochirops corinnae. The sequence continues at coordinate 138,787,166 of CM053590.1, forward strand.
TGGCAGCTAGGTGGTGCAGTAAGTAGAATGGTGGACCAGGAGTCAGGAGGACCTGAGTTCAAATACAGTCTTAGACACTAGCTATGTGACCCTGGGCAAGTCACTTAACTTGGTTTGCTGCCTCAGTTTCCTCACCTGTACACAAGTGAACAGCAACTAAATCACAGAACGGCTAGGTAGTACAATGGATAAAGTGCCAGTCTTGGAGTCAGGATGACTCATCTTCCTGAGTTCAAATGAGACCTCAGACCCTTACTAGCTGTATGACTCTGGGCAAGCTACTTAACCCTGTCTGCCTCAGTTTCCTCATCTGTAAAATGAGCTGTAGGAGGAAATGGCAAACCACTCCAGTATCTTTGCCAAGAACACCCCAAAGAGGGTCATAAAGAGTTGGACAAAACTACACAACAAAAATAAGTCTTATTGCCAAACCTAAACAAATTGATTCGAAGAACAAGTGTATACTAGCGTTAAAGTGTTACAATTTATTTTATTAAACTATACATTTGTAAATGGCCATTATGGTTACCCAATTTTTAGTTGCTACTTATATACTGATAGATCAGATCTTTGGGTTGTTCATCCAACTGCATATCATAACTTGGGCAATAGACATTCTTCATCTATTTGGTTTTTTCTACGTGGACTGTTAGGCTGAAAAGTTTATTATGGATTTTGTTTAGGAATTTCTACAATGTTCAGGCATGACAAAATGGGCATAGTATTACTGGCCAATAGGAGAATCTGTAGGACTTCACCATCTACTAGAATTCTTCAATTTGCACTCTGCATTTGGGCACCTTCTATGACAACAGCAAACATTTTTACTGAGCATACATCTCTTTGATTTCATGCTTTAGTTGATATGAATAATCAGATCATCAATTATTTGTTAATCTTTCAAGGAATCTAAAAAGTTATTTTTAACATGCACAAGAGATGCCATGTCAGAGGAGAGCCTTTCAAGTGACATTTTGCTCTACTGAATCAAATACTTTTTTTTTCTTATCAAATACTTTTAAAAATAGTAAACAGGCCGTGGAGAGATCTTGTATTCTCTGTACCTTTCAATATGGAAAAAAAGACGTGACTACAGAATGCCAATTCTGAAAGCCTGTTTCCTTTGTACAAATTTATCAAGGATGCATTTAATACACACGTAGATTTTTCTAAAAAAGATGGGAAAGTAAGCATATGGGTTAGTAGTTACTAGTTTTTCTCTTTCTTTTCTGTAGTAATGTCTATAATTTCCCCCCCAGGAGCTTGCCAGTCCCTCTCTTTCATTTTCATTCCCTCTCATTCTTGAATTAAAATTTTAAAAAAGTTCACCAATAGAAACAGTCCTTGTTCCCAACAAACTTACGTTCTAATTCCAAGATACACAGAGGATAGATAAGAGTGTATACTGAAGACTGATGTGACCTACCTAGGGTCCACATGCCATTATCAGGATTCTGGGAGAGACGGAGAGAAAGAAAAAGGAAGAGTAAAAAAGCATTCGCGCTGAGTATTCTTCACATCAGGCAAATCACTATGAAGAAAGAAAACGCTTAAAAATTTCGTTTTGTAAAGCGTGACTGCATTTTGTTCCCACAGAAATGATATGAAACACGATTTGAAGCCTTACTGATGGCTAATGTCAGGGACTAAGCTGCTTGCAAAGGGCAGCGGGGGATGCTGGTGCCTAAAAATCAGCCCATGTACTAGGGAGCCTTGTGGAGCTACTAGGATTTCAGCTGTGCTTTGAATGCAGCCGTGGATTCTAGGGAGTGGAGATGAAATGACAAATATGTGGAATGCCTGACCGATCACTCTGACTTAACAGGGAATATGTAAAGGGTATTGAAAAATATGAAATGTGGGGGCGGAGCCAAGATGGCGGCGTAGCAGCAGCAATATATCGCAGCTCTCACATAGCCACCCCCAAATACCCATGGAATAGGACTCTGGACCAACCTAGAACTTCAAAAACGCACACAGATACTTC